>CM069861.1:156738363-157163363 GCA_036172795.1 Pelodytes ibericus | reverse complement strand
ATTATATATCAGTTGCCACATAACAGTAGAAGAGCACAACAAAATTTACAGTTTAAAGACTTACCCATTGTATGGGCTTTTAGTAGACTGCTTATCATCAGATTCACGTTTGACCTTTGCAGTCACTGGGGATTTTTCTTCCATTTTTATCTCTCGTGGGGAGCCTAAAAAAGAAAAACTTTAACGTAACATCATATTTTCTGGAGAACAGTCCTGTTAGAGGAAATAACTGACAAATTAGAAATCAGAATAAGGGTATTTAAGGGTAACCCAATCTAAACAAACATTGACTGATTCTACAATAATGGGTTCAGTAGCAATTAAATGGAAAAGATACTATCGTGGACTTGGATTAAAAGATAAATGTTTCTCAGTATCTTGAAAAATATTACATAAAAACATATGAATTTTTAAGATATTTTTGTATAACTAGCTACACGTTTCAAACACTGAAGTCACAAGTAAATTATGGAAAACTTACAAGGCTTAGATGCAGGAGAGAAGCCACCCATGGATGAAAGAGCTGGAGTACCATCAGGATTCAATCCCTTGGCTTTCAGTTTAGCCTCTTGTAGTGCCACTTTTCTCTTTTCCACTTCTTTTTCCAGTAACTCATAATTTGGCTGTTTAAAGTAAAAAAAGTGCAGTGGTAAAGGTGGTGCATTGTGATAAAGTAATAGCCATTTATTATTTTGCAGATTATGACAATGAAGCAGAGATGTCAGTTCAGCAGTCACCAAAACTACATTTATCTACAAGTCATGTTCAAGATTTGAAGTTAAAAAAAAAAAAAAAAAAAAAAGGACAAAACCAAATAAAAAAACTGGTCATCTAAAAATATATTTTTTAAAAATCATGGCATCATTGTGTTAGAAAACCACCAAATGAGATTGTATACTTAAGTATAGTAATCCCTCCCATTTACTTCACTGCCTCACATTGTACCACCTTTCCAATGTATTTATAAGAAAATCCTCTCAGAAGAATACCTTTTTCCTGGTGTAGAGCTTTAATGTTGTTATGCAGATTTCTTGAATGTTTTCCTCCGTAGCGCCAAACAATAAAAACCAATGTGGTTTATTAGGCAGAGAAATCTAAAAACAAAAAGCAGGTGAAATTAATGAAAAATGATCTTACTTTAATTTGTTTTGCCTTTAATGGACAAAGCCGACTGTGCAGCAAACACAATCTAATTCATAAAAACACTGTGCCGGAATGTTATTTTTGAGGAGCTTGAATATTTTTTTAGAGCCATATTCTAATGCCAGCAGAAGACTCCACAGGGCCTTAGAGGTAATACCACATTATGACTGTAGTTGCTGTGGCATGGTTGTACAGCCCAAATTAACCAAAAATGTTCACAATGGGCAAACTAGATGGGTTGAATGGTCTGCTGACACATTCTATGATCACTTAGCTGACTAGTTTGAAAAGACTAGATTTCTAGTACACCTACATATAGGGCAAAAATCTTGATTCATGTATTATGGAAAATAGATTTTGCCCCTGAGCTGTCAGTATCACCACCTCTGGTGAGTGAGGTACCTGACAGAAAAAAAAAGAATAATGCGTAAATTAAAACAATTGAAGATGATGCTACAGAGAAACAGCACCTACCTGTAAAGCTCTAGCAGCCAGATAAATGCAAGCGCATGCAATGGTTTCGGCTTCAAATCTTACAAACACACTTGTTCGAAGGCAATCGTTCATGTAATTCCTGAAAAACATCAAAAGTGGTAACTATAGGTGGCGGTTTCTGCTAGATGCAAAAAGACTGGTGGCTCAGTTGTTTTCTTCACTCGTGTTCCAAAATCATACATCGATTTCTACCATTTTCTTTTAAGTGAAATGGAGATTGTATTTGTAGCGACAGATTCAATTTTTTTTTATCCATTTACTTCATAGTGTATAGCAGCTGCCTGTATTTATATGAATAAGATAAATTATATATCTTTTTTGCAACAGACAACCGATGAGAATGCTTAAGTAGTATTGTCCTGTTTTGAAAATAAAACTGTATAATTTGTGAATATATTGCATCCTAGTAAAAAAAAAAAAAAAAAAAAAAAAAAAAAGCGACAAGCTCCCTGATACAAAATGGTTATGTAGCAGATGTAACAGTCTCATATAGAAATGGATAATGATCCTGACACTCACTAGCGATAACTGCTAAAACTAAAGATAGAGTCATCATACAATTATGCTATGTATGTGTCTTTGCCTTTATTTTGCTTTAAAATCATTTGTTAATTCGTTAACAATATAAAATAACCATGGAAAACAACTGTATAAAGCCTATAAACAGTTTATATACATACAATGAATAAAACATGTTTGATAGCAGTGTTTAAATGGATAACAAAAAACATGAATTCCATATCAAAAAATCTAAGGGCGATCAATCTGACATGGGAACTGCAATATTTCATAGGCACTAGAAAAACAAACCAAAGCCTTGTTTGTAAATGCAACATGTTTCATCTTTCATGGTGGCTGAGGTGCACATTAATAGTTAAGGAGCCAAATGCGACTATATTGAATTGGCCACATTTCACTGGCAACCTCCAGTGTGCAAAAATGCTGTTGCAATGGTAATATGCTTCTTCATGAACTTAAAAATTCAATTAAAAAAAGTAAATACTGTAAAAAAAGGTAAATTAGTAAAGTTCTACAAATGCTTTATAAACTAAAGTTGAGAATGTAGAACAGTTATGAAATCAACACAGAATGTTTTAATACTGTTATTAAATGTATATATTTTATTTTTACTATTTTGCTTATTCTACACTCACCAGTTAACACTTTTCAGACAAACATATAGTAATGAAAATATTATATACAATAAAAAATAAACCGATTTAGTAAAAATACATGTAATTTAATATTTTTATCTATCTGCTGTACAAATTATGAATATTACCCTTATTGGTTTAGTCTGTATTCTTGAAGATTACAAATTTGTATCTAGTTCCTGCATTTGTTAAATCTGCTTGAGTCTATGGACTATATTCATTGGCACATACATTTTATGGATTTCTTAAGTTTAAGGTTTACTAAAAATAAAAAAAAAAATACTAAATTATGGCAAAATAGTTGTATCCCTTGTTATGATTTGATACACAAAATCAAAACTTAATTTATCTAGGGGCCATATATGTGTCCAATACACCAAAACTAAACAATACCCATATAGTTCATCCCAAGAATTGTATCTCTAGGTGCTCTACTGTTGGTAATTAATCCAGTCCTAAGTGTGGTGCTCTACGTTTCCCATTACCTTGTTCACAATATATTTTAGAAATACCACAACATAATAAAGCAGGACAAAGTACATTACATTGGTATTTTAACATTACAAATTGGCAAAGATAAACAATTAAAAGACAACAGCAGGAAAAGAAAAGATTTATGTTTAATTGAAAGGATGCATGAAGTGCCATCGATTTTGGTTGAAATCCTTTAATGACATACCAATAAAGTATGGAGTCACTTTGGTCCATATCAAGGAAGGGACATGTTCAAAATCTTTAGTAAGATCTGACAAATCTTCCTTTATCCAACCCAATATTCTGAACAACAAGCAAGCTGCCTGACAAAGCTATACAGAGCAGTGGGCATGTTACATGATGCAATCTTTCAATTAACCAGAAGTTCATTGTTTGCCTACAGTTATCCTCTAATAATCAGGAAATAAATCTACAATAGGTCTTCTTGTGACAATAGAAATATTTTGTCATCAAGCAATTCTAACAATAATAATGGGAACTGGCCAAGAGGTGACATCAGAAGCTCAATAATGGTTAAAATGTGTCAGAAAGACCAAAACAAACATCTGACACGTATGTTTACGACCTAAGCAAGGGCTTGAGTCGAAACAGAGCATCATTATTTATAGGGCCTAGAGAAAGGGTAAAATGGTATTTAGCTATAGCAAATCAAACAAGCTAAAGGAGAACATCAGCAATTAAGGACTTGTAAAGTTACTATTGGAGCTTACAAGTTATGAAAAGAAGAAAAAAAGTCTAAATTAAAGCTCATATTGTTGATTAGAACATTACAGAGTAACATTATACAACTGGATTATACTGTTCATCTGTAAATGTCCGGATATATTTAGATCTTCAACTTTTTAGGTATGACGTGTGCGATTAGACAATGATGAAAGTGAATGGATGAACTGCCACAGCACTGTAATATCTAATCTAAGTCATTGAGAAGTAAATGTTTTGACCAGTACAGGTTAGACGAAATCTGTTTCTTTTGTAGCTCTTAAAATGAGAGTGTTTCTGAATAGCAATGTGTCTTCTCCCTTTCTTAACAGCAAATTATAAAAAGAGTACTTCTAAAAGCAAATATACAAATCCTTTTCACACCACGACAGAACTAGAAGATGCGGCCAGATGGTATGGACCACTTCAGTGAATCTCGGATGAGAGCTTGCACTGCATTGGCTGAAGAGAAGAGCAGCCAATCAGGCCATTCGGAGGCTGTGGTGCTGAGGGCAGAGTTCTATGACTTACCATCATGGACTACCCTTTAACCAAAGAGTAGAAAAAAAAAAAAAAAAGTTAAACAAAGATCTCTATTTGACTTATGCTTAAGCCATGAAAACAGAAACAGAAATATGTCTACAGACATTAATGCTATTTTAATATGTCATGCCAATCATATTTCTGTTACTATTCCCTGGCTCACAATATAATTAAAAGGTAACTTACCAGGCAGTTTGAACAAGGGTTTGATTACGTTCGCATTCTAGGACTTGCAGGTACATAACAATTATCTGTAAATAAAAATGTAAGACAAAATAGGTTCATAAAACAGAGGTAACCTTCTTTTCTCTGTAAAGCTTTATCAGGGGGCAGACATGTTTACAATCTTGCTCCATCTGACCCAAGATTCTAAACAACATGCATGCCCCCTGATAGCGCTATATGGAGCAAAATGGGCTCAATAAGCTGTGTACTTTTCATTAAATAATTTCTATCTAAAATGTTTGCACTTGATGCAATGTTTCAAAGAAAACAAAACCATTTTTGCATACTTTGGTGTTTAAGTACCAACTGTAATATGCAAATTAAGGCTGGGAAAAAAAAATTATATATAACCCAGAGAAATGAATGTTTAAGATGTAATGCTGTATTTAAATGACAATTATAAATATTAAAATTATAGGGGAATTATTTAATTGGAATTATTAAGATTGTAGTAGGTTTCCAACTCCACTATTAATACTAGAGTTTTGCAGCTCCATTGCCAATTAACCATAGTTTATTTTTTGGGAAGACCAACAATATTTCCTCTGGTTTATTTTTTGAGTTTGCGCACAAAACGCGTAAGGCGACATTTTCCTACACTGTTGTGTATTCCTGCAACATATATTTTGTATCCTGTGTCGTTCCTTTGTCAAAAAATCTACCACAATTTTTTCTACCGGATCAAAGAGTGCAAGCGTCTTCGTTCTATTTGTTTAATCTTTTTTGAGGTGTGCATGTTTGTGCCTAAGCAAAGAAAGTAAACAAAAAATACGCAAACGTGGAAAGCTATTTTGCATTTTTTGTGGGGACCTCACACAAGGTAGGGTTATGATAACGTTTGTGTAAGGTTACAGACAAAGATGGTTTGCATGCAGTTTTAACTCAAAAGAAGAACTGTTCTATTTCTAACTTTTGATAATATAGGCACGAATCAATGGAACAATGGAACTAATGGGGTCCAACCAGCTAGAAATATACGACAAGTGTTCCTGGTTACTTTGAACACACAAAAAGTAGTTTTTCTGCAGACATAAAAACCCATGAACTCACCTTGTGTGGGTGTTTCACATGAACACAAAATCCCAACTCCTTCAATACTCTTCTTTCCGCCTTGATTACTTGGTTTTTGGTGTTAATGTAGCTCTGATCAAGTATCAGTGGACCGGGGGTCCTAATTTGCGGGAAATAAAATCAATATGTCTTTTGCAAACAAAATAATAATGAAATAAAATTCTATATGTTGAGGTACTTTTTCCCTTCCAACCGACTTAACGGCAACAGAAACTACATTTTAGCTTCCTGCAGGCATGTTTAGACTTTTGCCTCATGCTGTCCAAGTTTAATTTAACATATTCTGGGCCACTGTTATTTTAGGGAATTGTGCAATACTTCATTTTTAGCAAAAGAAACATGCCTACCATAACCATCTAACAACAAAAAAGCACTGGATTTTATATCGCTCTATGGAATAAAAACCTCCACTAAAGAGGGGCAGAAAACATTCAATCTAAAAAGTAAATCAATAAAAATGCATATTATTTAGGGTTCTTCTATATGAATCAAATACAGGTTTCCTAAATATGGAGGAGTTAAAAATGTATTCCAGCTGAGCTATCAATTGACTCAGAGTATCATAGCACTCATTGTGAGGTATGGATCAAAGAATAATTTATTTTATTGACTTAAGAATTTACAATATACTATAGATCATCCATTGCAATGTTGAAAAAAATAAATAAAAAAAAAAGGAAAAAATTATCTTTACGATAATATCAATATCATCAATATTCTCATAGTGCACATTTAATACAAACTGTATTTATTGTGTGAACAGGGTTTTCTTCTAGATTGCATGATGTTTTGCTAAATTGACAACACTGTGCATTATCTTAAAGGGACCTAACTTTTTTCAACACTGAGTCAATAATTAACTTGTTATTTTTTATTTTCATTCAGAGTCCCGAGCCCTTGCAATTCAGAAGATATTGCTCAATGCACGATTTTAGGCTTCTTCCACCACAGGATCATGGGAAATGTAGTTTGTTTAAAAGCCGCAAACCACGCATGTTCCCGCACACAGCTCGAGCATCATACAGACTCACAGGCTGTCAGACATGCAATTAGGATGCCACATTCGGTCCCATATTTCTTGTGTGTCAGCTTCACAACTGAGTCAAGAGGTCAGAAATCAAAGTAGGAGGGGCTTTATTTTTGGAACTTTATCTGATTCAAAACGTTTAATTAAGTTAATTATCGATTTTAAACTTTGAGGCATAAAAAAAAATAAAAAAATCACAGAATTAGAACATCAGGGAATAAAAAATGTCATCTTGATCCTTCTAGATTAAAAAATATATATCTATTTGGAGAACATAGCATAACAATTTATCATATCTAGAACAGATTTTGTACTGACACCTCTTTTAAGGATCTTTATACATTTTTTTTAAAATTGTGATTACTTCCAGGTGGGAGCTGTGGCTCCAAAAACATGTCCTTACTAATTAGGTGCTTTGTTGAAAAACTGAATTTAACTTGGCGTTGGCTGGTTAGGACAGGTAGACTAGTTGGTTTCATAATCATTTGCCAACCTGTTTTTGATATCAACCTTTTTTGATTAATATCAAACTACTTGTTTTAATAAGAGCTAATGACTGAATACAAATGTGTTTTCACTATAATTACATAAATTTATTACTAAGAATCGTAATATTAAATATTAATATCTCAGTCTAGGTACTCAAAGGGATTGTCTGGTGCCCAAAATGCATAATAATGTGCTTTCAAATTACTTTAAAATGCATGTGTTACATTTTGCATTGCTTAAAATATAAAATAGTTACAGCTAGATGAAATTGTGAAATTACATCAGTTTACAAGAAACCAGGACTGCCCCCACTAGCTGAGTAAAAGTCAATTTCCTTTTCATTCTTTTCTTCTGCAGGAACCAATGAGAATAATTTCATTCAAAGGAATGACATTTCCCGTCTCTCTAGTGAGGTCATGAAACAATGTGTTGCACTCATAAGAGATCCTACTCTGTACAGGAGCAAATCTATTATAGTCCACACAGTGCATTCTATTCCAGCAGCACATGAAGTAACTAAATAAAACAAAACTTTATATACTCAGTGTATACTATACATGCACTGGGGGAGGGCTTGTGTCAAATATTAAACATGTGATTTATACAGAATGTCTGCATCAAATCACACTGGAAAAAGCCTGTGTACTATACAGGCAGTAATATTCATCTTGCACCAAAGTGAGTTTGGGGACTAAACTGTCCCTTTACTAACAGATGTCAAATTTAAAAAAAATGTTGTTTTCAAACATGCAGGCTAATTTCAACATGAATACTGCTTGGGATGTGCCTGTTTTTATTGAAAGATATAGTAATAGCACTAGTAAACATTGAATAACTACCATTAGTGATTATGTTCATTCTAAATCCTAAAAACAAAGTTTGTTGTATTTGGCAGAGGTAATATTAACCAGGGAACATATGCCTTCTCGTTGGACAAAACAAATAACTTCAAGCAACTATATAATTACAAGCCATTAATGGTTAGAATACGGCTAATAAGTAGTTAATGCATATAAGCAATTATGTTTGTATCCAGAAGATAAAGTATTGATGAGCTGCAGAACACATCCGTATAATGCAATGTTTTCTGCACCCATGTGCCTTCAAACTTTTTATTACCGCTCACTTTCCTTGATGACAGTTCTCAAATGAGTTCCCTTTTCCCCAATGACCTTGGCTAGGCCCATGTCCATGTTTGGTCTCCCGCATTCCAGTTAATTTTACGCTTTCTTTAATCAACTTATCTTCTCCACCTCTCTATTGGAACTCATTCCACTTTACCCACCCTTGCTATGGCCTTTTTCTTCCCACCTCCACCATCCACAGCAGTTTGCCAAACACATTTTCTGGCATACCAGTGGTAGAACTATTGCCACAGGTTTGCCATCATTGCATCTAAGTCTACTAGATAGACTGAACTGCCACATGTAAATTGCACCAAAATATTAATGCTGTGCCACAGCCCGGGTCAAGGTTATGTTCACTGTGTTAAAGGGACACATACTAATTATGTTTACAGCATTATGGTTAGCAAATACATAGGTTGTGTGTTGCTTTTCCTTTTTATTTACTTATCTTGTGGCATGAACAGTATCGTAAAATAAACAAATTGTGCTAATAACACCTATGTCTCAGACCATGTACTGGCACTTTCTGCTTTTAGGGATCATTTACCAAACTATTGACAGAATGTGTATTTTGTTTAGATACTGATAAATCACAAGAAAAAATATATAAATTTTACAATGTATTATGAGTTACTTCACAAACTTAGAAAAAATATGATTCACCAACACGCAGGAGCCATCACACTTAAAGGTTGGTATTAAAAAAAACTGTTTTATGTCATTTAATTTTATGAATTTAACACTCCTAAAGTATCCATGCATGTGCCCATCCTAGCTAAAATACAAAGGATTTGTATATTTGCAGAGCATTTCTTAAATACAGCTTCTGATCCATATGGGAACCAACACATACAATATAGTATGTGTTTACCTGTAAAGCAGACATGGACCCAATATTGAGCAGGGCCCTCCTCACCTTTGTTGCATTATGTCTAAAATTAGTTATGTCATTTACCATGCGTTTATCTTGTCCACATATTTTTACGATGATGCTAAATATAATGGTGGTTTATACATTAATAACAAAAATCGCACCAACCACTTAATAAGATATTTTTACATGTGCTACAAATGTCATTAAAGTGAGAAGGGATCATTAAAATTCATACAACAGTGTGGGGCAGGAATACTATGATCAAAACTCACAGAATGTATATTTTTGTTACATATTGGTTCTATGTAGACCAATGGATTTTAACACAGATAAGAAAACAAAAGTAAAACACATTGATACACTTAGGACAGGGAAAAAACACTGGAAAAATCTATGATTTAGGCATGGTCTTAATATTTTAGTAAGGCATAAATGGGTGCTTTCATGGAGGTCTACATCAAATATTTCAAAAATGTTGGTTGCCAAGCAGTTGAATTTTCTGCTACTTGGCAGCTTGGATTTGTCCAGCTTTGTCATTTACTATACTTCATCCGTCTTCCACTACAATATTTTTACTTGGTTCAGACAGAGTCAAATTCATAACCTGGACAAAGTGTACAAAATTATCACTGAAGAGGTCACAGAAATAATTTAAAGTAATCTACAAATAATATTTACTTGGCAGTTTGCATGATACTGTAAACATTATTGTAATAATGAACAATTGATATATAGTCTCCCAAGATGTAGAATGCGTAGGGTAAGAAAAATAAATGTTTAAATACAGGGCTTTGTTTGTAGACTTTAGAAGACAAATACAACAAATTAAGGGAGTTAGGAAAATTGCCCTTTCAAGTTTTACCAATTTAAAAAAATGTATAATTGTTAAGGATACGGATTTTAGGAACCATGACTCCAGAGATCTGTCAAACCCAGATTTAGCTAGCTTATTTGTAGCTAGTTATACTGGTCAACGCTTTCTGGGTGCTTTTAACAGGTCATAGCCAACACCCAAATAGAAACTATAGTTACTCATACTTTAAAATAAACTTATTGTCTGCCACCTTTTTTTTTTTTTTTTAAGGATTTCCTTTCTAGGCTATGCTACAGGCTTTTCCACTAACAAAATAAAGGGCTTTAGAAATACAGATATTTAGATGCAGAAGAGTAATGATGTAACACAGAACACTGTTGAGAGACCGATATAAATAAATAAATACATAGGTTGTCCTCATTCCGTGACAGGGCTGCTTTACAGGGTTGCTGATGCTATATAAGTAGAAATTCCACTGGCATATGGTCTTTAAGAACCAGGCTCTAGTGAAACCATAGAAAACTGTAAAGACTGCTCATGCCATCCTAATGCTCCCACTGTGATTTAAAGAAAACGAAAATCTCATGCCCTGGCATTCAAATCTCAGTATGTTCAGATTATTACTAACAGCTAAAGTCATTGCTGCACAGTGTATGATGGTGATTATACTTACTATTTATTATATTGATATCCACTCAAAAAAATAGTTACCAATAGATTTCTCCATCACTATGTTCTTATTACAGAATTACCCCCCCCCCCCCCAAAAAAAAAAACCCTATTAGAACTTCCCACCTTCTTCCTCATGTATGAGATGAATGAAAAATGATTTACACTTGCACCAAGCAGGTACTTGTGCTATAGCAAATTAACTTGCAAAGCAGCTTCATGCAATACTATACAGGTAACATGAAAACTGAAAAGAAAGCAAACATATATTTAGTTTCATTATTAAATAAATGGCTTTAAAAGTATTTTGAGTAAAATATGGAAATTTAAACCATCTGCAAATGTAGAATAATGTACAATAAGTACCATGATTTTTGGCATAAGCTATGGTTAAGGTAACACGATTGTTCCATCACTCATGGGCAATGACGCTGTTTACCATTACCACTCTCAAAAAACTGTAAATATGCCCACCTCTATGCTTTACCCTCTACTTGCAACCATGGATCATGCTAAATAAAGCTACTTTCCAGAAATTGAACATTTATTTGTTCCCAGAAGGAAACTTACTTTCCGGTACAGGTAAACTATATTCACGCGAGCAGGAGAAGAAAAAAAAGTTTAGACTTAAGTAGTAGTAAATATATTTTTGTGTGCAGTAATATTTTCATCACCACTGCAAAATAATAAAAAAATAACTGACTGGCGGGAAGCTATTTTTTTTTTAATCTCAGATATGTTATTTGACCATCTTACAGGAGAATTTCAGCATCCAAATGATATTTTATTTGGGGTCTTTCCATTAAGGTTTTTTTATTTTTTGTTTCTGCAATTCTATGCCTGTGGATAGTTCATCCAATATACAGGGACACATTGTAAATGTGTGATCTCTCTTCTGCACATAGCCAATGCTTTTTGAATGAAGTACTAGTCTGCACATATATGCATGATCAAATATCCAGAAAATATTTATGCTCGACTTAATGCAACATGCTATACCAAATGCATAAAAAGGGTATAGTTATATATAATGGAATAACAAGTATGTACAAGGATAAGATGACACCCAGCTGTTTCTTATAATTTGATGAGTGTTACGCAAACCCCCCCCCCCCCAAAAGAAAAAAAACTGCAAAGACTCCTCGTGAGTTATTGAACTGCATCCATTCAATAACTATAGATGTCTTATGAAAGTTTAAAAAAAAAAAAAAACTTTATTTTTAATTTTTCTTGCACAAGTGAAAAATTAGTTGTTCCTTGTCTGAGAATAAACTGGCATGTACTTATGACAGTTTATCTTATGACTAAAAGCTGCCATGATTCCTTGGGACGCAGGCAGCCTTGTCTGGTCGGCGACTAGCTCTCTCTGCTAGCCACTGCTCTGACTGTGCTGCCAGCCTCCAGACACAGCAGTGAGTAAACCTGATTACACGTCTAGAAGCGGGACATTTTTTAACCCTTGCTTCCTTCAAGGAAGCAAGCGTTAGAAAACAGTTAATGTATCCTGTAACCCATAATATAGGGGTTTAAGTAGCCTTCTTCCTTATTAAAACAACTTTTAATGGTGCTCCTAGCAAGCAGTGTTCAAAAATAGATTTCCCTTTCAAAGGCTAAGTTCACATCAGTTGCTATGCTCTAGCCATGGGGTGTCTGATTAAAGATAGTTCCCTTTCTTTGGAAGTCTAGTCAGGGAATATGAATTTGAATAAAACTATAGCTCAGGTTTAATTCCTGTTTAAAGGTACAGCAAAGGGAGATTAATATGGCATTTTACAGTCTATTTATAAATAAAACCAATAGGAATCAACATCCTAATGTCAGTGTGTTTTAGCTTTACTTTGTGTAAATCATGTACTTTGTGAAAAACGCACTGACAGAGCCTGTTGCAATTGCCACAAATGTCTCCCAAATTGGTTAACATTAATACACAAAAGATCTGCTAGTAGTTTAGCAGATTTAAACACAGATTATCAAAACAGGATTCATTTTACATAACAATCTCTTGAGCTGTAAATAAACTAAAGTGCCAATTACAATTGGTATTGAGTTCATGAGACAGAAAAACCTTTGTATGCTAAAATAGTGACAACTAGGTTTGGCCAAAGAGTCTATGAGACAGCTGAGGCGAAAAAAGGTTAGTCATTGTTGCCATACTTCCATTTCTAAATATTTAAAAAGTCATTTTTCTTTACTTAATTTGAAGTGGCAGTAGCAAAAGATATGTTCATAAGTAGTTAGAATAGAAGTGACAGCAGATACTGTACACATTTATATTACCCATCCACTCTCTGCCCTCTCCTAAAATTCCATACAACACTTTTGGATCCCATTTTTGGAAGGTGTGAACTCCATTACGCCTAATTCTGCACACATCCATATGATTTCATAACGACAAACAAAGTATTTTAGAGATATTACAATTTAAACTGCATCTGCTAATGAAAAGAAAAAGTAACCTATAAATATTATTCAATTATTATAGCAAAGCTTGGCTTTACATGCTATGCCTACATGCCCCCCAGATTGCATGATTAACTGAACATTTAGAAATATAAAAGCACACGTGACATTTCATCAGTTAAAGTAAACTTGGACAGCAAAGATAAAAGTGCTTAACATGAAACAGGAGTTATGTCCAAATGGTTCACCAGTGGCCAACCTGTGAGTCCCCGATTCCAGTGACCTATTCTCAGAGCACTGGCTTCTTCATGGGGATTTTCGACACTTCACTCACTGTTGCCAAGACGACAGCTTCATCGCTATGTACCACTCCACATCACCCAGGCATTGGTAAATGTAGCTGGTCGCTGTATAAGTCAGTTGCAAGGGAAAAAAATGTGAAGTCAATATATGTGGCCAGCACTAGAGAATATTACACGAATTTGTTCTGCTTGCTTTACATGCTATAACCAGTATTACACCAGAGGAAGGGTGCTTTTGGTAGATTCCTTGTGATGACATTTTGACAAAAGAAATGCAAAACAAATAAAAAAAGGTCTACAGAGAAATAAGTCTAAGAAATTTAAACAGAATTAGGAACAAGGGGCCTGTATGAAGTTCACATTTCCATATGCACTAAATGTAAATGTGTTTTTAGAATGATCTGATAATAAATTACCCAGAATCCCTTGTTAGGCAAGTACTAACATTTTTTTTACTAGAATTTTACAAATTAGTGACATACTGTAAAGCAAACTGAAGACAAAACAATAAACACACTGGAAAGAAAATCTCCAAATGCTGAATCACATAGCTCAAGTCATACCTACATTCACACAATACAGATTGCTCTATGATTCTGCAACAAACTGAATTGTATTTTTGCACCCAATAATAAGCCACATTTATTTAGGATATCAAAAAAACATTCCTAAAATGTAGTACTGAATGCTACTTATAGTTGTTGCATAATGTACTCTTGAGCATGAGCACCCACTGTTTCTGAAATTATTGTACCTCAACCTCGCCAGACACACTACTGCTAGCAGAAAGCATGCCAAAATACATGAAATCCAATATGCATGTGCAGCTGAATAAAAGGGTGTGTTCTGAACTGGAATTTTATTTGACTATAAGGAACCGGTTACAGACTGGTTACCAAGCAGGTAGGCTTAGCAGAAGATGGAGAGTCTGCCCCCTTCCAAGGAAATCCACTATACTTGCATGGTCATGTATTACATAAGGAAATAATATTGCACATGGGTCTTCAATCCACTACTAGGTAAATGTCTATAATTTAAACACCAACTCCTTTCAAGGACCTTCATACATACTGGGTGGTCTCATATCCAGTAGTCTGAACATATATGCATGAGCTGCAGGTATCATTCTGGATGTTCCATACTGTGTTAGAAGACTGAGGAATAGAGGGCATTTGAAATAACTATTATGGCACTCCAGGGTACCCATCACTGTTTATTTTCTATAAAAATTTGTTAAATATGGTTTTGATTTATGTTTGATTTTATCAAGATTCTGTTATCCCCATTAAATATTTTGATGCAATGACCGTGGAGTATTCACAGTCTGGGATAAGCGCTTTCTGATGTTACATTCCCCCTTAGTTAAGGTTTCTTAATTGCCTGAATTCTATAAAACGTTTGTATTTGGAATATCTATCTATCTTAAATGGAAGATTTTTGAACACTTGGACCTTTAATTCTTATGAACAAACTATTACAATATCAAACCTGTGTCATGCCTCTGACTTGTTACTTAGGGATTCTGTGTTTATTAGGCTTGGACATTCCATACATAGCTAAGTGCTGAAACAGTATTCCAACACAAGACTTTAACTGAAAAATTAAGCAAAATATTGATATGAAATAAAATTGAATACAAACACTAAACACAAATAATGCAAAAGATTAGCAAAATCTAAAAGGGTGAAAGATACACAAGATAAAACAACGTTGTTGCATAGAATGTTAACCATTCTGTCTAGTATTACTATAATTATATGCAACAAATTAGGTAAAAAGCTTTAGTAGTTCAAATTAATGAGGTAATGAATTTCTACAGAACACAAGTTCTGCAAAAAGCATTGCCATGCTTACGTGAAACTTAGTTCACTGAATAAAAAAAACAAAAAAACATTTACGTTATTCAATTGGTAATGGATGACAACATTATCGTAAAATAAAAGAAACGTACCTTTTTACTCTTATTTGACGTAAGTGATGAAAAACATTTATCACATCTCTAATTCGCCTTGGGGCTTCTTCAATTTTGGAAGCGAGATTGATACAAGCCATGGCAACAATCTGAAAAGAAGCCAGCTTGATGAATGTGTCATGTCACACCAACCAATGTACAAGAAATATGAGCGGCCGTTATATTTAGTCCTACAGTTACTACCCTGTGACTTAGCTTCTGGTAATGAAACCAAAGTGATGGCAAGTCCAGAAGAGTATTGGATGTTTTTGCAAATGCCTATTAATATACATTACAACATACCCTAAAAGAAGAATCTGTTAACACCTTTAAAAGGCTCATCATCTAATAAAATGTATAGTTGAAATAAAGGTAGGAGAACAACTTGATCCCTGGTAGGCGCTTCCACACTCATCATGCTCTGCCACAATTAATATGTCCCATAATAGTGAGATCTCCACGCTGAGCAGGGACCACCGAGGGCCATAAATCTCATGAATAAAAGTGGTTTCAAAATTGGGAACTTATCTTTGAAATGGTAAACACAGAGACCTGACTTGTCAGAAGAAAAATCCAATTCTTTATTCAGTATAAAAATTCAGTAATAAGAAATTTTTTTCTTGTTGCTGAATTTTTACATTGAATAAAGAATTGGATTTTTCTTCTGACAAGTCAGATACAGTCTCCGTGTTTACCATTACAAAGATAAGCTCCCAATTGTGCAACCACTTTTTTTTCTACAAAATGTATAGGTCTTCAATTACCTTAACTCTCCAAAGCAAAATAGAGGGCAAGTTAAATTAAATATAAATGTTATAAATAAATGGGGCAAAGGACACCTTTTTCCTATGAAGGCATTGTTTTCTGAATATAATTGTCAGTTGGAAGATGTGCCAGTGGCTACAATTCCCCCACATTTAGAATTCTATTTTAAATTAATAAAAAGGTAAAATAGAACCAATGACTGAAGTAAACGACTCCCAAGGATTCTGGAATTACTTCCATTATGTGACCTTCATTGCACTGAACTATATGCTCTAGAGCCCACCCTCTTCCAGTATTACTGAATGACATCATGCCTCTCATTTCCAGTCACCATTTGTGGCATGAAATTTTCCTCACCTCGAAGCTGTGTTTAACAAAGGACTTGGAGTAGAAAAATCGGTGGAACAACACCTGTCCAGTCGCCATAGCCACCTACAGAGAGAAGACAACAGAGCACTTGGGTAAATAGCTAGCCAGCAGTGTAGCGATATAACCAGGGATGCTAAAGCTTTACCACATCGGCTGCAAGGGACAACAACTCAAGAAACACTCAGCCAAACACCTCGCTAAGCATCGCTGGAGCTATAAATCCCAACAGCTAGAGAGTGAGTTAGAAAACACTGAGCGATTGCAAAGCGGGGGAGGAGGAAGAAGGGTATTAGAAGTGTGTGCCGCCATTTTATCAGCCCCTGTGCTATAAGGAGAGATTAGGCCACGATTTACTAGGGGTGTAGTGCACGTTAGGTTATCAGCAGGGGTTAAGGAGTTAGTGCACGGACTCTCACCTGGGGCATCCGTAGTAGTATACCGGCTGACTGAATGAGCTCACAACCCAGAATGCGCAAGTCGGTTTCCGACTGCAGTTCCAGGCCATCCAGCATAGACGGGGTGGGAGACAACCGCTCTTCCGGGATCAGGGAATTGTCGATAGTGAGGTAGACTTCGGAATAGACACGATCTCCGATAAGGATGCCATCTGTAATCCGGGTACACGGATTGGGACCGGGAAGGTGAGGTACAGACGCCATTCCTGTCGCGGAGACGTATCTGCAACGATGAGCGAAAGCAGGGAGCCGGCCAGTGACGTAGCACGTCAGCGTGCAGTACAAATCCGCCAGTGACATAAAGTAGTCCAATTGCGCAGCATTTCTTAACTGCTAAAACGAAAGATTTTTGGTAACAAACGAAGAGGGCAGTTTTAAAAAATAAGTATTTGATTGGTGTTTACAAACTATTTTATTATGTCACCCAAGGTTTTACTGTACACTTATACGTGCTACTCAGCAATATTAGCATTCTCATACCCCTAAAAAGAAATATAATTGATCACTCATAGAAAACTAAGAAAATGAACTAACAAGTTCAGAGTTGGAAACATTTCCCAATTCTGCTAACGATGACTGACTTTTTGCAGTTCACTTTTTGGTGAATAGGGATGTAGGCATTTGCTTGCAGTTTTGTTAATACAATGTATATAAGTGTTGGGCAGCAGACATCTACAGGCTGTCCAAATCTCCATGGTGGGTAGTGGGGGCTCAGCTACTGCCCCACACTTCCACCGGGAGTTCTATGATGTAGCTGGAAGGTCACATGGTCACCAAATACCAACACACTATTTAAAACACGCTTTAAAAAAATACCAACCCACTGATTACAAATTATTATTATTATTATTAATCCTGCAGCAAAAAATAGAAAAGGAAATGACTTTTACTCAGCTAGTAGTGTGGGTAGTCCTTGTTTCTTTCAAACTGCTGTAATTTCACAATTTCTTCTAGCTTTATGTATTTTATATTTTAAGCAATCCAAACTTTAAGACATACATTTTAAAGTACTTTGAAAGCACATTAATATGCATTCATATTTGGAAGATGCATTTTGGGCACTAGACAGTCCCTTTAACCCCTTGGGTGCCTAGACAGATATAGGCAGTATCAGATGAGTTAACCCCTTGAGTGGCTAGACAGATAGAGGCAGTGTCAGAAGAGTTAACCCCTTGAGTGTCAGAGCAGTTAACCCCTTGGGTGGCTAAACAGAGGCAGTGTCAGAAGAGTTAACTCCTTGAGTGGCTAGACAGAGGCAGTGTCAGAAGAGTTAACCCCTTGGTGGCTAGACAGATATAGGCAGTATCAGAGGAGTAAACCCCTTGGGTGGCTAGACAGATATAGGCAGTATCAGAGGAGTAAATCTCTTGGTTGGCTAGACAGATAGTGTAAGAGGAGTTAACCCCTTGGGTGGCTAGACAGAGGCAGTGTCAGAGGAGTTAACCCCCTGGGTGGCTAGACTGATAGTGGCAGTGTCAGACGACCTAATCCCTTGGTGGTTACACAGACAGAGGCAGTGTCAGAGGAGTAAACCACATACACAGGGGGAGTGCCACTATAAATAACCTGGAAAGCAGATACTATAAGTTCATAGTAGGTAGCAAAAATTTATTGTAATCCAAAAAATAGGTAAAAACAGCAAGCAGAGGGACGGAGACAGACAATAAAGACAAACGCTTGACGCGTTTCGCACCAATAGGTGCTTTCTCAAAAGCAGTCTAGGTTAGTCTGGTACAACACACTCTTATATACACAAACATTTAATAACAAAACTGACAAACAATTAAAACATTATTAGTATCGTACCTGCAGCCGGTGGCCAGGGAGCAGCACCCGCCACGCTCCACCTCCAGGGGCACGCGCCCAATCTGCCTTTCAATGCCACAGAATTTAAAGTAGCTAGAACACCCATTGTTACAATTCAAGAAGTGTTTCCCTATAGGGTATTGTTCATCCTTTAATTCTACACTTGAAAGGTGTTCCCTTATACGAGTTTTTAATTGTTATTACATTTTTGTGTAAATAAAAGTGTGTTGGACCAGACTAACCTAGACTGCTTTTGAGAAAGCACCTGTTGGTGCTTGACGCGTTTGTCTTTATTGTCTGTCTCCGTCCCTCTGCTTGCTGTTTTTACCTATTTTTGGATTACAATAAATTTTTGCTACCTACTATGGATATATAGTATCTGCTTTCCAGATGATTTCTGCTGGCACTCCCCCTGTGTATGTGCTTATCATTTGTCTGAGCAATAGGTGAGTAGGCTCATTGTGCTTCAGCACCTGGGAGCAGTTAAAAAACTCACAAACATTAACCATTTGCGGGCTGGAGCCGGTCGCACCTTTGGAATGTATCAGAGGAGTTAACCTCTTGGGTTGCTAGATAGATTTAAAAAATAAATAAAGATAGATCCGTATCTGCACTCAAGGTGTGTGAAGCTGCCGAGGTCCTGGGGCGCCACCCAAGCCAACAGTGCATAAAAATCAAATAAAGGATCCAGCACTCAGTCAATTGCAGTGGAGAGTTTTATTCAAAACACAGGCAACTTTCAACCCTGGTGGTTTTTTTTCAAGCTAGATAGATTTAGGCAGTGTCAGAGGAGTTAACCAATTTATCCACAAGGCTATCCCATGCATCCATTACCCTCTGAGTAAAGTACAATTTTAATTTGTCCCTGGCCTTATCTTAAATCAAGGATAGCCTTATACTTATCCCAAGCATGCTTGAATCCTTAACCCTTTAAGGACCAGGGATTTTCCTGGGCCAAGGACCAGAGCGTTTTTCAATTTTTAATACGCGGTTTTTGAAACATAATTTTCCTCTCTCTCATTTAACGTACCCATACAAGTTATATGTTGTTTTTTAAAGGACAGTTAGAGCTTTCTTTTGATACCCTATACATAAAAATGATTTACATTTTAGTATTAAAAAATACATATAAAAGAGGAAATTTTTGAGGAAAAAAGTTTTTCCCCATTATTTTCCCAATAATAAGCTACATAACTAGTGCAACACTAACCCACTTATCCCCCCTAATTAACTAACTAATAAAAAAGAAAAATATTGGTTCCCAAAAAAAACTCTGAAGTGTGCGATGTCAGATCAGTAAAAATCATGCAACAGGCATGCAGGGGTTAGAATTTTATTAAATAAATATATTAAAATTACCTTTATTTATTAAAAAAAACTTTATAAATTGTAAAAATAAAAAAATCTGTAAAAAAAAAAAACTAAATGAGGGCCATAAAGTAGAAGGAAACTGATCAGTTAAAAACTGTGATCAGCAATGAAAGGGTTAATTTTTTTTATTTTTTTTTAACCTCTGTGTATTTAATTAATGTATTTTTACTTACAGGTCACTCTCTGTGCTTCACTATAAGAATGTGAAGCACAGAGAGTGAATTAGAGGCAAAGTTTTTGCCATCTAATTTGCATGTTATCGCCGTGATCACGTTATCACCTCGATCACATGCCCAGAAATGCACCGATCGGGTCCAGGAGCTTTGCCTCGGGTGCGAGGCTTAGTCCTGGACCCGTTGCAGACTAGCTGGCGGTGCCCACGGAGCGCACCGCCGGCTAGACTGCATGACGAGTTAACTCGTCATAAGGTCGCTAATGCGGCGGCTCTTATGACGAGTTAACTCGTCATAAGGTCGGGAAGGGGTTAATGTATTAAGCTCTACCATTTCTTCAAGAAAACTATTCCATCCATCCACCACCCTCTCAGTAAAGTAATACTTTAATTAGTGCCTGGCCTTATCTTATATCTAGGATAGCCTTATGCCTATCCCATTAATGCTTATACTCCTTTACTGTATTAACCTCTGCCACTTTTGCTGGAAGACTGTTCCATGCACCCGCCACCCTCTCAGCAAAGTAATATAACTTTTCCCATTGCACCAATGTGTTGACAATGCAGATGTATCTGTCAGGCCTCAGGTTCCCCACTTACCTTGCCCAGTGGATCCCTATCGCCGGCTGCAGCTCCCACTAAAAGGCACTGCCATCACACTGTAGCATGACTCCGGGGTAGGCCATGAGGCTTGGGGGTGTGTCCTCCTCGCGGTTGGAACTGCATGATTGCTGGAGTCTCGGTGGGCGGAGAGAGAGATGGAATTTTCACCACTCCCCCTCTCTATACTCTGTATGTGATGGGGGCAGATCCCAGGTGCACAGGGCAGGGGTTCCTGATTGATGGCTCCATAAAACCCCTGCAAGCCCTCTAGACCATGCTTATTTGTTGAGCTGTAGTGTCTATTCTCAGTCCCATTCCTCCCTTTGTTACAGTTTCACGATTTACTGTGTACTTTGGCTTATATCTCACCTCCCGTATTGCTGTTCCCCCGAACTTGGAATTGACTACCCGTCTTCGAACCTGTGCCACCTGCCCCAACATTCTGGACCGTTGTCACTTACCGGTGCTCTGTCCGTCGCTCGGTGCCTTCTTCCTCACGCCGCTAGAGTTTGTGCGTTGTTTCAGTGGCCATGTTTTTGGAGTAATTAGCCTATGCTAATTACTTCCTATATTTATACACCTGTTCAAATGTTTTCAAGCTGCCTGTGCAAAGTCTTCTCTCTATTATATTGGGCTATTATTCGTTTGTCTTTTTGATCACGACCCTCACTTCGCTTGTTTACTGACTTCGCTTGATCTCTGCCTGCCTCGACCCTCAGCTTGTTTACTAACTTCGTTTTGATCTCCGTCTGCCTCAACCCTCGGACTGTTTTCTGACTTCGCTTGATATCTGCCTGTCCCGACCCTCGGCTAGTTTCTGACTTCGCTATTTCTGTCAAAGCTTTGGTGTTTGCTCTGTGTGTTACATTACACATTCCTGGTTACCTCTTGCTTGTATTTGTGCCGCACAAGCCCCTGGCAAAACATTATCCTGGGCTCAACCTTCGGGTACATATTTGCCAGGGTGAACACCACAAAGTACTTCCCAAGAGGTAATCTTGCTACAAGGGTCCCTCCTCCTGGATGCTACCGGTTACAACCGTTATATGACCACACTTTGTATTCTCGCTCATGTTGGGACACCGTTGGATTTTTTTCCCTCCTCTCGAGCCTGACAGTTTGTAATCAGTGGGCTGGTATTTGGAGCGCTATATCTTTAAATTTTCACAGTAAACTCATTCCATATTTTAAGATATTATAGAGGGGGTTGCACATGACACATCTGCATTGACAACATTGGTCACATGGAAGATTTTATTTTTACATTATTTAGAATTTTTGAAAAGCGTTAGTTTTAAATAAATGTGTTGCTGTTTGGATCTCTATATATCTTTAAATTTCCCCAGTAAAATCTTACCATATTGTAATATCATAGAGGGGATTGTGTATGACACATCTGCACTGACAGCATATTGGTCCAATCTGAGAATTTTTTTTAGTTATTTAGAATTATTAAATAGTGGCTGTTTCTGATCAATGGGCTGGTATTTGGTGCTCTAGATCTTTAAATTCCCACAGTAAAATCATACCATATTGTAATATACCATAGAGGGGGATGCGTATGACACATCTGCATTGATGAAATATTGGTCCCATGGGACATTTTTAAAATATAATTATTTAGAATGATTAAATAGTGGCCATTCGTAATTAGTGTGTTGGTATTTGGAGCTCTATATGTTTCAACTTCCACAATAAAATCATACCATGATGGACACTCTTGCTTATTATTCTCACTTACAGTCTGATGGCTTGCCTGCAGTGCTGAACATGCGTTGTACGGTTGCTACTGGTAATCTGAATCTGTTACCAGCGCTTTATCTATCACGTAAAAATCATAGAAATGTAATGTAATAAGAACATTTCATTGAAACAGCAGAATTTGCACAGATTCTACATCACAGAACATTGCTCAATCCCGGCATTGTGACGTCTCTCAATGGAATTTACAAACCGATATGCGCGTACCGCAGGGTTCAACGTATCACTGCGCCACCGCTTCCGTTGCCGGATCTATATTGGTTCATGTAATAGGCAACGTCTTGTGACGTTACACTCAAATCCAGCGAGTGAGAAATGTGATTGGTGTAGGACGCTTTAACTTCGCGGATCGTTTCTTAACCCTTCCATTTCTACATTTTAATATGTGCTCATAATTTACCAAATTATAGTTGCAGTTAACCAGGTTGGGGGATAGCGTGCGTCACATCTGTTATTAAATATTTTGTATGTTGCGTTACTGTTAGCCAGCCTTGACAGAGATAATTGTACTACCGTCACATTATTCTACTGATGGAGCACAATATATTGTATTTATTACCAGGTACCCTCAAACATGGAATGGGGATGTATTTAGCTTTATACTAGTCATAGTGGTGTTGGTTGGTATTGAAAGCGGAACAGAGATTGAGAACGAGCCTGAATACACCCATTGAACGTTCTGACTTTGTATACACTTGTATTGTTTATATTTGATTGCTCTGGGGTTTTTTCGTTTTCACACAGGGATGTCAGTAGAGACAGTCATGGTGTAGTAAAGGTAATTTTAGATTCGACCTGGTAAAGTGTTTTCCAGATGTTCTGTTTTATAGAAAGTAACTATCAGGCTGATTAGGGGGAAGGGTGGACAAAAGAGAAATGGTAATGTTTGCAGCAGATGTTGACATAAACTGCTGCAAAACAGCAAAAAATAGGATACCCTATGCAAAGCTGTAGCAGCAAGGGAAGGAGAAGCAGTAGGCCCTTTAGGATAGGTTAACTGTATACAGAAAGCAGACCAAAATACCTGGCAGACATGCATTCATAGAGATATGTTGTAAATTGTGCAAAATAGCTATTCTCCCAATTTGCACATTTATGATACAGGCTAAATACTTATGCAACAGAGAGCCTTACTTTGGAAATAGAGAACAAGATCCAAATGTTTTTTCCCCTGTTTATGGCTCTCAATTTCCATTATAAAATGTCATAAGCAAAAACATTTTTCAATGCCCTCTTCCATGAATAACGCCCATTGGGGCTATTCATTAAAAGGTGAGTCAAGGTAAGATGAACATTTCATCACATCTATTTAACTATACATTGGGCAAGGACAAACCTGTGAATTTCCACTGTAAAAAAAAACTCACCAGGTTTGTACAATGTATAGCTAAATTGCTGAGATGAAATATTCATCTAAGCTCGCCTTTAGATTTTGTAAGTAGAATTGCAAACAAATGGATAGGTTAAATGAAATGTGTCTTCTGACTGTCATTTATGATGTTGCCTGACAAGTGAACTTCCACAAATGATAACATGTAAAGCCATTCCAGGTCACAAAATAATCTCAAATGTACAGACACATTGAAACAATAATTTTATTTTTAATCATTGCATTTACTTGCAATTTTGCTAACATTTAGTTCAATGGGAATATTTTTCCAACTCCACTTCTTTGGCCTTGAAGGGACACAGAATGCAGTCTATAAGATGTACATTTTGGAAAGCAGGTAAACAAAAAAAATGTACACAGCCACATAGATCTGCCCCTAGTGATCAGGGCCGCCACCAGTAATTTCAGGCCCCCTTACTGATCAAATTTTCTGGGAACCCTACCCCCCCACCGCCCGACAATATCTCCCACTCACCCCACCTACCCTCACAAGCATGTTATCCTGGTCTAGTGTAATATGGAGGGTGGTTGGGAGCAGTTGGTCAATATACCAGTAATATTTTGCCACTCAATAAGTCAGTATTTTGCCACTTAGTATGCCAGTCATTTGCCATTTAATATGCCAGTATTTTGCCCCTCTGTATGCCATTCGTTTGCCATTTAATATGCCAGTATTTTGCCCCTCAGTATGCTATTATTTTGCCATTTAATATGCCATTCTTTTGCCAATTTATATTCCAGTATTTTGCCCCTCAATATGCCATTCTTTTGCCATTTAATGTGCCAGTATTTTACCCCACAGTATGCCATTCTTTTACCATTTAATATGCCAGTATTTTACCCCACAGTATGCCATTATTTCGCAAATTAATATGCCAGTATTTTGCCCCTCAATATGCCAGTATTTAGCCACTCAATATGCCATTATTTTGCCATTTAATATGCCAATATTTTGCCCCTCAATATGCCATTTAATATGCCAGTATTTTGCCCCTCAATATGCCATTCTTTTGCATTTAATGTACCGGGCCCGGGACACCAGTATCGCCAATCACCCCCTGATGGCGGGCCTGCTAGTGATACACAGGAGCCAGTACGAGAGCATGGGTATATCTTATGACATTATTATGCAGC
This sequence comes from Pelodytes ibericus, assembly GCA_036172795.1. Taxonomy (NCBI): domain Eukaryota; kingdom Metazoa; phylum Chordata; class Amphibia; order Anura; family Pelodytidae; genus Pelodytes; species Pelodytes ibericus. The sequence goes on along the minus strand of CM069861.1, from coordinate 157,138,056 downwards.
CTCTGCCCACAGTTCCAAAATTAGACTTTCTGGAAGATTTTGGAGAATGTTGCATTGGTAAAATTAACAAAATGGATGCAAGAGATAAACACAACATTTTATTTTTACTTTTATATTCAATTAATTCAAACAGAAAAGCAAACAGTGGCATATGACTTATATATGTGTTTGTTTTAAATGCACAGGTAATCTAGTTACATCTTATGTAAGTGGTGGTGTCCCTTTAAACTTGAAATCCCCATCTCCAATCCCAGCAATATTGTCTTTCAATTATAAAGCCATATATATATATATATATATATATATATATATATATATATACACGTTTTATTTTGCTCTACATTTTTGTGAGTGCTGGATTTGTTTTAACACATGGAAAGCATAAAACAAAACGCATTTTAATGCCAGCATTGTGTTTCTCAAACCAGCACATAATGCAAAAACAAAATATAATCCAAAGAATATGGTTTTGCAACTTTGATAAAAAAAAAAGGTAAACAATAATGCTGAAAACATTATTTATTCATACTTATTTAGAAAGCAATAACAACTGTCTCTATTATTGATGTGTTAACTGAAAATGACAAGAAAGCTATAGCATACAGCACTGTACGTTAAACATTGTGTGTGGGCTGGAAGGTGTGACACATGGAGGTTCAAGTTGTTTACTGAAATCCTAAGTGGTGCACACCTAGCATACACAGAATATTCAGGAAAAAAGTGATAGGAGCTTTAAAAAAATTTTTTTTAGACAGAATTGTTCTAAAGGCAGCAAACACTAACTAGTTCAATAGCACAACTTAGTGAATAGAAAAATAAAAAAGTGTTGTGCAAATAATAATTAAATTCTTCAGAGAATGACGTCTTCTAGAGGTGTACCTGGAACTTCGTTTGTGTCTAGCCAATATCGCTTAGTGGAACTTGAGACTACACTTACGGACCTGTGGGACTGGTGATTACATGTTTTCTCTGCTTGTATTTTTTAAAATTTTGGTCTTAATTTTCCAATTATCTGGAGTTTCCTCTTTCATCAATAAAGCTCATAATGTCTGATGATTTAGTGCTATATGTATACCAAGTATAATGGCAAAAGTATGAGGCCATTTTACAGGATCAAGTGCATGCCGTGGTGCAAACACTGTTCCCTCATGATGTTCCCATATTCCAGGATGATCTTCATAAACACTGACAATCAAATTTCATAAACACCAGGACAAACAACTTCCATAGTCTAAACATCATTGAACCTCCAAATCTCAAACAACAAGTGGAGGATTTCTCTTCTTGGTGAAATGTCCCACGAGATAAAGTCCAGGAGTTGCAAGCCCGCATTCTAAGAAGGAATGAGCTGTTCTGAAGCAAAGGGTGGCCTCATTCTTTATTTGGCCTTTAATATTAATATATTTTTAAAGAATACTCAATAAAGAGAGATTTGCAGGGACCTGAGATATGAATTTCAAACTTTAGGCCAATGCAGTTGAATGGGAGATTTTTTCCAACAGCTACTTTGGCCTTAAGTTTGAAATTCCCATCTCAGTACCCTACAATTGTTTCTTTATTGAATAGACTCTTATGTCTGTTCATTATGTTGTGCAATCTGACAGATATTGATATATGAACAAAGGTAGAAAACAACTGATTGATTGCTCATTCACATGTATGTATATGTCCTTTCTGTTGACACTAGTATGAAGTTATGTTAAAATGAATATACAATGCAACATCCTCTGATAATGAGATATGGATTGTTTTATTGTTCTGTTTATTAATCTGACTTTTATAAGCTTAAATTTCTGCTTTAAGTTTGTCCAATACAGTTTGAGTATCCCTGCGAAGATCCATTATCCGAAATGAACCAAAATCAGATTTTTTTTTTTTGGGTTAGATAGTCAGTTCAGATAATGGATACTCACCTTTCTGGAGCCCCGTTGTGAAGCTTCTTTGTTCCTCCTTCCTTGGCGCTGTACTGTGGAAGCAAGTGCTCATGGAAAATGTGGCCCCTCACAGTGCTGCTAGTCACTATCTCGCTTGGAGCCGCTCATTTTGGCAGCGTTGCTAACATTGGATTTAGGTAATGTAGAATATTTATAGGCGTGGAGCTGCTGAAATGACCCATTAACCAAAAGTATCCATTATCCGAAATGCTGAAGGTCCCAAGCATATCAGATAAGGGATATCCATTCTGTACTATCACCACTGGTACAGCTCCCTAACATAAATTCATTCCTCCAATGTTCAAAACACCAAGAATATCCTTGTGGTTGGCTTGTACAGCCATATCTGTTGCGGATTCATTCCACTTTGTCTTAACACAGAGGTCAGCCCCCCATTCTTTAAGGGTTCTAACTACAGTGAAATGACCCCTCTCAACAGCAATATGCAGTGCTGTTTTTCCAAGCCAGTCTTTGGCATTAATTTCAGCCTTATGTTGAAGAAGACAGGAAGAAGCCTCACTATGACCCTTGTAGGCTGCGTAGTGTAATGGGGTTAGGTTTAATAAATCAGTATTATTTATGTCAGCCCCATAGTCCAGTAGCAGATTTACAGCCTTGGCATATCCTTGTGCAGATGCTAGATGTAAAGGGGTAAGGTGATTTTCATCCATTTCATTCACCTTTGCCTTTTTCTTCAACAGTAATCCCAGAATCTATAAAAAAAATAAATAAATATATATACGGTATATAAATTAGATAAAAATGTTTTGCTGCAACATATGTACAAAATATCAGATAAGGAAATAAATTAAATGTCAGACACACAATATAATGGAACTAATACAACACTTGCATGTAAGATTTGTATGTAAAAGGTTATGGGACCTACTAGTGATACAAGAAGCCTTGCATTTAGAGGAAACATGCAGTGAGAACTGAAAGAAGAAACTGGAGAAAAAAGGTGATCCATTTGAAATCAAAGCTGTGTCTGGATTGGCAGCTTGGTGTTTTAAGCCAATAATAACTAAGCTATGATTTAAATAATATTCAGTGACTAAACACTATACAGATTCAATTAATGACAATAAAATGCAATTTTACTTAAATCTTTGCATGTATAGTTTTTTGTTTTTCTTGTATATATTGTGTGCTAGCAAAGTGACTGGCAAATGTATAGCTGACAAATAATTATTAAGATTACAATGCGTAAGTTATTTAGCTTCTTGGACCATGGTTGCCACCTTTTTTACAAAAAAAATGGCCATGCTACTGCCTCCATAGACTTACATTGGCCTCAAGCCAATTTTTTTACCAGCCTACCGGTAAAATACCGACCAGGTGGCAACCCTATCTGGGACAGGAAGACAGCTAACTACACAGAAATTTTGCTAGAAGACCATTTACTCCATAGATTAGGTCAATCTATGGCCAAAAAACAAGTGCATGTTTGCAGCCTGGTGTTTTTATAGGTCCCGGCATCAATACCTCTCTTAATAGTAAATGGAAACTCAGTAAACAGCCTTCCATAAAGGAATAATAGTTGGTCCAGGGTATGGACACCCTAGGCCCATTTCCTTACTTATCCTGTAATGGGATATTTGCATCATTTTGGACATGCTCCTTTTTTTCAGCAATACATTTTGCCAATAATAAATAGTTTTTTTTTCAGCTTAAAACATGAATTGCATTCAAAATTCAGGAACCATGTATGTGATGAACTAATGCTGGATTTTTTGTTGTTGAATTGATATATGAACTGTAGGGTCGAAATCAGGTAGCTTCAATTTGTCCAAAAATGGAAATGCGAATCGGGAAACTTAGCTGAAATGTAGCAACTCAAGATCCCTGATTTGGATCCCAGTCGTTCGTTTGAGCCTTTCGGAAATCGAAGCATTGGAATCATCCAGATTGGGACATTTTCACATGATAACCATAGATTTTCAGCTGCCCAATATTTGCCAATCACCCTCTAACATGGGCGGAATTTGGGACAATTATGCACAATTTGCCCATTTAAATTCCCCAATTCAGTATAAAGTAGGACTTTCAATAAACAACGAGTCATTTGAACTCCATGGGAGGCCTATTCTCTTTCCCTATAACTATAATCTCCACATTTCCATGGGAGACGGGTCTGTGAGACATCCTGAGATAATTCCAGAGAGTCCCAAAGTCCCATGCCCAAAGTGTGAATGGAGAACGAATGTAGTACGTTAGTTGTGTAAACAAACCACAAATATTCCCGCCTATACAGTTGGCAGCATTCTTAAAAAGGGTTAAAAAGGCAAAGAAAGGAAGAGGGGGAGCAGAAAGAAAATACAGACCCTCTCAGACCCTTCCATTACGCTAGAACCTAACCGAGATTTATTTATTTATTTTATTTATTTAGAAAGTGTTTTACCAGGAAGAATACATTGAGATTTCTCTCGTTTTCAAGTATGTCCTGGGGACCCAGTCCAGAATGGAGATACACATTTAACAGTAGATTCAAAAATAAATACATACATATGAGAAATAGAGAGAAAGAGATGAAAGAAAGAAGGGAAAGAGAAGGGAAAAGCGAGATTAATAAACAGAAGAGGATAAAGAAAGAAAGAGTAAGGGAAGACAAAGGAAAAGAGAAGGGAAGTAAAAGGAAAGAGAAAAGAAGGAAAACATGAAAGAAAAGAAGGGAAGAGAAGAAAAAAGGAAAGGGGAGGGAAGGAAGAAAGGGAAAGAAAAAAGGGGAAGAAGAAAATAAAAGGAAAAAGAAAGGGAAGAAAGAGAAAAAAGGGGGAGGGGGGAAGAACTTACTCCTGAAGAGATTTAATTTTTCCTGTGAGTAGTTGAAATTAATATTTTAATCCCTGAACTACTATAATAATCCTCTATCCTGGTCATTAAAGGCCTATGTGGAGTACCTGTTTCTTCTTTTTCTCATGTTCGGGAGAATTCCAGCATACTCTAATCTTATGACTTGCTATAGATTTTTGCACAGTACTGTAACTATTTATCTATATTTTTGATATGTGATTTTTAATGAATGTTTTATGTATGATTGATATTTTCAATGGAAAAAGTAATTGATAAAACCAAAATTTTTTTATTAATTAAAAAAAAACACATTTAAAAAAAAAAATTTATGCAAATTACTATATATATATATATATATATATATATATATATATATATATATATATATATATATATATATATATATATATATTAGTGCTATTGTTTATTAATGAAAGAGGGAATTGACAAAGGGAATTGCAAACTTCCGACCAAAGTAGTAGCATTGGAAACATTCTATAATTCTCTTATTTTGGCCTTTATTTTGCAATTTATCAATTTCCTGCAGTTTCAGACATTCTGCGTCTCACTCCACAAACCCCTTCCAGTGCCCAAAGGTAGGCAAGACGAGTGGAAGGATAAATAATTTAAGCTATTTTGGATAACTGGGGAATTGGGATAAGAGGTAATATCAGAAGTGAGGAGGTTTGAATTGTGTAGGTACAGTTAGGGGAGGGAGAAAAATATGAATCAGGGGGTCTCATCTTATTTATTTAGTCCCTTAAAAATCTAGAGCCCACCAGTGACTGAATGAAGCAACATGGCTAGATATTTGAATCAGACCTCAGCATGGAACATCAGCCATGGTACACTCACATTGTCACGTAAGAAGAAAAGCAGCATGGGACAGATTACTGTGCAGAACTGAATGGAGAATCTTCATTCTTTTAGAAAAGGACCAGTGCTATTAAGGATTTTGTGCCACTGACCTACATTCATAAGTATGTCACTGTCACATATTTAATATTATACACCAACCAATTCTGGCAGGAACAGCACTCCTTTAGGACAAGTGCCCGAACTGGGGCCCCACCAGCTCCCAAATAGTAAGCAGAAATGACACAATTGGCTCAGCACATCAAATATGCAGCAAGTTTATTTTTAAAAAAATGGCTTGATAAAGACCACAGTGGTCAAAACTTTGCCACTTTTTTTCAATGAACTCACCTAATATTTGATATTTAATATTATGCCTTGGTTGCGTTGTTCAAACATACCTCACTGTTCCCATTTTCTGCTGCTAGGTGAAGAGCTGTAAGACCTCTTGTGTCTTTTGCACTGATATCAATATTGCTCCTCAGCAAGTAGTTGGTGACCTGTTTGCTTCCTGCAAGCACAGACAAGTGCAACAGCGTCATCCCTGTAAAGCTCTTATCTTCAAACGATGCTCCAAAAGATACCAAGTAGTCCAGCACGTCCACATGATCGTTGATGGAGCACCAGTGTAGAGGGGTCCAGTTATTGTTATCACTGATGCTAGATGAGGCTTTGTACTTTAGTAATGTTTGAACACAGTGTAGATGGCCATTGGCAGCTGCTAAGTGAAGTGGTGTTTCTCCAGATGAAGTCAGGACATCAGGTGATGCCCCATAATCCAGAAGGTACTTTGCTACCTCTGAGTGTCCATTCCAGGCTGCCCGATGAAGTGCACTATAATGACATATATCTCTCAGGTGGACAGAAGCACCTTTTAGTAAGAGGTATTTTACCAGAGCAAGATTTCCACAGCAGGCGGCACTATGTAAGGGAGACCATCCTCTGTAATCCCTGTCAAAAAAGAACATGGAAAGAAAGGGATAAAAAAAGAAACTATTTTTAGATGCAGAGCTAGACTAGACACTATACAGATGCAGGGGAGAGCTGACACAGTGGACAGAGGTACAATTGCCCACAGGCTGCTCGCTAACCTGACTCAGTGGGTTGGGACTGCACCACTTTTCACATCTAATTGCCTAGCACTTTCATTATTTCTATAACATTATCCTATATATGTATATTGATATGTCAGCACATCTGTTTTGCCTGTAATTTGTCTATCTCTGATGATAACAAGTGGGCTGGTAAAATTGCACTATGGGCGACTAAATTGTTTTGCCCCCTCGGGTCATGAATTGCCAGCCTTCCCTTGCCAATAAGGCTAATGATGGCTAGTCCACACTACATACTGAAGTCAGTATACCATTCAAGAATAGTAAGCATCAGGGCAGGGCCAACTTTAATATTGATTGGACCCTGGGCAAGCATTTTCTTGGTCCTCTTGACCCTGCCACCCCACTCCCTGGCAAATAATCAGCCACCCCACCCAAAACAAACACACACAACTGATGCCTAGAATATGTAAGTGCTCTCTAATATGCAGGTATACATTTGTAATATAGGTGCTGAATACTTTTATTCCAGTGTATAAAATGTGTATAATTGCACTGTATAAAATGTATATATGGCTGCAAAATGTTTACCTTCTTATTATGCAACACTGCAATAAAAGTATTCCATGCCTAAATAACAAAAGTATACACTGATATTAGAGAGCATTTACATATGGTAAGCACTGGCAGCAATTAAAATTAAAATACAGCTATGTTACAGTAATGATATTTGGCACTGATATTACGCAGGGCAAATATTTTACAGTAGGGTAGGTTTGTGCAAGTTTTTTCTGCAGTGGGCCACCATCCAAAAAGTATGTGTGCATGGGCCATATTAATTTTTCAGAGTGTATGTATGCATCTTTGTGTGTGTATATCTATGTGAAACACACAAACTGCATGTTGCTGTGTATTATGTAAACACACATTCACACTAACATGCAGTTTGTGTGTATCACATACTTCACAGCAATAAAACCCACAGTATTGTTCAGTGTGTAACACCAACATACACACAATGTCACACACACACACAATGTCGCACACAGTCACACACTGTCTCTCCCTCTCACAAACACTGTCTCTCCCTCTCACATGCACACACTCCCTTTCCCTCTCACATGCACACACTCCCTCTCTCTCTAACACATTCAGTGTCTCTCTCTCATGCATACACTGTCTCTCTCTCACACACACACGGTTTCTCTGTCTCACACTCTCTCTCTCACACACTATGCGGTGCGTGTTGCTCGCATAGTACAATTAACAACCATGTTGTAACATGTTTTTTAACATCAGCAGCGGGCCCACAGGGCAGCTGCTTTGGGCCCCCCAGTAATAACTGGGCCTGGGGCAGCTGCTCCGTTTGCCCATGTATCCCGGCGGCAGGCAGCCATGTGGGAGGTTGGGAGAACAGACCAGATGATGCTTAACGGGGAGGCTTGTCTGCCCCATCTTGTGAAGCTGTTAATCACACTCAGACCTCAGTCACTGCTGCCTCTCGCCCCCTGCACGTGGTGATGATAAAGAGCATCGGGAATATAATGCTCGGAGTCATCATTATGCCACACACAGAGCTCCAAGGTAAAAATGGAAGGGGAGAGGGGGGAGAGACAGCAGACATGGGGGGAGAAGAAAAATACTGCATTTATGAGCAAGGGCCAGCAAAATAAAAGTTTGCAAAGGTAAGCAAAAAGTCTTGCACCAGCTTAAGCATGCATCTCTAGATTATCAAATTTATGTATGTTGTTGGATTTACCTCAGTCAATATTCGCTAAGGTTTTTAGGGTTGTGTGCAATACCCCAACTGCCTTTTAGATGGCGTTGTTAAGGACTGGGAAGTTTCTCTGATGTTTGGTACCTGGCTATTTAACTGCCTTTTAGATGGCGTTGTTAAGGACTGGGAAGTTTCTCTGATGTTTGGTACCTGGCTATTTTTGTAAAAATTGACTTTAATCAATTTCCTAATTCCAGCCATGTGGAATTTATTTCCTGTGTTTGCATGAGCATCAGGAGTATATATATAATTAGGGCATTTAATTGGTGTGTAGGACAGTTCTTCACGTCTGCTTCACAGCTAACAGTTCAGCGCGGCAGTGTGAACGGTCAGCGTTGAAAGTCAACACGGCCGCTTCATCATGGCAATCGCTAAGAGTTCAGCTAAAAGTGACCCTGGACCCCCATACTAACCCCCACCCCAAACCCTAATACCCCTAATACTTACGCTACCCCGAACCCAATTACTAACACTACCTCCAACCCTAATACTAACACTAACCCCCCGAAGGCTAATAGTAGCATAACCCCCGAACCCTAATACTAATACTGCCCCCCAAACCTAATACTAATACCTAACCCCCGAACCCTAACACTAATACCTAACCCCCGAACCCTATTACTAATACCTAACCCCCCGAACCCTAATAACTAACCCCTAATAATGCTTAACTTGTGCGATCACGCAGCGAACTGTCCTGCAAAGAAAGGTCCAGCGATGACCTCACACGCGAAGAATTGGTCATCGCACGGGAGGTCACGGTGAAGCAGCTGCGTTTAGACAGCTTCGATGAACCATCCCATCCCCATTTAATTGTAGCTACATCACCCTCTGTGGCTGTCTGGCTAACTACTTGCCAGTAGGAGGTAACCTGTATGACTGCCTTTGGCTGACTACGATATATCAATAGCGGCTATCCCGAACCACCATCTTTGGCTGACTATCTCTATATTGATAGATTACAATACTACTGTGGTAGACTAATTATATGCTGCCATGAGCTATACTGTAATGCCATCTGAAGCTGGCTAAAATATATCAATATGAGTTATCCTGTGCCATCATCTTTGGCTGGCTAACTGTATAGTAATAAGAGCAATATTGCAACACTGTAAGTGATCTGATTAATTATATGCTGATATGAACTAACGAGCTGTAATGTATTACTACTTCATCCATAGTTTAAATCCATGTATTTCACATACACGCATGAGTATTTCCATGTAGCAGGTCCATGCTCTGCCTGATTATTGATTACCAAATAAACATAGACTGCAGAGAAAGAAAGAAAGCTACCTAAATAGGAAAACTAACACAGAATGCAAATGTTAATGAAAAAATGCAGACCGCATTTTCCCATCTACATAATTATCCTTTAACTAGGAAAACATTGCCGACTATGTAGAAATGTAAAGTGTCTAGATTTTTTTTCTTTATCTACAATTATCTCTTTTATGAGTCATGCTGTTCTTTACATTATCCAGCAGGTGGAAGCCTGTCTCTATGATGAGGTACAGTGCCCTCAGCCATTCACATGCGCCTGACTGGTAGTTATGCATTCAGTGTGCTAAATATTCAAAATTTAGGAGAGTATACTGAAAAATGTAAACATACCCCCTTGACTACATTAGAATCCATTGAAAAATGCACCAGAGATGTTTATCTTACTCTAGATAAATTATCACAAATTAGCAGATCTATCTCTCAAAGTTGTACAAGGTACATAGAGAATTCAGTGGCAATTGTGTCCAAACTAAATAAAATATAATGCTGCAAAATACCTCTAGTATACCGGGTGGATTATTAGTACATGGAGCGATACAGCAGCACAAATCCAAGCATACCTAACAATGTATTCATTGCTTACAAAGGTATTGAGATAATACCATGGATGCCCCACTTGGACTGACCATAGCACAATATATGCTGCGTTCTAACTTCAGTTCAGTTGGTTGTATGCCTGTGTAGAAGCAGTATTACCAAGTAACCATGAAACAAGTTTCACTCACAGTTGCATTATCATGATTTTTGTATTCTCCTAAAATACTTTAATTTCAACAAATTGGATCTGATTTCATAAAATGATTTAAAAAAACAACATAATTTATGGACTTACAAGTTACTTGTGTTTATCTCACTTTATCCGTTTCATTCTGGCTAAAAAACATCTTATTTCATAGCTTTTATCATGCAGGGGTTTTAAAATAGATGTCAGTGAGTCAGTTTGGTGGGGTGGTAGACTCGTTCACACAAGATGTCACTGCAAGTAATACTATTTGAATGACTATTCTTGGCAACAAGTACCACACTGATGAAACCTATAGTAGGCTGAAATGTATGTCTGTGGTTGCTGTGTTCCAGATTCAGAGGAATTTGCAATATGGACTGCCTTTATAGGCGAGAACAGTCTGAAATGCTAATAGTATTGCCTCTTTACAAATCAATGGTAAGACCTCACCTTGAATATGCAGTACAGTTCTGGGCACCAGTCCTTAAAAAGGATATTAAGGAACTAGAAAAAGTGCAAAGGAGAGCAACAAAATTAATAAGGGGATTGGAGGATCTTAGTTATGAAGAGAGACTTAAAAAATTGCATTTATATACGTTAGAAAAAAGGTGTCTCAGAGGGGATATGATAACATTATATAAATTTGTGCAGGGCCAATATAAAGAGCTCTCCAGTGACCTGCTCATTAACAGAAAGGTACAAAGAACAAGAGGTCACCCCCTCAGACTGGAAGAACAAAGATTTCATAGACAGCAAAGGAAGGGATTCTTTACGGTTAGGACAATAAAGTTATGGAACTCTCTGCCAAGAGAGGTAGTGCTATCAACCACAATAGATGCATTTAAAAATGGTTTGGATGTTTTTTTTAGGAAATCAGAACATACAGGGCTATTAATAATAGAATATGCATTAATAAAAGAGTTTATAAATCCAAGGAGAAATCTGATTGCCTCTTGGAGTCAAGAAGGAATTTTTTCCCCCAGGAGGCAAAATTCGAAATAGCTTCCTTAGGGGTTTTTGCCTTCTTTTGGATCAAAAACTGTAATGATAGGTAGAAGGGTTGAACTTGATGGACTTGTGTCTTTTTTCAACCTAAATTACTATGTTACTATGTAGTAGAGATCATTTCTGTAACAGGGTTAGGCACCAATATTGTTCATAGTGGACATTTACAGTACTTTGTGTCGGACAATGATGTTCTATGGCCCTTAACAAACCTTGTCACTGACACTAGTGTCCTGATAAGGACCGTTTGCTTCTCCCTGCTCTGTAATGGTGCAAGCAAACAAACACTACAAGCTATTTTAGCCCTATCTGTGCTCAATTTGAACTGGTCTCACATATTTGTATTTTTTATCGCAGTAACTTATTCGGGTTATAGTCTGATGTGCATCCCCAACTTTCTGCCTTTAGAAAGAACCATACCTAGTGCACTGTCAAGCATGGGCTTGGAAAATACTTATCGTGCATCTTATAGAATAGTGCCAGACAACACAATGGCTTTAAACACATTTCTACGATGCCAGCTTGTGGAGATGGTCTGTCAGACTCATACTCAGGCCAATAGAGGCTTTATGAAATGCCTGTCTGTCAGACTGACTGGAAAAATGTTCCCATGATCAACTGTGCAAGTATTATCAATGGTCCAACTATCTAACCTCACTTCAATCTGGGTTTCAGTCAAATCACTCCACGATCACTGCCCTCTTAAAGGTGAGCAATGACATTCAGAGTGGAATGGAGAGTGGTGAACTCACAGGTGCAGTTTTCCTAGACTTTGCAAAGGCCTTTAATACAGCTAATCATGATCTTCTGCTAAACAAGCTAAATTGTTCCGGTATAAAAAATGAGAGGTCGCTCTGCTGGTTTCGTTCATACTTATCTGACAGAACTTAATATGTGTACAATGCTGATACTGCCTCCCTCCCATTGCCATTCAAGTGTGGAGTGCCTCAAGGACCTGTCCTTGGACCACTGCTTTTCTCACTATTTATAAATGATCTACCAGGTGTGCTCTCCACCTAGCTTGCTTCGTGCATAACCACTTCTCTGGAACGCTCCCCCCTACCTGAGCGGCATGCTCACTCTTACTCCCTGCACATCCTACAATCTCAGATCCTGCAACAACCCTTCACTAGCGATCCCTCACTTCAAAAAGGAAGCAGGTCGAGGTGTGTTCTCTTTCAGAGCTCCTCATATGTGGAATAGCCTTCCTGTTTCTGCCAAATCATCATCTAGTCTTAAATTCCTGAAAATGTGTGTCTCCCAAATCCTGAAAACAGATTGTACCTGTTATTAGTTTACAAACTCCTTTGTATACTGAACATGTTGTTCCTTTTTTGTATCAATAATGATTTACCCTGTATGTTCTCCTTCTAACTTGTTTAATATATGTATGCAGTGGCGTCACAAGGGGGGTGTGACACCCGTGCTGCCGGCACCCCCTGCATTAAAAAAAAAAAAATCAAAAACTTACCACCTAGCTGCCGTCTCCCGGTGCAGGTCCGTGGCTGTGAGGGATGCGTTGTGCGCTCCCCTCCAGCCGCGCGGATCAATAAAGTTTGTTCAAACTTTTTTTTAAACAAACTTTATTGATCCGCGTGGCTGGAGGGGAACACACAACGCTTCCCTCACAGCCACGGACCTGCACCGGGAGACAGCAGCAAGGAGGTAAGTACTGGCTGGGGAAGGGGAGGAAGGGTGGCATAACGAGCATACTGAGGGGCAAAATCCTGGCATATTAATTGGCTCTATCCTGGTATATTAAATGGCATATTGGGGGGCAAAATCCTGGCATATTAAATGGCATATTGGGGGGCAAAATCCTGGCATATTAAGTGGCATATTGGGGGGCAAAATCCTGGCATATTGGGGGCAAAATCCTGGCATATTGAGGGGCAAAATCCTGGCATATTGGGGGGCAAAATCCTGGCATATTAAATGGCATATTGGGGGAAAAATCCTGGCATGTTGAGAGCAAAATCCTGGCATATTAAATGGCATATTAGGGGGGGGGGGGAAATCCTGGCACATTAAATGGCATATTGGGGGGGGTAAAATCCTGGCATATTAAATGGCATATTGGGGGCAAAATCCTTGCATATTGAGAGCAAAATCCTGGCATATTAAATGGCATATTGGGGGGCAAAATCCTGGCATATTAAATGGCATATTGGGGGTCAAAATCCTGGCATATTGAGGGCAAAATCCTGGCATATTAATTGGCTCTATCCTGGCATATTAAATGGCATATTGTAGGGGCAAAATCCTGGCATATTGATTGGCTAAATCCTGGCATATTGAATGGCTAAATCCTGGCATATTGAGTGGCTAAATATTCCTGGCATATTGAGTGGCAAAATAATCCTGGCATATTGAATGGCTAAATCCTGGCATATCGAGGGATTAAATACTGGCATATTTTAATTGGCAAAGTGATGCTGTGGCATGGTTTGTGGGGGAAAATAACATGTACTATGTGGAAAGTGACACTGGCTAGTTCTGTGGGGCAAAGTGACACTGTGGCATGCCAAATCGTGTAGGTGCAATATAAGTGCAAGCCAAGTGCTGTGGGTGCAATATAGGTGCATGGCAAGTTCTGTGGGTACTGTATGGTGCTGTGTTAAGTCCTTTAGGTGCAATGTGGTTGCAGAGGAAGGGAATAAAAAATAGGAATGCAATTTTTCAATAACATTTTTATTAAATAGAATATTAAATAATTCAAATAAGTATAAATGCAACTAGTTATAGAGAGATGTCTGTGTTTATAGATATGTATTGTTTTCGAATTGTACAATTGTCACCTTGTGGGGCTCCTGTGTGTCGCATAATTAATGGCTGTCCCATGTGTGGCATATTTATTGGGCCCCATGTGGGGCATAATTATGGGGCACTTGTGTGTGGAATAATTAAGGGGTGCCTGTGTGTGTGGCATAATTAATTGGGCCCCAAGGTGAGGCATAATTTACGGGGCTTTGGTGTGGCATAATTTATGGGGCTCTTGTGTGTCATAGTTATGGGGCTCCTGTATGTGGCATAGTTAAAGGGCTCCTGCATGTGACATAATTTGTGGGGCTCCTGTATGTGGCATATTTAATGGGCCATCTGACTGGCATTACTAAGGAATCTGTTTGGCATGGTATTGGAGGAAATCCAGGGGGGTGACACCATGAGTTACCGCACCGGTTGACACCAACCCTAGTGACGCGTCTGTATGTATGTATGTATTTTAATCTACTGTTAAATGTGTAGCTCTGTCTAACTTCATTCTGGACTGGGTCCCCAGGACATACTTGAAACCGAGAGAAATCTCAATGTATTCTTCCTGGTAAAACACTTTTTAAATAAATAAATAAAAAATTAAACACCAATATTGAATCCTCAACAAATAGGCTGTGGGATAGATTTCAATTACATTGATAATCTCTGTCAATTTGTTTCTAAGGGTGAGGATATGTGCAATTTTTACAACCAATCATTTGTCCAAGTCATTTAGTTAAACTTTTTTTTTTTTATCCCTTCCTCCTGTTTGTTGTTTTCTTTTGAAGATCAACAGGAAGGATTACATACCTTCAAAAAAAGCAATTACTTAATTGTGGCTGATTTATTCCCCTTTCTAATTAACTCTATGCCTCAGGATGTATCATTACAGCAGATTCAATTTGATATCACGTAACACAGCTACACTGTCACCATTCTTGGTTTAAAGTGTAAACAATAAAAAAACATGCCTGTGGCCATCGTACATGTATGGTTGCCACCTTGGCCATTTTTTACCGGCCACATATAACTTTTGCAGTCTGCTTTGCAGTATGTAGAAGTCATATGTGACCACAAGGAAATCAGTTTAATAATGAACATGGTTCTGTGGGATCCATTACTTGATTAGGTCACATATGATTTCTACATACTGCAAAGCAGCCTGCAAAAGTTCCATATGCTCAGCTCAGCACAGTCAAAGTGAATAAGGATTTTATTCTGAAACAAATGGCAACTTTTCGACCAAATAGGTCTTTCTCAAGGACTTGATGGCTTGAGAAAGACCTATTTGGTCAAAACGTTGCCATTTGTTTCAGAATAAAATCCTTATCGCTGTGACTGTGCTGAGCAGCCTGCTTTCATTTATAATTGGGTGGACTGGTGGAGCCTCTGGCTCGGGCACTATAGCATCTAACTGTGCTGCTTCTGCCACATCTATTGGAAAAGATTTATATGTGGCCAGTAAAAAATGGCAACTCTACTTACATGCTGCTTCTGGATTTCTTATTAAAGGGACACTACCACTTATATAAGATGTAACTAGATAACCTGGTCATTTAAAACAAACACATATATAAATCATATAAAACTGTTTTTTTATATGATTGAATTAATTGCATATAAAAGGAAAAATAAAATTAGGTGTTAATCTCCTGGCTCCATTTTGTGAGAAAATCTTCCAGCCAGTCTCACTTTACAACTGTGGACAAAGCATGCATGATGATGTCATAAGGTACTCCCCTGCTCGCTTACTGGCTCCTGTGTATCATAGTGGGCAGGACTAAGTGGCTGTGTACAACTTTTTTTTTTTTTTACCAGCCTTACAAAACAGAGGAGATTAACCTGATCAAACAGGATCATAACTCTGCCCCCTTGTGATGTAATAGGTACCCTCCCATTCAATGCAAGTCTATGATCAGAATTCTGACTTATAGACTGCATTATGTGTCCCCAACCCCAAAGTGAGATACTAGTGGTGTAAAGTTACTAGGGGGTGGCACCTAAAACAGTATATTTCACAAAATGGCAGTGCCCAGTTACACTTGTTTTTTTTAATAAATATTTTAACACCTGTGCGACAATGGACGTGCCCAGCACGTCCTACGGTGGAATGAGTGGTATTTGCATCAACGGAACTGCTCTATTGCCTCGATGTCGAGACGGGCAGGAGGCTGGTATTTGCCAATTAGAGCAGGGGCTCACCTTGCCATTTAATCAGGGTCTGTATAGAACTGGGGTCTCTCTCTAGGGTTGCCACTTTGGCCATTTTTATCCAACCACACATGCAGCATGTAGAATTTATATGTAAAAAGACAGAAATCAGGTAACTGATCAAGGAGTGGATCCCACAGAACCACCTTGATTAGTTAATTGATTTCCATCTGTTCACATAAAATTTCTACACACTGCAAAGTGGCATAAAAAAGTCATTTGTGTGCAAATTACACCTTTCCCATTGAAAAGCAGTTGATTTTCATAGTGTGCCGCAGATGATGTCATTAACAGTCGACTCCAAACACATTTAAAACACATTTTTATCCTAATTTAGGCATTTGCTTTAAGTTTTGCTTATGCAATGCATAGATCATTTTCAATCATTTGTATGCTCTACATTCACAGTAAAAACTATGTCCCTTTAACTAATTTCCCTCTGGATACATGTTAATTCTGCATACTGCAGATCATGGTATAAGGGTTGGCTGATTCATAGCAACAGATTGGCACCATAAAATTAGATTGTTATGAGGATCATCATGCATAATCTAACAATGTAATCTAATTATGGGGTCTGTGTGGTGAGTTACCAGGTGTACATTTCTGGATGTATATAATTTGGAAAGTGACATTCTCCTCTCTCCTAACTTTCCCTTTGGCAGAGGAGTTAGTCCATCACCATACTGTGTGGTTACACCAACAACATGAATATGGAATATGGGGTGACCACATTGCTATTTTGATTGAGGACAAATAAGAAAAATGCACACTCCTTATATGTATTGGGTAGAATAATGATTGCAGATCAGTCTATATTTTACATATTTCAGCCCTGGAGTGGGCACTTGTCATAAGTGCCCCTGAATAAAATGGCAATGTGGACATTATGAATGAATACAGGTATTAAGTAGGTGTGCCATTTTTTATTTTTACCAGCCACATATAACTTTTGTCAGTGTACAAGTCATGTCTGACCAGGCGGAAATCAGTTAACTGTGGGATCAGGAGCTTAATTAATTAATTGATTCCCTTTGTGGAAGGCAGTATGTAGAAATCATTTGAGGCAGGTAAAAAAGAGCAGGGATGGCATTGGTATGTTATGTGTGACCCAACGCTGTAAATCATCTGGCACCTTGCTGCTAAGCTGACCACATTACTGTTTTAATACAGGCCACTATAGAAAATGTATGCTCAGGGCTGGGATTAATAACATGTTCACAGTCTGCAGTCGTCATTACCCTTGAAGCATGCAACTTTAATAACTGGGGCTGAATAAGATGGCAATGTGGTCATCCCAGTGGCAGCGAGTGCAGCAGAAAGAGAAAGTCTCCCCTAATCAGCCTCGTCTGAAAGTCTACTAAGTCCTGAAGATACCAAGGGCAAGTGTTGCATCTACACACGTCCACTGGGAAATCAATATATCTGAAATTATAATAAGGTTATGGAGAAGCATTGCTTTTTTCTTTAATATCCTTGTTATCTAGAGGATATCACATATACAAGCACAGTGCATTGAAAGTGTCAGTTAACTGTTGTGACTTTAGTGATGTATATGATGAATGGCAGAGATCCTACATCAATATGATCACTGCCATTAGCATATTTGTGTTTTTTAATCAGTTCAAAATTACAAAGATGAAGGGCCAAAACAGAAGTGTGCACATCACCTGTCACATCTTGTCTCTTGCATGCGAAGCATTGTGGGATAGTGACACCAAAGGGGAATAGTCACTAGAACTGAACAGACAAGCAAGCTTTCAATCTTGGATATTAATATCTGTTTTTTTGCTGTTCACGTGTTAGCACTCTTTTAGTGAATAGGATCCATTTTACCCTTCATCTTGTTAGAATCAGCAGCTATGCTGCTGGAGGTGGCAGTCCCCTGATCTATATATGTTATGGAAATGTTTGCAGCAAATATGTAAAGTAAGTGTAAATAACTACCTGTGTTTTAACAAGAATCGATTTACATACATTCCTTCTCATTCTATTTCATTGCTTGTTTATTCACATATAACCCTACCTTTATGACTTAATATACTTCATGCTGGCACTTCAGCTGATTAAACATGATGCAAATTGCAGTCTACTCCAGTGATGTACAATTTGTGACATTACTGTAGTAATAGGAGAAAGGCAGAAATAGAAACCTAGAAGAACACTTCAGCTACATTACTTTATATATTAAAGGTACCTGTACCCTTTTATACTAGGTGAAAGGGTTTTACTAATTGTCTATATGTTGTCATTTCTTAGTGCTGGCAACACCCCCAGAAAATACACGTAAGCGTAATATAACCTATTCAGTGTTTTAAACCCACAGTGAGTCATTTATTTAATACATTTGTTATGAAATTATGGCTTTTTTGTATCATATATGCGCTTATTCATTGGATAAGATCGGAGACTGGCCAAGCATGACAGGATATGTACACAATAGCAAGCAGGTTTCTGCTAGTTTAAAAAATATATTTGACTAGTATCTTTCACCACATGGACACTTCCCCTTTAAGCATTACCACTAATTATCCTCTGCATGGAACTTTTCAAACTGTTCCTGCTATGTTTTTAAGAGCTGTCTTGCACCACTGTGTTATCTTTATGAGTATTAACCCTGGGCGAAGAAGCGTATTTTTTTTTACATACAGAGTATGGGAAATTATGTAGTCCACAGCAGCAACATTTGAGATGAGCCCCAATTAGCTCTATTGGAAGATAAGAAACTTACTGGCAATTAACAGAAATCCCGAAGTTAAGCAATGTGTTAACTTGATCCAGGTCACCCTTCCAAGCTGCCTCCTGCAACAAAGTCTTTTTATTTTCCAGTGAACTTGTCATTGATGAACATAAGTGCGGACATCTCTCTATCTGCCACTGCTTCAGTCCACCCATTCTCCTGACTTTTCTTTCAGACTTGGAAAGTGAGATAGAATCATGCAGATCGAGCAGTTTCCTGGCGATTTCCATAGGTTCTGCCATTGATGGAATTATTCCACAAGTGCAGCTTGGAATATTCTGTACAGAATGCACAGTGTTTGCTTTCAGACTAAACACTACAGGCTAATGTGCCAAAGCTGTCAGATTAAGGGTGAGTCTGCTCCTGTTTTGCTGTTGTCATGGGCAGCGCAATTTGACACATCATGTGCTGAGACTTTGCTCAAGGTCATTAGACCTCATGCCTTAGGGTATTTTAACATTCTTTCTTTAGCTACAAGTTACACTATAACACTATTGTGTTGGAAAACAATTGACAATCCTCCACCTATTGATAAACCAGAAGGCTACTTTGTTTAAAGTTATGTACTGTATCTTATTAAACATAAACCTATCCCTCATGCCAATTTAGTTTTGCATTGAGAATGTTCTATATTTCAGTTTCAAAGGCTTCATATTACTACACAAGCAGGATATTCTAACAAATATGTATCTAATATGTAAAGACACTAGGTTTTATTTACTTTACACTGAATTGTGGTGAATTGACAGCACATGTAGACAGCAAATGTAGACCAAAATAGCAAAATGATTGATGATGATATAAAACTGCTCTAAGTGATATAAAGTTTTTCAGCAAGCCAAACAGCGCACCGGCCCATCAGCTTAATAAAATCCACAGGTCACGGAGTGTATGAAAGTAGAAAAATCTTTATTCAAATAAAAACATCGTCAGAGAGGAGATCTCACGCGTTTCACCGCAAGGGCTTAATCATAGATTATAGATTAATCATGGCCCAGCCTGATTGGCCAGTAATATGCCCAGCCTGATTGCCCAGTAACGTGCCCAGCCTGATTGCCCAGTATCGTGCCCAGCCTGATTGCCCAGTTATATGCCCAACCAGATTGCCCAGTAATATGCCAGTCTGATTGCCAAGTAATATGCCCAGCATGATTGCTCAGTAACATGTTCAACCTGATTGCTCAGTAACATGCGCCGCCTTACTGCCCAGTAATATGCCCAGCCAGATTGCCCAGTAATATGCAAGTCTGATTACCCAGTAATATGCCCAGCCTGACTGCCCAGTAATATGCCCAGCCTGACTGCTCAGTAATATGCCAGTCTCATTGCCCAGTAATATGCCCAGCATGACTGCCCAGTAATATACCCAGCCAGATTGCCCAGTAATATGCCAGTCTCATTGCCCAGTAACATGCCCATCCTGACTGCCTAGAAATATGCCCAGCCAGATTGCCCAGTAATTTGCCAGTATCATTGCCCAGTTACATGCCCCACCTGATTGCCCAGCCTGACTGGAAAGTAATATGCCCAGCCTGATTGCCCAGTAACATGCCCAGCCTGATTGCCCAGTAATATGCCCAGCCTAATTGCCCAGTAACATGCCCAGCCTGATTGCCCAGTTATATGCCCAACCAGATTGCCCAGTAATATGCCAGTCTGATTGCCCAGTGACATGCCCATCCTGATTGCCCAGTAACATGCCCATCCTGATTACCCAGTAACATTCCCAGCCTGACTGCCCAGTAATATGCCCAGCCATATTGCCCAGTAACATGCCCATCCTAATTGCCAAACCTGAATGCCCAGTAATATGCCCAGCCTGATTGCCCAGTAACATGCCCAGCCTGATTGCCCAGTAATATGCCCAACCAGATTGCCCAGTAATATGCCAGTCTGATTGCCCAGTGACATGCCCATCCTGATTGCCCAGTAACATGTCCAGCCTGATTGCCCAGTAACATGCCCATCCTGATTGCCCAGTAACATTCCCAGCCTGACTGCCCAGTAATATGCCCAGCCAGATTGCCCAGTAACATGCCCATCCTAATTGCCAAACCTGACTGCCCAGTAATATGCCCAGCCTGATTGCCCAGTAACATGCCCAGCCTGATTGCCCAGTAATATGCCCAGTCAGATTGCCCAGTAATATGCCAGTCTCATTGCCCAGTAACATGCTCCACCTGATTGCCCAGCCTGACTGGCAAGTAATATGCCCAGCCTGATTGCCCAGTAACATGCCCAGCCTGACTGCCCAGTAATATGCTCAGCCAGATTGCCCATTAATATGCCCAACCTGATTGCCCAGTAATATGCCTATCCTGATTGCCCAGTAATATGCCAGTCTAATTACCCAGTAATATGCCCATCCTGATTGCCCAGTAACATGCCCAGCCAGATTGCCCAGTAATATGCCAGTCTACCCAGTAATATGCCCAACCTGATTGCCCAGTAACATGCCCAGCCTATTTGCCCAGTAAAATGCCCATCTTAATTGCCCAGTAATATGCCCATCTTGATTGCCCAGTAACATGCCCAGCCTGATCGCCTAGTAATATGCCCATCTTGATTGCCCAGTAACATGCCCAGCCTGATTGCCCAGTAATATGTCCAGCCAGATTGCCCAGTAATTTGCCCATCCTGATTGCCCATTAACATGCCCAGCCTGACTGCCCAGTAATATGCCCAGCCAGATTGCCCAGTAATATGTCCATAATGCCCAGTAATATGCCCATCCTGATAGCCCAGTAATATGCCCAACCAGATTGCCCAGTAAAATGCCCATCCTGAATGCCTAGTAATATGCCCAGCCAGATTTCCCAGTAATTTGCCAGTCTCATTGCCCAGTAACATGCCCCACCTGATTGCCCAGCCTGACTGGAAAGTAATATGCCCAGCCTGATTGCCCAGTAACATGCCCAGGCTGACTGGCAAGTAACATGCCCAGCGTGACTGCCCAGTAATATGCCCATCTTGATTGCCGGTAACATGCCCAGCATTATTGCCCAGTAATATGCCCAGCCTGATTGCCCAGTAACATGCCCAGCCTGACTGCCAAGTAATATGCCCATCCAGATTGCCCAGTAATATGCCCAGCCAGATTGCCCATTAATATGCCCAACCAGTTTGCCCAGTAATATGCCCATCCTGATTGCCCAGTAATATGCCAGTCTAATTACCCAGTAATATGCCCATCCTGATTGCCCAGTAACATGCCCAGCCAGATTGCCCAGTAATATGCAAGTTTAATTACCCAGTAATATGCCCATCCTGATTGCCCAGTAATATGCCCAGCCTGATTGCCCAGTAACATGGCCAGCCTGATTGCCCAGTAATATGCCCATCTTGATTGCCCAGTAACATGCCCAGCTTGATTGCACAGTAATATGCCCATCTTGATTGCGCAGTAACATGCCCAGCCTGATTGCCCAGTAATATGCCCATCTTGATTGCGCAGTAACATGCCCAGCCTTATTGCCCAGTAATATGCCCATCATTATTGCCCAGCCTGATTGCCCAGCCTGACTGCCCATTAATATGCCCAGCCAGAATGCCCAGTAACATGCCCATCCTAATTGCCAAACCTGACTGCCCAGTAATATGCCCAGCCAGATTGCCCAGTAACATGCCCATCCTAATTGCCCAGACTGATTGCCCAGTAACATGCCCATCTTAATTGCCCAGTGACATGCCCAGCCTGATTTCCCAGTAATATGCCCATCTTGATTGCCCAGTAACATGCCCAGCCTGATTGCTCAGTAATATGCCCATCTTGAGTGCCCGGTAACATGCCCAATCTGATTTCTCAGTAATATGCGCATCTTGATTGCCCAGTAACATGCCCAGCCTGATTGCGCAGTAATATGCCAATCTTAATTGCCCAGTAACATGCCCAGCCTGATTGCCCAGTAATATGCCCATCTTAATGGCCCATTAACATGCCGTAACATGTCCCTGGCCATATCCTCCGTGCACCGACCGTTTTTTTTAAACATTGTTTTGTTTTTTAATTAAAGTTAAAAAAAGTCACCTGCGCAATTCAGTCTGTGTGAGCTGAGCTCACATCAGCCTGCGTTACCCAGCTCTATCACACGCTTCCTGCCTGCTTCCAGCAGACGCGTGTGACAGGGCTTGCTAAAGCAGGCTGATGTGAGCTTTTAGCGATCGCGCTAAAACTGCTATGAGAAATCCCCGGGACAATTTTGGTTTTGACGGGACTGTCCCAGCTAAAATTGGACAGTTGGCAACTATGCATGGCCTAGTGTTGTCAGCAATCCTAGCAACACATGGTACTATTTATATCCATGTCATTTGCACATTGTGAATTGTTATAGCATTTCTAAACTGAATGCGTTAATATTGTCAGCGTTAATTGCAGGTTACAGTAAAACTAAGATCGAAACCTACCATTTAGAAGGAGTTGGAAAATGTTTAATCCTCCATCAGGAAATGGCTGAGCCACTCCATTTAAAAACAAAACAAATTTCCCTTATTATGTTCTAAAGAGCAGGTGCTTATGTGAACACTAAAAAGAGCAAGCGTAATACCTTAATAAAAAGCGCAGGGACATACATTACCGATTGTGCAGCTCAAGAGTGATCATGTTTCGCTTTTATTAAGAGATGGTTAATATGATGCATATGTCTGGATATCATTAGATAGAACAAACACAGTACATCTACATTGTGCTGATTACAGCCCCTGGTGTATACATTCTTAAATGTATCCTTGAATAAACTGGTGATGTGGTTACTTTAGGTAGAAAAGTTTAGTTATAAAAAATATATCTATGTAAATGCTTTGACAGCCTGTACTGGCAGCAGTGCTGTATTTACCGCGAGGCATCCTAGGCGGATGCCTAGGGCAGCAAATTTTGGGGGGCGGCAGCTCCCCCCAGCACTGAAAAAAAAAAAATTTAAAAATCCGCCCCTTTAAAAAATAAAAAAAAGACCACGCTTGCAGGCAGAGACGGAGGTGAGAGGGGATCGGAAGATCCCCCCTCACCTTCCCTCTGCTGACAGACTGCAAGAGGAGCCGAACAGGCAGCACAGAGAAACCTCCGTGCTGCCTGTTCGGCTCCCCGTGCAGTATGATACGAAAGTGCCGACAGTCAGCGCGCCCGTCACGTGACTGTCGGCACTTCCTGTCGGCACAACCGCCCGGGAGCCGAAGAGGCAGCATGGAGGACTCCATGCTGCCTGCCACTAGCCACCAGGGAAAGGTAAGTGCTTGGTAGATGGGGGGATTTGGCCAAATTAGCAGGGGCTTATTAAATGGCAAATCACACTGGCATATTATTGGGCAAATTGGCTGGGCACATTAAATGGCAAATCACACTGGCATATTATTGGGCAAATTGGCTGGGCACATTAAATGGCAAATAACACTGGCATATTATTGGGCAAATTAGCTGGACACTCTAAATGGCAAATCACACTGGCATATTATTGGGCAAATTGGCTGGGCACATTAAATGGCAAATCACACTGGCATCTTATTGGGCAAATTGGCTGGGCACATTAAATACAAATAACACTGGCATATTATTGGGCAAATTAGCTGGGCACATGAAATGGCAAATCACACTGGCATATTATTGGGCAAATTGGCTGGGCACATTAAATGGCAAATCACACTGGCATATTATTGGGCAAATTGGCAGGGGCACATTAAATCGCAAATAACACTGGCATATTATTGGGCAAATTGGCAGGGGCATATTAAATGGCAAATAACACTGGCATATTATTGGGCAAATTGGCTGCGGGATATAAAATGGCAAATAACACTGGCATATTATTGGGCAAATTAGCAGGGGCATATTAAATGGCAAATAATACTGGCTTAATAGTGGGCAAATTGGCTGGGGCATATTACCGGTAAATGGCAGAATAACACTGGCATATTATTGGACAAATTGGCTGGGGAATATTAATGGAAAATTATACTGGCATAATATTGGGCAAATTGGCAGGGGCTGATTAAATGGCAAATACTGGCATATTATTGGGGAAATTGGCTGTGACTTATTAATGGCAAATAGTACTTGCATATTATTGGGCAAATTGGCTGGGCATATTATTGGCAAATGATACTGGCATATTATTGGGCAAATTAGCTGGGGAATATTATGGGCAAATAATATTGGCAATGTGTATGTAATGGGGCGATAGAGGCATGCAAATGGGGTGATGGGGCATGTCCTTGGTGTGCAACGTGGGTTATGGGTCATGTCGTGGGTGTGCATCGTGGGTAGGGGGGGTGCCCAAAATTTGTCTGCCTAGGGCAGCACAAAACCAAGATACACCACTGACTGGCAGTGCTAGTGTAACGTATATGCTTTGAGTAGACTAGCTATGTAACTCCAAAATGTTTGTCACTTTCCTTAAACTTTTTTTATTCACACTTTCTCTAACACACTGAAAGAGAGAATTGCAGAGAACTGTGAAAGGAAATGCAAACTTAAGGTCAAAGTAGTCAAGCTGGAAATAGTCTCCCATTGACGAGGTGGGCTTTGGGCTTGAGAAGGTAATTTCAAATTTTATAATGAAAGCAAATTGCAGGGAACTGAGAAGGAAATTTTAAAATTCAGGGGAATTGGAGAATTTTTCCAACTCTCTGGTCTTAAGTTTGAAATTGTTTTCTCAATTCCCTGCAATTCTCTGTCTCATAAATAAAGCCCTCCAGGGGCATAGCTAGAAACCAAAGGGCCTCGGTGAAAAGTTGCTCCAGGGCCCCCCAATGTAACCAAGCAATCTGGCCCACAGCCCTAACTTTTTCCCCAAACATCCAACCTGTACCAGCTGTGTCACCAAACAGCATGCCTGTGCCACCTGGAGTAGTGCAGGAGTAGTGTGTCTCTCTCATGTCACTTCCTGCAGGCTGGATTAAGCTTTGCGATGGCAGGCAGTCGCAAAGCTTACCCGGACCACCTAGAGTGGTGGGCTGATCACAATTGTGACCTTAATTGTTACACTTCTGAATCACTCAGTCTCCTAAACATTGTTAACAATGTGATCTTTGGTGTCTCCCGATTGTGACATCACCTTGTGGCTAATATGCAAATTACACATTTCCCATTTATAGCAGTTAATTTGCATATGAAGTCATAGGTGATGCTAGAAATAGGAGACCCCACTGACATGTTTAAAACACTGTTTTCTTTTTATCCCTTTTCTTACAATCTGCTAAGTGTACACATACTTCTATGTCCACAGAGGCATTATTCATTAACATGTAAATCACAGTTTAAATGACACTCCACCGGGCTGAATGAAGTGATCATGATATCCTGCAAAGCAAATGTTTAACAGTCCAGGAATGCTCAGTATTCATTTATTCAGTGTAAACCTGTAAAAAAAGTATTTTGGTTTTTATACCCTATTGTAACACTTTTAGGCACTTGTAACAACGAAAATAGTAGCACCTTGTAATGAATGATACTGTTAGATTTGCAATAAAATACTTGCTTAGACATAGCTTTGGATGAAGTGTGTCTTCTTTTATTCATATAGAAAATGGCATAAAATCCAATTTGCAGCATAAAGCATGAATGTCTTTTCCAGGGTAGACTGGTTCCGGCATTAGTACGCTATTATCAAGGTGAATAATGTACAACAATCCACTCAGAAATGAAATATATAAACAAAAACAATACCTTTCAAAGCTCAACCAATCACAAGTAGACCATTCACTCTCTGTTAAACCCTGCATTGTTCATAGCTCCAAATTGTAATATCAAAAAAGCCTCTCTTTTTAGAAGCCTTGCGATCATTATCCCTCTGTGAATGGGGGACCGCTTCTAATCCAAAAAAAACCTTAATGTAGATAGCGAACTATGTCTTCCAAATAAAGAACGGCCATGGGATTTAACTTTTCCTTCCTAACTGTTCCTATCATTTTCTGGATGTCACGGATAGCAGATTTATACTCTGTGATACTTTTCTCTTTCACTATTGCACTATGACATTATATGTGGTGTGTGTGTATGTATGTATGTAATATATATATATTGATTTGCCCCTGTTCTAAATATTAGATTGGATGTAATAGCCAAGAAGAGGCTGTTTGATGCTGTGAATTCTTGAGGCCCTGACTGGGCATCTGGGTTGAGCACCACACCCACTGTAGGTGCTCCATAAATATGGTCCAAATTGCTTCATAAAATTATAAGTGTGCCTCAGATTGTGTGAAATGGAAGGCCTTTTGGTCCCTTACTGTATTTTAAGAGATTTAACTAAAACATATCTTGTGTTATTACCCATGAAAATGAAAGTACTTTGATGCAGCAGTGGGCTAAGCAGTATACCAATTAATGTGACCAAATCTTTATTTTTTTTCAAATATGACATGCGTTTTTAGAAATTGTATTTTTAAGATCTGACCTGTTTTGTGAGTGCACTTTTTGTATTGTATGTAATACAATTAATACATCACATGCTTATTCCTACATCACATTACCACCCAAGTGTGCCACCCAAACAAGCACCAACCCATGCCCCATGTTTTACTAAAACTTGTATGTAAACAGGAAGGGTGTATAATGCCCCCATCTAGCACTAAAAGGGTTAAAAAGTTCCTCTTACCATTATTTTGCTGTAGCAGTAGGGTAATTGCTCCACACAGGCAGAGGAAACATGAACAAAGGGGAGATAACAAACGGTAGCCAGACAGAACAAGGTAAAGAAAATCAGAGTGAATGGGAGACAGGCCAATTGGATCAGGGCTGGCCATTGGATGGGTCACCAAAATCAAATTTTTTGGTGTCGCTAGAGTGGGGGCTACTGGGGCTTTTTTTGTGTGTCACAGGAACAGACCACTCTGGACCTCAAGAGCCCCTCCATGCAGGTCGCTGAGAGGTAAAAAAAAGCAGGGAGGTGGTTGAAAAAAAGTATTCTGATGTGTGAGATAGTGTATGTGTGTGTGTGACAGTGTGTGTGTAAATAATACAAATATAATAATACAATTATTTCTTTTATACCTTTCTTTCCACTCTATGGGTGAGCTCTTGGAAAAAAATATTTTATTATTATATACATCATTTTTTTTGCGAATGGGGGGAGGCCCTGAATAGGATTAAAGGTGAGATCTTAGGGAAGCTGGCCAATAAGATGATAGTTCAGGACCTAAGGGACCTCAGGGCAGCTACCCGTTTTGCCCTGTGGCAAAAGATGACCCTGAGAGTAAAAGTCTCTCAGGTTAGAATTTAGTGAGTATTTAGTGATGAGCAAAAATGAACAGACAAGCAGTATACATTCAAACAAGAAATTATTATACATTATTCTATGGCATAAGCAATAGCTTCCAATACTAAATAAAAACAATCTTCCAGTGAATATATATATTATCTTTTATATTTAGCAGTTGTGAATAAACAAACATATCAAAAAACGTTGAACTTGATGGACGCAAGTCTTTTTCTAGCCTAAATTACTATGTAACTATAGGAAAACAAAAAATGAAATTGGTCCTGCCTGGAATTCTGCACATGATAATGTTTGAAAAGGTTACTGTTGAAACATAACCTCAGATCACTTTGCTGGCGTGGCAGTTTTTCTGCCTAAAACAAAAGGTATTGTATTTGCTGTAATCAACATACACATAGGATACATTTTGTTCCTCTTGACAATAATGTAACTGAACATCATGCACGTTAAGTAGAGGGAGACTTGCTTATCAGTGCTTCAGATCATACAGCAATACAAAGAGGTTTAATGTTACCCATGTGCTATTGTTTTACTGAAATCTCATACAGGGTTGAGGTTTATTACTCTCATTGTGATGAATACTAAATTGAGCCCAAATGGCACACAGATGTTCCTTAGACACAATGTGGAGCATTTCTTACACTTTTTTTTTTTTATTTCTGCAAAGCCATATTGTGATATGTATGAATATTTGACTCTGTTTCTAACCAACAAATCAGACTTGTGTATCTCAAAAAGTGCAATATACTCTCTGTGGTCAATGGGTGGATAATAAAAATAGGACAAGCTGAGTTATGGTGCTTTTTCTTATCTTGTTTCCACTTATCTTAATTGTTTCCATGGGGTGGTTATGTCTGTTCAATAAAAACAGACTAAGAGGAGAAGGAACAGGAGCCTGAAGATTTTGGGGCTGAAAGTTTACGGATTGCCAAGATAGCTTGTCTGGTTGTAATCTTACAGTCAGTAAGGCTGTACAGCTGACGAAGTGCCTTACTTGACAAAAGTCAAGTAAAGCTAACCTTTTGCTTGACTAGCATGGAGTTGTTTGTCATTACATCATTTTTTTGCACTTTTGTATCATGTGATGTAGTGTATCACATGATGTGGATGTCATCAGTATGACCTCCATTACAAAACCTGCATTAGTTGTAGAAAGGGGACCCTAAGAAGCTTCTTTTTCCTTTTACTGAATAAATGTATTGGGAAGTCCCCACAAGGGGGGGTTTCACTTGCAGTACTGTCCTACTATGTTCATTTGGGAAAGACAAGTAAATAATCCAAGGGAAGAAGAAATGTCTTATTCCATCTTCAATTAATCTTTAGGAAAGCTCCTAGAGTGAAAACAATTCAGCTGATGACGTCTACCATAAAGCCAGAATTCACTCCTCAGATGGAGCTCAAAAGTTTTTTTATTTTGCACTTTTACCGATAATACATTTCCATCCTGATATCAAACTAGTAACACACTTACAGCAGTCAGCACCCAAAATACTGGAATCTCTTTTCTGCACGAGAGGTCCATTGACCTTAGATGTTTGTTTTGGTCTTGATCATGATGGTATGGTTGATATTCATCAGACATACAGCAAGGTACAAAAAAATGTTTGGATAACCTGACCACAAATCCACTAGGTGGTGCATGACAAGCAAGAGGGAGTTGCGCCAGAAGTAACGTGAGTCAGATTTTTATTTCACACAAATAACAAAAAATGGTAATTAGTGGCAAAGGAATAATTACATCAGCGAGCGCAGAGTGTATCTGTCAGCAGAAACTCTAAGGTTTGATGCCATGTCATTTTATGAACCTAGCACCAGATGTGAAGCCCTGCCGGATTTACTCACACAACCAGTTGACCATAGAGTACATATTTGATTCTTCCAGAAAAATGAAGCTGTACCTCACCAGCTGTATGAACATTCCCAGTGACCTTTGTGGCAGATACCATCAGGACTACTAGGAATATGTGTGTTGTTAATGACTTTAAATCATGACATGTAAATAAACAATAATGCAATATACATTTATGTTCAAGGTCTTAAAAACATAGGCTGACATAGTTCATCAGATAGAATTTGTTTAATGATTGTGCTTTATTTTAAATTAGATAATGATTTCAGATCCATATGGAACAATTTAAAATCTAACAAAACTATATTAATCTAACATTGTATTTGGTAGCCAGTCATGTATAACAAATATATATATTCCTCCATCCTGACCTTATTTTCATCATTACAGTATATACAGTATAATGTAGCTAGAAACTCTCCATGAGTCACCTGGAAACTCTGTATTTTTAACTTCTGGAATTTGGTGCCCAGATTAAATTGTATGGTCCGTGTGACTCAGCCCATGAGTTGGGACACTAGGCCACACATTTTGGTCACACTGTATCTTTCCCAATTTTAAATTCCGTTTGAGTCAGATCGAATCCATAACACACTATGATTTGTTTTTCATTTATTATCTCTCGATTTAGTAAACATTATTTTATGCACTTTGTGACTTAGATCCTGCCCATCCCAAGTAACAAATGATAACAGAAAACATTGGCAAATTTGCATTGGAACAGACAGCAGCTGCTGGTTTTTAAGGAATTACTGCAAAGCTTGTATCTTGCTTCCTTGCCAAGGGTTGGTATGTAAATAAAAATTAAGGAAAAGTATAATTTTCGCACCCTGTACCCAACCACATCACCCCCCTCCCCACCTGGCAATAATGAGGTTCTGCACATCAAATCTCTGGCTTAATTATGTGCAGAGGATAATCTGGATTATTGGGTTGAACACAGTGCAGTGTATAAGTGAGGATTCACAATGCAGAATGTGGATACAGGGAAATTCCTGTATCCACATTCAAGCTGTTAACATGAGCTGTGAGTGATGTTTGTTATCATGAATTGAAGGAATATTAAAATGACCACTAAAGAAACCAAAGCTACATTTAAACAATATTACTAAAAGAATTTGGAAGAGCTACACCAAAACCACATTATTGTCCTTTTTACAAAGTACAACAGCATTTCCATGTTGCTTATTTAATACTTATTTCATTCTAATTGAATGGTATAAAAAAAACATATCCAACTTAAAAATACAAATTTGGTCAGAAACTGAGTAAATAGTAATGTTTTCTAGTGTGATTGCAGTCACCAGATTTATCACCAGGAGGCGGCATTGTACAACAAACATTGATAGAGAAATCTTTTTTTTAAATTGCTAAACTGTGTCAGGAAACCCAAGACCAGGGGTACGCAGACCTTGGACACTCCAGCTGTTGTGGACTATATCTCCCATAATGCTCTTACGGCCATAATGCAGGCAAAGTATCAAGGGGAATGTAGTCCACAACATCTGGAATGCCAAAAGTTGCCTGCCCCTGGCCTAGGCAGTACACTAATGGAAATGTAGCAAAATATTCATGAAAAGGTAAATGATGTGTGTATCAAATGCGTGACTCCTGTCATTCAACTCTTGTTCATATTTCAAACAATAGTTTTCAGTGTACCAGTTTATGAAATGACAAAGAAAGTGAAATTCTGCAAGATAAATTCTTCAAATGTCTCTATTTTGATTACTCAATTTGAAATTAATGTGTCAAAGGATACTATAGGAAGGCATAGTAATTATAGGGGCCAGTACTTGTTCTTAATAAGGTAGAAGACATTATTTAAATGATGATAAATTTAAAAGTGTAATGGTTCAATGAAAATGTCTATTTTCTCTTTCACTAGTTACCGGTAACTGTGGACTAATAAAAGTATTTCGAAAAATCTGCCGACACATTCTATTGTTTCTATTGAGGCGCTATGTACTTAGAGCAGATACAGTATAAACATTCTGAAAAGGACCCTTGCTTCCCTTCAGCATCTATTACTTTTGCAAATGAAGGTGACATGGTAGGTCCAGCCATGATGTTGGTGTGCTAGTTGAATTCGCTAGTGAAACATTTGGATGTTTCTTATCCTGTCCTGATCACAGAGTGCAGGCCACTAGTGGGGCTTGGGCAGAGCTTTCATTGGCTGTCCCTCCTCTCAATCCCACCCATATTTACAAACATATCAAAGCATTATAAAAAGTAACTACTGATAGAGGAAACTCAAATTATTACACCTTATGGTCCCTCTTCCCCCATTTTCGCTACACATGCCAGACCAAGATATATCTGTGCTCCCTAGCTTACAAAAAGCCTTCTTGTCCATTGTTGGAAACATGAACCTGGCTGTGGGGCCCCCATTAATAGGGGATTTGGGCAAATACCCACACTGCCCATTTGCTCCATTTAGATTTGTTCTCACATGGAAATATAGATGTTCTTTGTTTAGTGTATTTGAATACCTGCCACAAGAGACACACTTCACCATAATCATGTAAAACCCGCTCTTTACTGAAAGTGCTGGTTAAACTATATTTGTTTTTGTTTTTGTCAGAGCTGAGTGCATCCACCACGGCATTCTCAAGTTAGAAGTTATACCAATATTAAAAGGTCTGTGAACATTGCAAGTTTTAATGATTCTGTTGGCCATTAGAAAGTATTGTGAGATATAGCAATAATCTCTTCATTCCGAAGAGCTGAACTGTAAAGACCTCTGAGGAAGCCACATAAGGATTAAAAACAGCATTTACCCTTATATGGAAAAAGTGACACGTTTTATGTTATGCTCATTCGCTGTATTTATTTTATTGGATATATGAAAAACCTTTTATATTGAGAAAAATGATGTTCAAAATAATTTTTTAATTATACATATTTACCAAAAGCAATGAATGCTACTAATATTCTGTGACTCCATTTGTGTTCTATTTTGCTAGTTGTGTATGGAAATATGGCAACCATTTGTGTGCCTAACAGGAAAGGTTTTCAGGTTTAAAGGACAACTAAAACATTTTTTTGTCAATAATTAGCTTAACTGAACTTATTTTTCTAAAGGGGGACTTACTTAATTTGATTCATAGAGACCCCAGCCCCTGCTACTTTCCTTTCTGACCCCTTGGCTCAGATGTGTCACTGACACAAATGAACCAAATGGCCGAATGTTACATCTGAATTGCATTTCTGACACGGCCTGTGTCGGGAAAGCAATTCAGTAAGATTCCAGACCTGACTGTGCCTGCGCACGGTTGCGGCTTTTAAACTAAAGCAGAATCAATGGGAACTACATTTCCCACCATTCTGTGGTGGAAGAAAGTACAATTGTGCATGCAATTGTCCTTTAAGGATTTTTATATTCTATTTGTGAGCACAATATCATATTATATACATTTTGTTTTTATACATTTGTTTTTTGTCCTCACATTCTATGATGGTAAATCCCTAAACATGATTACTAGTTAAAGAATGAACTTAATCCTTATCCCAAACTATAAGGGAGGTGTATGTACCAACATCACCTACTTTACCATGTTACTTGTGAGTCTTCCATAATAATATGTCACGGTATGTAGCAACTGTGTGAAATCCCATGAGCTCAAGTGTATTCTAGAAGCAGATGTGTAAAAAGAAAGTGAAGACAAAGAAAGTACATCAAATGAAGGAAACATTTCTTCCGTTGGCTGCAGCAACCTCAATAATTGTGTCTACTCAAAAATCTGTATTCAGAGGAACTTCATGCCAACGAGCCATCGAGGTGGTAATGGAACAACACCCCCTGAATGCTTCACCTCTTCATCTTTTTCGACTACCTTTTCTGTAATTGAATCAACCATTTTTCCAAGAAGTAAAACTCAAAGCATATGTACTTGGAGCATATTTCTTT
Source organism: Pelodytes ibericus (assembly GCA_036172795.1). Lineage (NCBI taxonomy): Eukaryota > Metazoa > Chordata > Amphibia > Anura > Pelodytidae > Pelodytes > Pelodytes ibericus. The sequence goes on along the minus strand of CM069861.1, from coordinate 157,103,968 downwards.
GGAACATGTGAGCCCCCTAGACAGTGGATGAGATAGAAAGACATTTCATCACCATTGCTTTTGTAATGTGAACTTCTATGTAATTTCTAAGTGACCCATTGACGAGTTTCAGATTTGTGGTTGTTTAGTTTGGTCTCTTCTGGTTTTTATCTCTCCCACTTGACTATGTATCTTATCTTAGCAATAACTAGCTTATAAACATAAAATTTACATTAAGTAAGAGCCACTCAGGCTACACATAGTAAATAGGGCAGGTGAGAAAAAAAATCATAGTGGATCAAAAAATTAATAAAAACTAATTTGTTATCTATGGTGGCCTAAGAAACACACCCATGCACACTCTAGATTATATTTTGCAGTGATTATTGAAGTAGAATTTGACTGATCATAACCAAATCTGTCAACTCCTTTGTAGGGACCATAGGTGTGTTTGGAGACACAGCAATCCAAGATGTATTCACTGGTAAATTGTTCTGTTCCTTCATTGCACTACCATTTCCAGTTAATTTAGTACACAAAAATAAATAAATAACTCAGATGTGAACCCCTGCTCACTGTGCTTTGGGGAATATCAGGACCATGCTTATAGGTAGGTTGAGTCAGACATGCAATGGAATTTGTTTTCTCTGAAATGCTACAAGAGAGTTAGATTTTGTTTGAGACTCTCCCAAGTGGTTACTGTTACACTGGTCTATTAAGCGTTGTCCAATGTCTTACATTTTGTTTTCCTCAGAATGATGTAACATGGTCACCACTGAGCCCTTTCTGGAAGGTTGTGTTTCAGTGGCAATTTATTACGTTGGAGAAAAATACTGCACAGCTCTTTAGCTCCTTTAGGCATAGCCAAGCATGGAAAGGGATGGTGGAGGAAATTATGCTTGTATAAGATGAAATATGTTTTATATATATATATATATATATATATATATATATATATATATATATATATATATATATATATATATATATTTTCCCAATAGTACAAAATAACATAGACACATGTTGTCTCCTACTTGGAGACACAATTCATCTCTACATAAAAGACACTAAAAAAAAAACACATACAGTAGACAACGTTAAAAAGACCACATTAACAAGACCACCCTACTGCTGTTAATTAGTACCTCTGGGCACTCTGCCCTTCCTCCACTACTCCTTTCCTTTCCCCCCTTTCTTTATTCCTTCCTCCCCTTTTTTTCTTCCTTTTTGAGAAACCTGCAGAGATTATTTTTTTTGCCCTTTGTCTTTACTGTGAAACCTTCCTCCCTCTCCCGTCTCTTCTCCCCTACGCTCATTCTTATAGGTATTAATCTGTCCCTCGGGCTTACTCCTCCCCATATGTTTCTATCCAGATCTCCAATCCTCTACTAGAAAATGTACTATACCCTTTTTCCATATCTAGCTCTTATTTGATGTTTTAACTGGGTCCAGGTCAGAACTTCCTGGGATTTACATCTTCTCACAATTAAATACTTTGTTGCCATTAGTACATATATTGTCATGACCTTCCCCGCAGCCACTCACCTGAATACCCGTGTCTCGGATCCCTCCAGCGTAGATATCCTCCTCCATCTAGATCCAAGGCTCCAGATTTCTGGGTGTATTTGCCACTTGGTTAAATGTAGAATCATATGGGCATCATGATATTTGGTAATATTTGGTAATATTTGGTGACCCCTTCAGATTCCTGTTCAGGAGAGCCCTAGCCATTCTGGGTGTTTTACTCGCCCAAATAAATTGATCTAAAATTCTTTGTATATCCTGGAGCCAAGGTCTTGGGAAGGGTAAAGGTAGGGTCCTGAATAGATATAGCCAGGAGGGGAGGATATATGCTTTAGATACATTTATCCTACCCCACTAGGACAGTTCTAAATGTGCCCAGTCCCCACAATATTTTTTCATTTTGGAGAGAACTAAGTGATAGTTAAGCTCCAATGTCTTCTCTGCTGATGTAGAAATTAAGATTCCTGTGTAGTTTATACTTGTTATGTTCCAATTGAACGGATATTTTTTCTTCATATCTAGGATCGTATTATTGTCAATATTAAGGGTTAATACATCGGACTTAGTAATATTTCATTTATAGTTAGAGAGTCAGCTATATTTCCTTATTTCCTCTACAACATAATCAATTAATCTGGCTGGCTCTGTCAGGGTCAATAGAATGTTGTCTGCATATAAATTAATGATTGGTATTTTATTCCACTAAATACCTTATTTGATCTAATAAATTGGGCCAACGGTTCCACAGACAACACAAGCAAAAGAGGAGAGAGAGGACAGCCCTGTCTAGTTCCATTCTTAATCCTGAACCAGTACGATGAGATTCCAGACCCCAATATTCTGGTGGTGGGCCCTGAATATAGAGCCAGGACTGAATCCAGGAATTTGCCTGTAAATCAATCGCTGTTCAAGGTCTGGGTTAGAAGCTTCCAGTCAACTCTATCAAAGGCCATTTTGGAATCTATAGTAATGACTGATAGTGGGTTTTTCAATTTTCCTCTTTGCTAAAGATGTTAAGCAATCATCTCAAATGGGAGCTTGATGTTCTTCCCTTTACAAACCCAACTTGATCTCCCTAAATCAGTCCCGGCACTACATCCCCCAAACGGCGCGCCAATATTGAGGAATATATTTTCATATCCCCGTTTATTAAAGATCCACCGCTGTAGGATCTTTATCACTCTTTAATCTTGGGATTATATTTGCCTGGAGTAATTCCTCTGGGGCTCATCCTCTCATAGCTATTTCGTTAAACATATCCCTCAGGTGTGTGTCTACTTTATCAGCTATGGCTTTATAGAACAGATTGTCTGCCTCACCTCCTGTATAGTTATAGGATGGTTTAGATATTCCATCTGGGACGGAGAGAGTACAGCAAGACCAGAGTTCTCCAGGTATATTCCAATCTGTTCTACATCCTTTTCCCCTTGAATCCCATAGGTCCCTTGATAAAATCTTTTGAAAACTTTAGCTATATCTGTTGGGAAATAGGTGGTTTTCTACACTGCTGTTTTCGTGATTGGAGCCGGTGTTGCTTTTATTTCTCATTTGAAATAAAATCCTTTCCTTTATCTTTAATTTTGAAGGTGCGTCTATTTGCTGCTCTCTTCTTTAATTTAGTAGTAAATAATCTGTTGGCCCTGTTACTTTGATAGTATAATGTGAATCTAAGGGATTTCAAGTTGTCTCTAGTTTTACTTAGTAGCTTATCATTTATAGATTTTTGGAGCTCTTTGATCTGGACTGCTAGTTGGGGATCTGGATTCTCTTTGTTCTGATTATTCCATTTAGAAAATTTTATATAGAGTTCTGATAGATTCTGCCCTTGTCTTTTCTTATTTTGTGCTCCCAATTTAATAAGATGTCCCCGAACTACGCACTTAAAGGCACACCAGACATTGACAATGTTCATTCCTTAGTTTCTTTTTCTTCTAGTAACTTGCCATTGAGTCTCCACATTTTCTGGGTGAAAACCAGAGTGACTGCATTATGGTCAGGTCATATAGTATCCACTATATTGGACATTACTCATCAGCCCAGATCATATTGTGTGTGACTGAATGATGGGTATAATCCCGCATTCCAGGATATATCCTCCACACATCAAACAGATTATTAGCCTTAAGTAAATTTTTCAGGCCACTAGCCTATTTTATTAATTCCTCTGGATATTTAACTAACCCAGGCATCTTTTTGTCAAGGGAGGTTTCCATTATCAATTTTATACTCTCCGGCCATAAACAGTCCCCCCTGTTTCACTTAATTCTATCCATCATCCTTTTGACAAAACCGGATTTTTATTTATATTTTTATTATACAAAAGTATAATCCCTACCATCTATAGAACACAATATAATTAGGAATCTACCATGTGGATCTTGATGTATATATTTAATGGCTATATCTAGATCATCTGAAAACATAATAACCACTCCCCCTTTCTTTGGGTCATCTAGGGAGGACTCAAAGAGTTTACTATACCCTGGGAAACTCATTCGAGCCACATCCGTTCTTCTTCAATGTGTCTCCTGGAATAGACATATATCCACCATTTCTTTATGCATTAACTGTCTACACATTGCCCTCTTAAGTGGGGAGTGAGACCCTCTGAAATTCAATGACAAACATTGAACCATTAAGCCCCTGTTGCATATCTTTTAATCTGAAGATGTCTCAATGAATTTTTTCTCTCTGATAGGATGGTCTTACTAACGACAATTAACAATACACAAAACATTACAGTTCCATTATATAAAACCATACTCCCCACTCTGTCTACTGTTCCCTCAATAAACTAGTGTATGTGAATATATCCCCAATTCACACTGTTGGTGATATAAATTATCTCCCCGAGCTGGGCCGAGGCTTGCATACTTCCAAATTTCCCATTTCTCCTCTGGTCCATTTAGGGGTTGAGGTGCCAGGAGGAGAGGAGGGGCCCATATAGGAGGATATGAGAGAGGGAGAGCGAGAGAGAGGGAGAGAGAGAGAGAGAGAGAGAGAGAGAGAGAGGGAGAAAAAAGAAAAAAACCCTTTCCTTCCTTATTTGATTCACTCGTGTCTCTTATGTGATCTGTGTTGGATTATTCCTTGGCTCAGAAGAACCCCATAGTTTTCTCTAACTAAGTGAACATTTAATATGGAAGTGCTCTAAAGTGTGAAAACGTCGAATTGTGTGTTCCTATCCCTATTTATTTATTCCTCTAAAAAAAAAAAAAAAAAATACCCCCTCCCCTCTATCCTCTTATTAATTCTCCCTTTCAACTTTCATATATATATCCTAGTCCTGCCTTCCCTCACTAGTCTTTTAGCTCATTCCTTTCCCACGCATCGCCCAGCTCCTTAACCCCCCAGACCCTACCTCTAACGAACTATATGAGACCAAGTAGCCTGGGTCACCAAATATTGCCAGTTTTATTATCTCCACTTACTACACCAGTCCCTTCCCCACCTCCCAACATTTCCAGATTTTATTTATCCCATCTCTCCCTATCTAGTAGTGAATACTGGCAGGTATTCTAAAGGCACTTTCCATGCTTACTTTACAATTGTGGATAATAAAATTCTTGTATCTCTGTCCTGATCTGCTCACATGCATTTCTGCTTGTTGGCTTCCGACTGTCAGCTGTCAACTGTGTGACGCGTGCCCATGGGAGCAGGTCTCCCACGCTACTTTCGTGCAGGGGAGGTGGAGGGGGACTGGAGGGGACACCGGTAAGCTCCCAATTCAGGCAGCCGTAGGATGGACTTGGGGCAGAAACCTCAGGTTAGACGCCCACTTTCCTCATTTCGCACCTCGCCACATCAGCTCATAGAGCGCGTAACTTCTCTACGTCATGCTCCTCCCCAGTCAAAAGAACGCAAGTGTGAAACTATGTCCAAAAATCCCAGTGCATCTATATAGTGACTGAGGCATATAAGATGAAAAATTAAATCTGCTATATCATCACTGGAAATTTAATATACTCATTTCAACCACTAGATTTTCTAGTTCTTCTTTCATACATCCTTTAAATGAACACTAAGTGTCTATGAATACTGAACTAGGCAGTCTATGCTGCAATTTGTTTTGTTAGAAGGTGATGTTCATGCTTTATAAAGAAGGCAAAGAATGGGTACTGTACATGTTTACTTTGCTTGCACATGTTTTAGGAGAGTGTATACGCACTTCCTATCCATTCTTTATGGTGGTAGAGTTCAACACTCAATGCTCGTGAGCAGCTATCCTTTGTGACCCTAGATAGGGTAGGGTGCCAATATAATATAATCTTGTATTGACAGTTCTCTGTAATTGAGTCTGGACAGTTCCAAATTTGAGAGTAAATAAAAACAATGGCCAGAGGTTTGCTTTAATTTTAGTTTTAGCTAAGGGAATATGGTAGGTAACCAAGTGTTCCTCAGACTTAATATTTGGGCCTGTGGTGGAGTTACATTAAATCCAAAATAAGTAAACACATGCCTGGTTCGTTCAAGGAATTGAACAACCAATAACAGATTCTCTCCAGAGAATGTTCTTAAAATACAGGACAAATACAACTTATTGTTGGTGTTTTCTTATATATTGCATGTAGGAGAAATGTATTCCTGCATTACTGATATCAAACTGGAGGAACACAGTACTCTCAAATGAATGTTTTTGAAAATCCAAACACTGCCTTTTCAAGTGTGAAAACTCATTAAGAGCCATGGCATTTGTAGGGTTAAATAAATGATGAGTTACATTTATGTAAAATTCTGTAGAGAGAAAATATGTACTCAAATCTACATTTACTAGGCAGTTACATTCATAGTTAAACGCTGTCTTGACCATTATATTTAAAGTAGTTCCATATGGATATCATTTTGGCCATAATGTTCTACATCAAGTCTTACCTTGAATCACCTCAAATTCTATGTAACATACTTTGTGAGCTGTTTGGTTAAGATATTTTGGTAATAAAGCCAAATTGCTATACAGCAATCTATATGGAAAATTATTAATTTCTGAATATACAACGTCATTATTTTTTTCTGCAAAATGCATAAAGAAAACAATTGATGGTATATGTTTTACAGAAGCATATTGCGATCTCTACATTAAGAGTTTGTTTTTAAAATGTACTGCTAAGGCATTTGTCACTTAAGACTCTGTCTAATTAATTGCAGAATAAATTAGAAGCTGCTTTTCTATTGAGAGTTTGGATAGATGTGCTGCCAGCTTGAGGTCCCCCTGAGCAGATATTCAGATTGGAAGGGCTTACACATCTGGCAACTGCATGGAGAATTGTGAATTCACCAAGTGCTCTAGCCCAGATGTTGGTGAATAAGGTGGATTTCCACTGAGCTGTAATACCTACTGATACCGTTTAAACTGGGTCATTGGTAGTTAGAACTCTCTGACGTACATAAACTTCGCCTTTTGCTGGTCTGTTGGTGGGAATCATTAGTATTTTGTCTGGCTGAGTCTCATGGGAACAGCAGCTGAAGTGACAGAACTCATTCCTATGTTCTCCTGCCAGCGAAATGTCTTCTATGAAGCTGGCTGAGCATCATAAGAAGGGTTTTCTACAACAGGTTTAGAAACTGATGATGGTACCACATTGGCTAGCTTTCATGGGCGTAGGAAGCGGGGGGGATAAGGGGGACGGATCCCCCCCAGGAAAAAATGTGGGGGGGACAGGTAGGGTGGCAAATGGGGCAGCTGCCCTGGGCCCAGTTACTCCTGGGGGGGCCCCAAGGCAGCTCTCCCGTGGGCCCCCAGTCCCTGCTTTCCACGTTCACAGCGCATTGCGCTTGTGAACGCTTTTTTTCCGGCAAGCCGCATCCCCTGGATGCGACGTCCGAAAAAACAAAACAAAAACTGACGCCGGATGTGACGTTGCGTCACATCCGGTGACTGTTTCCCTCCTCCGTGCAAGAGGGAAGACTGCACGGAGGAGACATCCGGCGGGGGACACGGAGCAGTGAAGTGTAAGTACTAGGGAAGGGGGGGGGGGGGGCACAATATTACTGGGCATCTGACTGGCACCATATTACAGGCATCTGACTGGCATAATATTACAGACATCTGACTGGCACAATATTACAGGCATCTGACTGGCACTATATTACTGGGCATCTGGCTGGCACAATATTACAGGCATCTGACTGGCACTATATTACTGGGCATCTGGCTGGCACAATAATACTGGGCATCTGACTGGCACAATAATACTGGGCATCTGACTGGCATAATATTACAGGCATCTGGCTGGCACTATATTACTGGGCATCTGGCTGGCACAATAATACTGGGCTCTGACTGGCACAATAATACTGGGCATCTGACTGGCACAATAATACTGGGCATCTGACTGGCACAATAATACTGGGCATCTTGCTGGCATAATATTACAGGCATCTGGCTGGCACTATATTACTGGGTATCTGGCTGGCATAATATTACTGGGCATCTGGCTGGCACAATATTACTGGGCATCTGGCTGGCACAATATTACTGGGCTCTGACTGGCACAATAATACTGGGCATCTGGCTGGCATAATATTACAGGCATCTGGCTGGCACTATATTACTGGGCATCTGACTGGCACCATATTACAGGCATCTGGCTGGCACTATATTACTGGGCATCTGGCTGGCACAATAATACTGGGCTCTGACTGGCACAATAATACTGGGCATCTGACTGGCACAGGCACAATAATACTGGGCATCTGACTGGCACAATAATACTGGGCATCTGACTGGCACAATAATACTGGGCATCTGGCTGGCATAATATTACAGGCATCTGGCTGGCACTATATTACTGGGCATCTGGCTGGCATAATATTACTGGGCATCTGGCTGGCACAATATTACTGGGCTCTGACTGGCACTATATTACTGGGCATCTGGCTGGCATAATATTACAGGCATCTGGCTGGCACTATATTACTGGGCATCTGACTGGCACCATATTACAGGCATCTGACTGGCATAATATTACAGACATCTGACTGGCACAATATTACAGGCATCTGACTTGCACTATATTACTGGGCATCTGGCTGGCACAATATTACTGGGCATCTGGCTGGCACAATAATACTGGGCTCTGACTGGCACAATAATACTGGGCATCAGACTGGCACAATAATACTGGGCATCTGGCTGGCATAATATTACAGGCATCTGGCTGGCATAATATTACTGGGCATCTGGCTGGCACAATATTACTGGGCATCTGGCTGGCACAATATTACTGGGCTCTGACTGGCACAATAATACTGGGCTCTGACTGGCACAATAATACTGGGCATCTGGCTGGCATAATATTACAGGCATCAGGCTGGCACTATATTACTGGGCATCTGGCTGGCATAATATTACTGGGCATCTGGCTGGCACAATATTACTGGGCATCTGGCTTGCACAATATTACTGGGCTCTGCCTGGCACAATAATACTGGGCATCTGACTGGTACAATAATACTGGGCATCTGGCTGGCATAATATTACAGGCATCTGGCTGGCACAATATTACAGGCATCTGACTGGCATAATATTACAGGCATCTGACTGGCATAATATTACAGGCAACTGACTGGCACACTATTACAGGCATCTGACTGGCATAATATTACAGGCATCTGACTGGCACAATATTACAGGCATCTGACTGGCATAATATTACAGGCATCTGACTGGCACAATATTACAGTCATCTGACTGGCACAATATTCCTGGGCTCTGACTGGCACAATATTCCTGGTATCTGACTGGCACAATATTCCTGGGCTCTGACTGGCACAATATTACTGGGCTCTGAATGGCACAATATTACAGGCATCTGACTGGCACAATATTCCTGGGCTCTGAATGGTACAATATTACTGGGCTCTGAATGGCACAATATTACTGGGCTCTGACTAGCACAATAATACTGCGCTCTGAATGGCACAATATTACTGGCATCTGAAAGGCAGAATATTACTGGCATCTGAATGGCACAACAATTATGGCATATGTGTGTGTGTGTGTGGGGGGGGGGGGTAACATCGCGATGGATGGCGGGATTGCATGCAGGGGAGGGGGCAGGGTCCAGGGGGCCCAAGCAAATGCTTGCCCAGGGTCCAATCACTATTAAAGACGGCCCTGAGCATACTTGCCAACCGGGGACGTCCCGCAACGTTTTCAATCCTGGGACTGTCCCGGGAGAATCAGCTCTGCAGCGATCACGGAGGTCACCTGATCACGTGACTTCATCGCACGACGTCATGTGATCATGCGCACGGCTTGTGCGCGTCCTCCACAAGTCACACAGCCCCACACTGGGAGGAACGAGGTAGGAACAGTGACTGTGTCACTGCCAATAATGTACCGTTTTTCTTTTTATCATGGCAGCTTTGGAACGTGATTGATTATTGCAGCTCTTAGGGGCATTTAAAAAATGTCTCTTAGAGCTGCAATAATCAATGATTTCCGAAGCTGCTATAATAACATGTCTCTTAAATCTGCCAATGACTTCTACTAATGATTAGATGATCAAAAAATGAGGGCAAAAAAAAACCCTGTCAAATGAATGTGGGCAACAAAAAACCTGGCAAATGAATGTGGGCAAAAAAAAAAAAAAACCCTGGTAAATGAATGTGGGGAAAAAAAAAAACCTTTGCAAATGAATGTGGGCAAAAAAAAAAAAAAACCCTGGTAAATGAATGTGTGCAAAAAAAAACCCCCTGGCAAATGAATGTGGGCAAAAAAAACAAAACCCTGGCAAATGAATGTGGGCAAAAAAAAAAACCCTGGCAAATGAATGTGGGCAAAAAAAAAAAAAAACCCCTGGCAAATGAATGTGGGCAAAAAAAAAAAAAAACCCCTGGCAAATGAATGTGGGCAAAAAAAACCCTGACAAATGAATTTGGGCAAAAAAAAAAACACTGGCAAATGAATGTGGCCAAAATAAAACTGACAAATGAATGGGCAAAATAATGTAATTAATAAGTAATGATGGTCTGTGCCTTTGTAAGAGGCACAGACAAACCTGGAACGGAAATGCCCACCTTCCCTGCAATGAGATATAGCTTTGATCCCTGCTATTGATCTACATTTTTTTAAAATGTATTTTTTAAGATAAAAAAAAACTGCTCACTTGAATGTATGAGTGTATGTAACATGTGACAGACTGTGTGTATGTATGAGTGTATGTGACAGACTATGGATGTATGTATGTATGAGTGTATGTGACAGACTATGTATGTATGTATGTATGTATATATGAGTGTGTGTGTGACAGACTGTATGAGGGAGTGTGACAGACTGTATGAGTGTGTGTGACTGACTGTGTGAGTTTGTGTGTCTGTGACTGACTGTATGAGTTTGTGTGTCTGTGACTGACTGTATGAGTTTGTGTGTATATGTGACTGACTATGAGTGTGTGTGTCTGTGACAGACTGTATGTATGAGTGTATGTGAAAGACCATGTATGAGTGTGTGTGTCTATGTGACTGACTCTGAGTGTATGTGTCTATGTTACAGACTGTATCTATGAGTGTGTGTCTGACAGACTGCATGTATGTATGAGTGTGTGTCTGCGACAGACTGTATGTATGTATGTATGTATGTATGAGTTTGTCTGTGAACAACTGAATGTATGAGTGTGTGTGTGTCTGACAGACTGTATGTATGTGTGAGTGTGTGCCTGGCAGACTGTATGTATGTATGTATGAGTGTGTGTCTATGTGACAGTATGTATATGTGTGACAGGCTGTATGTATGAGTATATGTGTCTATGTGACTGACTGTATATGACTGCATGTGATTGTGTGTATGTGCTGTTGTCTGGCTCCTAGATTTTTTTCCTGGCTCCTAAAACTTAGTTAAGGTTGTCAAGCCCTGGTATAAATGTTACTAGTTATATACATATATTTGGGGTCCACCTTAAGCTTTTGGAAATGCTGGAAATATTTAATATTTTACAGTTTATTTTCTGGTCAGAAATGTAATGTTTGTTTGCTGAGAGGGTAGTGAATAAATGGAATAGTCTTCCAGTAGAAGTGGTAGAGGTTAATACAGTAAATGAGTTTAAGCATGCATGGGATAGGTATAAGGCTATCCTAGATATAAGATAAGGTCAGGGACTAATGAAAGGATTACATTACTGAGAGGGTAGTGGATGCATGGAATAGTCTTCCAGTAGAAGTGGTAGAGGTTAATGCAGTGAAGGAGTTTAAGCATGCATGGGATAGGTATAAGGCTATCCTAGATATAAGATAAGGCCAGGGACCAATGAAAGTATTACTATAATGAGAGGGTAGTGGATACATGGAATAGCCTTCCAGTAGAAGTGGTAGAGGTTAATACAGTGAAGGAATTTAAGCATGCATGGGATAGGTATAAGGCTACCCTAGATATAAGATAAGGTCAGGGACTAATGAAAGTATTACTTTACTGAGAGGGTAGTGGATACATGGAATGGCATTCCAGCAGAAGTGGTAGGTTCATACTGATGTATGTTTTATGGTGTACACACAGCTCGCTGACTATATTTCATGTAACAGTGATAAAATGCACCTGCCTGATGGAGATGTTGTGCTGTGAATATATCTGTTGTATACCAAGGATCCTGGTAATGTTGGTGGGAACTTGGTGATATAATATACACTGTGACAAGCTTTATTTTTACTGCTGCTATACCCGGCGAGCAAAAATGCTGTCCCCCCCCCAGATTTTTGGGGGTTCCTACACCCATGCTAGCTTTACAGTGATATGGGGAATACTGTATCTCCCTATGCGGTCTAACTATACTTGTATAGAAGAAGCTTGTAGCAGAGAGTGGCTTTGTGTATAGTATGTGCTGGCAGCATACAGTAGGACTGTGTGTATATGATGCCCACTAGCGCACATATAAGCAGAACCAGTCTTCTCCGCCAAGACTTACCAAGACACAGGTCAACTATCAACTACTGTTACAAATACATATTTCTACTTTTCTGCCACAAGAATGTTACATTTTTATCGGGCATTACATTCACTTGTGATAATACAGGGTAACATCAGGGCTTATTTTTTTATAGATCACATTGAAAACAGTACAGTGACATAAATGAACATGTGTTAAAATATAGTTTGATTACAAGGGGAGATGAATGGAAACACCTACTGGTAATAAGTAGAGGGCCATATCACTGCCGGCACTGGTTTTCACCTACACCTAGCATGTTTTTGAAAATGAAAATATTATCATATACAAAAAAAATTCTGCCATATTGGCATTTACAATTCAGGAAGCCCCATTTGATATGTTGCAAAGCTTGTAACGAATGCTTAATGACAGCTATTTCTGTTGCACCATCTCTCTATGTCAAGAGACAATTATTGCAATAACACATTGTACTCATTTCCCCAAACTCTTCAGAGTTATGGGGAGTTTTGCTGATCCACTTATCTTGAAAAAACAATTAAAATATGGTAAGTATAGAAAGGAATCCTGAATAATGGGGTGGTTTTAAAAATGTGTTTCAGGTCAGCAAACATCCTTATTCTGTATATCAGCACTGAGGGGCCCATTCCTGGTTTAGCAAAGCAATACTTAGTAAATATTTTTAAGTTACATTCATCAGGTTTGCAACATTTGTTGATTCTCCCGCTCTGCACTTAACATTTGGTGGTAGCCTGGGAGGAAAAACTGAATATCTCAAAAAACAACAAAGTATCCAAAATGATAACACTACTTGCAATATGACCATACATACATTGCACAGGAGTCTGTACAAAGCACACAACATATTTTTTTTTAAGAATTTTCCAAATCTACAATATGGTGTTCAGGTGGTATGACATCCAACATAAATCAGTAAACAAAAAATAGCTTACTCCTGACCATATACGCTGATGCTGCACTATACATTTTTTGGAATATATCATCTAATGGTGGCACTTCTGATGTTCATTCATGGACCCTTCAATCCTGTTTTGATACCTTGGTTGTATCCATGTTTTGTTGTAACATAAATCTAGGCTTGCCAGGACACAACACTTTTATATGTTCCCCTGCAGAAAATAGAGTGCATGTGTGTAGAAGAAGAACCGATTAATTATCCAAGTAGGAGACTCACATAAGAAATACCTTTTAACTACCCCAATTGAGCTTGACTTTACTGAAGAATTACCCTTTAAACACAGTTCCACAAGTACTCTGCAGCCCTGTACTTCACTGACAGTCTCAAGTGAGGTGAAAACATACATCTGTGGTTTGATGTTTCCCTCATGCAGAAGTCATATTCCTGTGACAGTTGGTTCTTGTTTGTTCTATTGGAGACTAAGGAGGGGGGGGTGCGGGGTCACACGTATACATGCATTGCAATCTAACGGTACTCGTATTTTTTTTTGAGTACTCTTAATGATCTCTCTAGAGATGAGGTCTAATCCAGATGTTGACTGTTTTTGGAGACCACTTCACTGACCAGGGTGATTTGCCTATTACGTTTTTCCTTTTGTAATGACACATGTTATTTCAGCTTCAATCTTTATCTGCTTTGTATTGGTTGAAACAATACAATTACAAAACAACCCAGAATTACTATTGAAGTTTTAGAATTGTATGCAGTCCCCCTCAGGTAGGTTTTGAAATGTTATTTTCATAATGTTGTGACTATAAGTCACCAACCTTTGAACTAGTGATACCATAGTGATGATTGTCTTTGAATTCTTATGTTACTTCTGTGCATTCATGATCCATGTCACATGTCACATATTGCGATAGTCCCTTACCTTCTCTACTAATGTTAACAAATTGAGGGGATTATTCCTTAACATTTTGTTAATCCCTACTTCTTCCATAAAGTACAATGTTATACGTGTGGGCATTGTGTCTCAAAGAAAAACAGCCCGCTTCAAAAAATCCTTGACCAGAAATATTTTTTTTTCTTATCTATATTGTTAGATTGGGATGTATAAGAACAATGAGATTAGGCAGAGGCCTTTCTGTAAAATATATATAATAAATTGGATTAAGCTGAAAATCCCAAGAATAAAAAAAAATATATATAAAATAAAACACAATACAAACATAGCATAAACATCTGGATTCATTTTCAAGGGATTTCTTCTAGCCCCCCAAAATCTAAAAGTGTATAAAATGTTCTGCAAACCTACTTATTACCACCCTTTGTTTTCATTGTCTTTGACGCATGTGAGAGATTAGTATTTGGAAACTGAAGAATTCCTGGAAAAGCTCCAGCTAATTTTGGAATTTGCACCCTAGCGATCTTGTTTTGAATGGATGCTTAAGGAATGCTGCATTTAACCTCACAATGTGCAAAGGCTCAGTTTCTGACCACTGAACCATTTTTGATCCGCTACGTTTCATACACGCTTTCGAGAGCCTGGGAATGCTGTAATGATTTTGGCCACCAGTAAAAGCGGTCTTGCACTTACAGCTCATTTACAATGCAGATATACCATACAAATAGAGGGTTGTAGCACTGGGACCAGTAACTGTATCTAACTGGGAAAAGTGGGATTTAAAAAGTGCAGCAGGAAACAGCTACTATTGATTACCAAGTGCTTTATAAAACTTACGTATGACAAAACAGAGGAAGTCTAATAAAATGCCATATGTTGCAAATAAACTGTAAAGTGTATTTATTATGGAATAATAAATAATTTGATGACAAATTAAAAAAAAAAAAACAGGGCATTTGGTTGCTTTGTCATCATAAATCCTACAAGACATACATGGACTGATAATGTACTTGGCTGAGCGGTGTTTTAGGAAATCATCTGCAAGGAAGACTTTCTTCACTATAAGTTCATGTTGTGCTCCTACAACTTTGCTCTCCCTGTCCAAGCAACGCTACTTCTCTACCTTAATATCCACCCTCTCATCAAATCCCAAACGTCTCTTCTAAATGTTTAATCCTCTCCGCTCCACCACCTGCTCCTCTGCCATGCTCCACTTTCATGGCCCAAGACCTTGCATCTGACTTCAAAATGCTATCAGGTGTGACTTGCCCCAGCTACCTCCTGCCTCGTTCCCATCCCCCCAAACCCACTCTGATCATCTTTTCCCTTGACCTTGCTCCCTCTGTCGGCAATTATCTTTATCACTGCTATGAATTCATTTCTTGTTGCATTTGTTAATCTTGCCACGCAAATAATTCTAACACGGTTTCTGACTCGTGGCCAAATTAATATGAGATGTGGAACTCTTGTGGTCTTTGTTAGTTGTAGTATAGTACTTGATAATTGTCATACATTGCAGCAGTATATTTAGACCACTCTTTCCTGACGAGAATGGAAAAATGCATTCAGTGGACATAAATATTAATGTGATCCTTGATATTTCAAATAAAGTAAACAAATATGCACATATCTTCACATCAAAAGCATTATACTGAAGAGCATTTCTAAACTCATAAATCCTGCTGTTGCGTGTGGTGCACATGTAATACAAAGCATACTGTGTACTGATGTAATGATTGGCAGGGTGGCTCCAAGCTGTCCATGCTTTCCATGGGTCTTTTCTACTCAGAACTCTGGATCCTGTGGAATGTAATTTCTTCTCCAGTTTTGGATCCCATGGAATGTAATTCGCGGGGAAACGTTTGTGGTGCAATGGATAATGAAATCATCCCCACTCTTACAGATCTAAGATATATTAATAGAATTGTAACTCTTTATTAGGATCAGATGATACCATACTAGGGACCTGTCAGTCAGAGAGTTAAGTTGAATCTGTCTTTCCTAAAAACACAGATGCCCTTCATCTATTTCTAAGGTGAACAGTGATTGTATTGATGGATGTGTTGCCTTGTTGATATTAGACATTTACTTATTGGTCAGGGATATCCATTAGATAACTATGGTTGTGTGTCTAGTTAAAGGGATCTATATTAAGTTGTACTATAAGACTGTAATAATTACTTATACAACTGATGTTCTAGATTGCAGTCTAAGGCATTAGCACTTCACTTGCCACCTAACCAGGACATCTCATATCACTATTATCCCTTGGCAGGTAATTTAATCAATATTCCGTAAATCCAAACTAGTTTACATCTTTAAGAATAAGAGCTCTTCCCATCAGTGGTGTGGCTAGAGTCCATGGCAGAAGTGGAGTAAAGAAGCTGACAGCCTTGGGCAGGAATATAAATGATTTATATGATGACCATCAGCAATAGGCATATATAATATAAGCAAAACATTCACATGAATTATTTATATTATGCCAATGAATAATAGGGATATATAAGCAACAACCAACAGATATATCTAAATAATGTATATAATGGCAATAAGCAGTAAATTTATATGCAAGGCTTTATACTAATAGAAATCTTAAATTTATGTTTATGATGCCAATGAACAGTAGATGCATAAATAAACTTGTGTACGATGCCAATGAACAGTAAATGCATAAATGGAATGCATAAATAAACTTTGTGTATGATGCTAGTGTCCAGTAAATGCATACATTAAATGTATAAATAAACTTTGTATATGATACCAATGGGCAGTAACTACATACACAAAATGCATAAATAAACTTTGTATATGATACCAATATGTATAAAATGCATAAATGAAATGCATCAACATTTTATATGATGCCAATAAGCAGTAAATGCATAAACTTTGTATATGATGCCAATGAGCAGGAAATGCATAAACTTTGTATGTGATGCCTGCCAATGAGCAGCAAATTCATAAACATATATGATGGCAAGGAGAATATTATGTTTATACAATTATCGCCAAGTTTATTATGGTGAGAAACACAGTTTTTTTTGTATACAATGTATTGCCAATTACACCGTATTTGTAGCATACTCAAACCTGTTTGGTAGGCTTCATTTTACACATTCATTTTACACAAGTATATTATTACAGCCTATGACTAGCTTAGTACACCAACATTTTTCTTTGTCCCTCGATTCGAGGCTCAATGACCTTAGGCTCGGGTCTTTAGCCCCGTAAACCCCCACCCTAGCGATACCTCTGCTTCCGATAAGTGTAGAAATTAATTCTTCAGCTTCACTTAGCTTACAAGCAATAAATACATGATTTCTCCTTTCCGCATCTATTTAAGCTATTTTTTATTGCATAGGTTCAGTATAATGAGCAATAAAGAGATGTACATCAAACAGCAGCTAAGTAAACAAGTAAAAAAATATATGGGGCTAAACGGGCTATATTGGAGCTGTCAATATTATGGCAGCTGCACACACTCTATGAAGTAACTTATTTTGATATGTAATAGAATGTAAGCAGGAATCTTGTTGACCACAATTTCAGTCACAGTGAAAGATGGAAAATATGATTTATTTTTGATAACCTTGGTAAATAGTATGGCGTACTAATACAGTTATGTTATCTAAAGAAGGGCCTAGTCCCACTTGGTATACATGGTCTATGGGACGGTTTAATATGAGTAGTTGTAATGATAAACTCTTCAGAAAGCAATGTTATCTTCTTACAGTTATTACTTCAAGCAGTCCTAGCTGCACAGCATGTGACATCATAACATAGGAAGGCTGTCACCTCAAAAATGCTGAATAAATCTGCAGTGTGATACATAAATGGAACCTGATTCCTGGAAAGTAACACTAGAGAACACTGGAAAGCATCCAACGTTCTCTAACACTGTAAACTTAGCAGTTCCATAAATCTAGCAGAGCAGACAAATTATTCACCCTTTCACTACTGGCCACCACCTGCACGTGCGTAATAGATAAATGCACCCCAAAGTATAGACAAGTATTCCTCTACTTCTTTTGTTAAAACGTTCCCCGTCGTCTGCTCATGCGGTGTCTGTGCGTTCTTCTATTTGGCCAAAGAAAACGTGAAGCAAGCTGATGTTGCTTTTAGATTACTCCAACGTTTAATCAGATGCAGGCCTAAAGTGAAGCTTCCTATTGTACATAATTGTTTCTGGCAAAGCCACTAAAGTCTGCTTTGCTGCATGTTTATTGAATTCATCTTGTTTCAATCAAGCCTGGATTGGCTGGGAGGATTACAATGATGCTTGATAGAATTTTAAGGAGTACTAGTCAGTAAGTAAGACAAAGGAATAATTGTTGGTCTATAAACAGAATCGGACTCGTCCCATGATAAAGTAACTAGGGTTACATTAAATTATTACACTAACATGTATTTATATAACACCAACAATTTACACAGTGCAAGATCCAGAGGAGGACTACATACTAAGGTAGATGAACAAGCATATAGTGATACATAAGGCTATACCTCGCTAGAAGGCAAGGGGGTCATGGGACGTTTAAGGGAGTGAAGAGATCAAAGGGAAGTTGTGGTAGTAATGGTATTAGGAATAGTTGGAGCTAGGTGTGTTTGGCCAGAGATTAATTATGTGTGTTCCAGTTGGATGTGTTGTAAGCGTCCAATTCCTAACAGTGTTTGAGGACAGCGAGAGCTAGGTGGGATTGCATAGAGGTTAATTAATGGATATTCTATCTGGAAGAGTAGTAAGCTAACTTAAATACAGAGAGCCGGTCATATGTAAAAAGCGAGTAAAATCTTCTTGTAAAGGGATCTTGATATGAAACACACAATGAATAGATAATTGAGTTATACAAAACACAATTGTATTTAGTTCAAGTGTATGTTCGTTAATCTGTAACATTGCAAAACAAATGCCATCAATACACTGTATGATTTTGTAGGCAAAAAGGGGAAAAAACTTCTTGACAACAAAAGATAATCCAATATTTCCATGTATCAACACTCTTCCTGTGTTTAACCCCTTCCTGACGCTAGGACGTACTATGCCTTCCTGATTTTACAGTGCCTAAAAGACGCTAGGATGGCATAGTACGTCCACCGTTAAAACAGCTCATCGCGGCTCTCTGCAATGAGCTGTGCTTGGATGCCGCTGCAGGGACTTGCACTTTGAGTGGCCTCAGTCTGACAGGGGAAAATGTAGCCAGTGCTCAAAGTGAGCACCATCTACATTTCACTAAATCGCACACGTGACATCCGGAGGTCTCGTGTTCTTTTGGCAGGAACCCACATGGTCTATTAAGACCCTGATCGGGTCTCTACCATAGTGTTCCTGTCTACAGATCATCTGGGATGCAAGTACCATGCATCACGAAGGGGTTAATCTTTCTAAACCTGTATGTTTATGTTTAATAATATTCAACTTCTTGATGTCTTCTATTTTTGTTAAATGCGCAAATAACTTTCTGACACATATAAGGTGGGACTGGGATCACCTCTGATCTTGTTCTAATTTTTTGAATAGGAAGATACATTCATTTCTAGCAACGATTTGTAAAGGGTTTTAAGGCCCATAAATATGGTCAGTTTAACCAAATAGTACACTGCTTTAGTGCCCATATTGCCTAGAGAAAAGAATAGTACTGACTTGGTTGAACTTCCTGAATGTAATTTAGAAATTTTATTATTGTTAGGAAGAATCATTTCAGAATTACCTCAATTTAAATTGACTACAAAAACACATAGAAATTCTTAGGGATCGCTGACTCTCAAACTCCTTGCAGCTTCAATTTTACAGTTGTTATAGAATTAGGAGTTTGAGCGTGGCATTTATAGGGATTTTGTTGAGGCCAATCAGTACCCTTTCAGAAATCATTTAGTGTATATGAAATTGTTACTCAGATTTTAATTTATAGAGATGTGAAGAGTTAAACAGGGAATAGAGTGAAACAGTTATGGGTTAGTAATAACCACCTGTAATGCCTGGGTCCAGGTGGCATGGGACCCTGAGTGGCTGAGTTGAGGAGCTACGATGCAGGGGTAGAAACAGGGCCTTGTGCTGGATAACTAGACTTCCCTGGTAGCTTGAGGCTCCAGATTTTTTGCAGCCACATACAGAGGCCCTGTGGAGGCAGTTTCTGCATCCAGTATATCATGGATAGGACTGGAGAAACCCTGCATACATCTTGGAGCAGGCATGGATCATAACTTGACAGGAAAGCAGGATGTTGCAGGCTAGGACAGGATAAACTAAGAGTCAGACCAAGCAGAGCAAAAGCAGAAAAGCAACTAAAGACAGAATAGAACTGAGTACAGTGTGCAGGGCTAAGGACAAACTAGAGCAAGACAGAAACTAAGAATAAACAATACAAGGTACAGGGTTACAGATCATGACATAGATAAAGACAGGGCACAGACAAAATACATTGTTACAAAACTGAAAGAGAAAAGCACAGATATAAGACTACATACAGAGGACAGGGCTAAGGAACACAAGAGAGCATTCAAACAAACAAACACAAAGCCCTTTAACTTCAATATAATTCATTATTTTTGGTCATTCCGTACATGTGTGTACCGTGGCATGCAGGATGCAAAGTCGGTATAGCCGCGCGTCTGGTCTTATCCAGAGGATGTCGGGAGTGATGGTGAGGAGTCTGCTCGTCAGCGGGGGTACTCCCTTGCCCTACGTTGCAGCAAGTGACAGATTACCTGTAGCTGCACAGACTGGAAGGATGGAGAAACTGAACAGAGCACAAAGGGGCTTTAACGACCAAAGCACCATTCGACATCTGTGTGTTTTCTTGCTGCCTATCATGAAGTGATTGGAGCCAGGAACACGAAATCAGGGACCCGATCAGGGTCTTTATAGACCCTGTTGGTCCCTGCCAGAATCTCGCGATACTTCGTGACCTCACACGCGTGCCCGAACCTGGAAGTTCGGGCATGCAGGGATGCCGGAGATGAAGCGAACACTCTGTTGAAAGTGGCCTCATCTGACACTGGATATCCCACTGCAAGTCCCTGCAGGGGGATCCTCAGTAGACTTTGAGCGTCAGCTCTATTTTCTGTCTCAGAGTGAGGCCACTCAAACTGGCGTCACCTGACAGTGAGGACCGCTGCAAGTAGCTGCAGCGGGGTCCGTACACAGCTGCGTGATGAGCTGTTTAATGTTGAAAATTCCATGCCGTCCTACTAGCCTTTAGGCACTAAAAAGTAGGACTGCATGGAACGTCCTATAAGCGGGAAGGGGTTAAGTTTTCAATCCCCTGAAATTCTCTTTTTCATGTATAAAGCCCCATCATTTTCTGTTCTTTAAACAGGAAAATACTGGTTGTTTTTCTGGAAATCTCTTTGAACAAATTTTGAAATGCTGAAACTCAATAGCCACCTTCATCATGTGAAACTGTATAGGAAACAAGACTTTTCTGTCATATAAGGAATTCAAGCAAGAAACAGCAAGGAAATACAATTAGTATGGAAATACATATAAATTACAGTCCTTGCAAAGTCCTTTGATACAGTGTTTCACAATGCTTTAAAAACATCATGTAGCAGGACAGGGAAACAAAAGAACAAATGAATCAATCTGAAATGTATAGTACAAATCAACAGTATATAACAAAATTACTAAAGTGAATTATTATCCCTGGCTTTCTGTAAGATGCATACAAATCACAATATACCCTTTGACACGTTCAATCACAATTGATATTACACAGAATAATAATATATTCTGGACACTCTGGGTAAACACACAGTTCTGCAGCTAGGTTGGGTAATCCATTTTTTTTTTCATGGGAATGAACATGAAAATGCCGACACACATTTCTGGAATTCCCATTATAGAATCTCCCATCCTTAAAATACGATCCTTCACACCTGTCTCGCTCTTTACTTGGAAGACACCACAGTGAACTAGAAGATATATTACCATGTAAAGTCAGTTTTGATCTTACATCGACTACAGAGTAGCTCACTACAGGAGTGCCACTGCAGACGGTATCTCCAGCCATCCAAATACCAAATAAGAAGAAAAAGTGAGAAGAAAACAGCATACTTTCAAAGAGGGAGTGAAGAAATGACACCCACAGAATCCAAAGTATAAAATTACAAACTTTATTCTCACATTATAAAAACATCACAGGATGAGATAAAAAAAAGTCTCTCACCTTTCACGATTTTCGGTGTAATCAGCTCTAATATTTGGGTTATCTCTGATCTCCCTTGTGAGTGGTTCCAATAATAAAACATAAAGGTATGGTGAGAGTGGGCAGCCCTGACGTGTTCCATTGGCAATGATGATTGGTTCTGTGACCTCATCGATAGAAAATGGCGCACATTATCTTCCGAGAGGTTTTGAGGAAATTTTTCAGTGCACATGTAATGCACGTGCAATATTCAATAATTTTAGGGCGGTCTGCTTGGGAAGGCAAATTATATAGAAGACTATAATAATCGTTAAAGGCATTGCCTATTTTTTCTGGGGATAGGCATATCTTCTTTTTACAATGTATTCTAGCAATATTTTGTTTTTTATTCTCATTTTACAGCATGCTAGTTAGCATCTTTTCTGCACGATTACCCATATAGTGCCAGCTAATCTCAAAGTTTGTCAAGGTCTTGTTTGCTCTGTCAGTAAGGAGTGCATTGATCCTTGT
Source organism: Pelodytes ibericus (assembly GCA_036172795.1). NCBI lineage: Eukaryota > Metazoa > Chordata > Amphibia > Anura > Pelodytidae > Pelodytes > Pelodytes ibericus. The sequence goes on along the minus strand of CM069861.1, from coordinate 157,081,105 downwards.
CTGTAGGTCACCGATTGTCTGGGCTCTCTCTCTTAATATCGTCTGTTTGTTTAACCTGGTCTGCTGGTATAGACCTGTATATATTTCTGAGAGTGGCTTCTCAGCTATTTTATTGGCCTGAGCTGCAAGTTTAACCAAATAGCACTGTACCACTGCCTTATAGGCACACCAAGTCATAATGGGGGATGTATCCATAAAATTATTTTCGAGAAAATAGTAGTTCGTCATAGTTTTCATAAAATCTAATTCTTTCTTTTGTTTAAATAAATTTTGGTTTTCTAAATTGGTCCCTAAGATCCATCACCACAATCTTGTGGTCTGACCAAGGATTTCCCTGATGTTAATTCTTTGGACCTGATGTGTTACTCCTGCATCTCCAAGAGTTAAATCTATCCTTGAATATGTAGAGTGTGATCTGGAAAAGCATATGTAATCTTTTTCCGTTGGATGGACATTAAGGGTTGTTTTATCAATCAGATCTTGGAGTTTGTTCGCCTGGGAAAATAGACTTTTATCTATTATTATTCCTAAGATAGTCTTCTTATCCATTTCTGGATTTAATACCATATTAAAGCCCCCCATTATTATCATTGAGCCCTGTCTTACTTTATCCACCCTATTAAGTATTTTAGAAAAAAACCTGTATGGGCTTTATTAGGTGTGTATAGATTTACAATGGTCATCATTTAGTGATCGATCTTAGCAACTATTATTATTAATCGGGTTTCCAAATCTAGATCTATATGTTTCAACTTTACCTCTACCCTACTTGAAAATCTCAGCTCTACCCCTCTTTTCTTTTTTGTCGGAAGAGAAGCAGAGAGGTCCACCGGAAATCCTCGTGTTTTATATTGCAATTATCCGTGGACCTCCAGTGGGTCTCCTGAATAGCACATACATCAATGTGTTCCCTACACAGAGGATTATATAGAATTGACATCTTTTCAATTTTTTTTTTATTAAAATCAGGGAGGCACTGACATGTTATAAAATTCAAATTTTAAAAGAACCATTATTATCAAGATACTAGGTATTTAATATGAACATAAAGAAAAGGCAACATTTCAGGCCTGACGAAAACTAGTGAGAGTTGAAACGTTTGTATTGAGTGCTGTGCATTCATTGAGTTGGTTTACTATTGTTAGCAGACCAAAGTGTGAATTTGTACATAATTATAACAGATTCAAGTGGCTGCCATAGTCTGATATGTGTGTGGTTTGTATTTCTGTATCATATAGATATATATGTTTGTATATGTATATGCCATTTACCACAATCAGTTACTTTTATATAAGAGTCCTGCACAGTTCTGGAAACTTCCTTGATATTCTTAAGGAACTGCCACATCTACAATGCCTATAACGTTTTAATAGACTCCAGTACACACCATAAAATTATCTAAAACAAGCCTAGCAGTTCTGGTAGTTTCCATGAGGCAATTTACATATAGAATGGGTTAATACGTATGGATTACACACTCTCACACACATGACCCGAGGAAGGATAGAAGTTAGTCGTAGTAAGTAATGAATGAGAGTTAGAACTTGGTGAATCTCTGGAGTAGCAACTGACTGAACATAATTCCACGATTTACTGCTTATACTTCTAAATGCTTTTGATATGCCCGAGTACAAATGTGTATTTTCACTCCAATCCCCAGAACAAGAAAGCCTATGTTAGGTATGTGTATCATTCATGCTATATGTTAAAAAGAGATTACATTTGTTACCTACCTGAAAAATACCTAGTTATCCACTCACTTGATGCTAGCCTAACAGTATACACAAACTATGTTTTGTTTAAGCTCTATGAGGTTCCAGGGAAACTTTACTACAAAATAAAGACACTTTTATGATTGTTTAAGGTAGAATTCATGTCCAAAAATGCTGTACCATGCCATTAATGTGCCTTTCATAATGATTGATCTTAATTTTCCACTAGACCACAACTGCACTTACTCACACTGCAGTTGGCCCACCTGCCATGTTTTTTAATACGCAACCAACTTTTAATTCCCTAATTATTTCATGTATGGGGGCTCATCTTATAATCGGGATCGTTTCATATTTGAGCAAATAGGGTATGTAGAAGTACAATTGAAAATACTGATCCACAAACTTGGAGAAATGTATTGAAAATATAGTTAGTTTTATAGTTTTGTTATTGAGGTTGAAGCCAGGGGTCTTCAATAAAAAGGCATCCAAATACTTTTCCTATTTGGCGAAATCTGACCCTGAGAGCTCTATTGCCAAGATTTCTTTGTATCCACATTCTGCCTGTGTCGACAACTCAACTTTTATGGCCCCCTGTATTGCTAATGAAATTCCTAACATTGAATTAGATTAGAATACTACTGGGCAAGTATAACAAGATTGCATATTTCCAACAATGTGAAAAATTGGACAGATTTCATATAGAAAACGCCAAGACAGTAACTCTTTCATTTAACGATTGTTTTTATTATAATTACAGAAATTTACTTTCAAGATGTTCTTCTTTACCATCATGTTATCAATTACATTTTATGTGAATAAAGGAAATATAAGCCTCTGTATTACAGTGAGTACTAGTGTTACTTTAAAATATTAGAACATTTTTCTGTTTATACAGTTTATACTATATATAAAAATATTTTTTTGCACAGGTTATTTCTAAAAAAAATCCAATTGGTGGTAATTTTATTTCTCATGTGTATAAAGCAGGCAAAGTATGAAACTTGGGCATTATACATGCCAAAAAGTTTGGCAATTTGAAGAAAAAAATAATAATAAGCATAAACATAAACTAACCCTGTATATTTATAATACATTGCTTGGTCAGAACATTCAGACAATGCCTCACACTTTGTCTGCACTAAATTAAAACTGGTAATGCTCACAAGGGACACTGTGTAGACAGACTGTTCAAAGGTCTAATCCACAGTCTCAGATCCAAGAAAGCTAATTTTTGGATCTTGTAAAAGCAAATGGGACCAAACACACCTGATCTTATATCTATATTTTTTATGAGAAAATGGACCCATCAGTGTTCAGTTTCCAGACTAAACAAATAGGTCAATAGGGTTGATTATCACTGATTTATTATCATAGTTATGTAAGTTTAATGGTTAGAAGCTCTAACACAGGCTTATTGTTAGACAGTTATTACAATTTCGCCTCAGCACACCCACAACATGACCCATAACCCACGTTGCACACCAAGGACATGCCTCAGTACCCCATTTACATGCCCCCATCACCCCATTACATACACATTGCCAGTATTATTTGCCATTAATATTCCCCAGCCAATTTGCCCAATAATATGCCAGTATTATTTGCCATTAATATGCCCCAGCCAATTTGCCAAATAATATGCCAGTATTATTTGCCATTATAAAGCCACAGCCAATTTGCCCAATAATATGCCAGTATTTGCCATTTAATATGCCCCTGACAATTTGCCCAATATCATGCCAGTATTATTTGCCAATTAATATGCCCCTGCCAATCCGCCCAATAATATGCCAGTATTATTTGCCATTAATAATCCACAGCCAATTTGCCCAATAATATGCCAGTATTTGTCATTTAATATGCCCCTGCCAATTTGCCCACTATTATGCCAGTATTATTTGCAATTCAATAGGCCCCTGCCAATTTTCCCAATATTATGCCAGTATTATTTGCCAATTAATATGCCCCTGCCAATTTGCCCAATAATATGCCTGTATTATTTGCCATTAATAAACCACAGCCAATTTGCCCAATAATATCCCAGTATTTGCCATTTAATATGCCCCTGACAATTTGCCCAATATTATGTCCTATAAGTTGGTAACCAAGAAGTTATAAATAGTCACTGATTTCTGTAGTAAATGGAAAGTAATATTAATATGGGATGTGGAAGAAATAGACACAGCTTTATTTAGAGATATGATGATTCATTATTCAAAGTGTGATCATTCCTATATCAAGCTGAAGCAGGTTTCGGCAGGGGCTGCTTGGTTAACATCTACATCATCTGTTCTAAATTATGGTGTAAGTGACTGATATTCCTCAGCAGTTTATAGTTTCTATTTAGAATGCAGCTTGACCTGTAACTAGAGAAATAAGCCAGGACACCTCTTCAGTGGTTGTTCAAATTGCAATATGAAACAATATATACATTATAGGAAGTAAAGCAGTTTTGTAAGGTATTTGCATTGGACATTGATACAACCTTTGTTTTGGATTAATGGAGAAGAGCATGTCTGTGGTTGCTGTGTGTTGAGGTGGGACACCTTCTGCCAAAGAGTGAGAAACTCACATCATTACAGATATGTAGTAGCCTCCCGGCTCTCTCTCTCCTTAGCTTGTGCAACTGCTACATTGATGCATTGTAGCCATTCTTCTGCATTCTTCTCGTCTTTGGCCTTAAATACATACGTCTTATCATTTGTGAATATCTCAAAAGCACGAGGAAGGCTGCGATCCCTACGTTTCTTAGCTACAGCCTTCACACTCTGAACCTTGCTCAACTCAATAGGACAGTCATCAGGATCATCTTTCTGAAAGAAAGAAAGAAAGAAAGGCACACATTTATACCAGATAGAAATGTGACCTTATATTCCAAAAAGAGGTTAACTATTTCATAAGAGGTTTAAAATCTAAAACCAGTTTGATTACACATATCAGCACATTCTGTTCTTATCCTTTGACATTATATTTTTGTTTAATAAATTAATCTGATTTTCATAAATTCTCCTTCAACTAGCTATGGTAATATAAGCATTTACATCAATACCTAGCACCCAGGAACTATATTGCTGAAAACACAATCTACCGTTTACATGTTGAATATACTATTAACCCCTTCACGACCGATGATGGTCCTGGACCATCATCATTAACAACACCCTTAGTTACCGATGACGGCCTAGGACCATCATGTACTAAAATAAGCTGCTACAGTCTGTCTCACATCAGGGCAGATTAGTAACAGCCAATAGCGAATCGGAAGCGTCACGTGATCGCTTCTGATTGGCTGAAGTCAAGGTGGTGTTTTCAAACACTGCCTGTGTGTTCTCTGTCCCTCTCTACTTAGATGCACTTTGTGAGGGAGAGAGACGGAGATCGTAGTTAACTTGTAGCAAGCAGTGTTCCACAGTGTTCTAGTTTGGTTAGTTTAAAATAAAAACAATTTTTAACCCCTTCCATGCCGAATCCTATTACAGCAGTACATTTTTACTGCATGTATATATATTTTTTTACCCTCAGGGGTTAATTTAAAAAAAAAAAATCTATAAATCTGTTAATTTTAGTTAGCTTTAGTCAGTTTTAGTAAGTTTTATTTTAGGTGTAGGGTTAGCAGAATATAAAAAAAATTGTATTTGTTAGTACTTTTGTCTGTAGGTCCTTTAGGTAGGCAGGTAGTATGCTATAAGATTTTTTTTTTAAATGATATGTTTAGTAATTATTTGGTAATTTAGTCTGTAGGCCAGTTAGTTACATAGGTAGATAGCTAGTAAGTTATAACAAAAAATTGTGTGTTAGTAATTTTTTCTTTAGGTTAGTTAGATAGGTAGCTAGTTAGGTAGTGTGTTGCTGAGTTGTGCAGCGCAAGTTTAGTTTGGAGGAGGCAAATGCCTTCTTGGCATCTGACACTGATACAGAACAGTTTACTGATGAATCTAGTGAGGTGTCACATGTTTGCGAGCGGCGGCTAAAAGAAGCTGTGCTACCTCAAATGTGGAAGAGTGGGTACCTCCACAGTTTGAGATGCCCAACATCCCCCATTTCAGTGCCAATGCAGGCATTCATGTTACTAGATGTAGATGTTACTGATTTTTCCCATATCCAGTACATGGGTTTATTTTTAGTGGATACTCTGTGGGAGGAAATTGTGTCCCAGACAAATCTGTATGCTGCCCAATTTATTCATGCCAATCCAGGTAGACGTATAGTTAGGGAGCATAAATGGTACCCCACAGATGTCCCAGAGATGAAAAAATTCTGGCCACTTACAATGCTCATGGGGATTATGAAAAAAACAACAGTCCGCTCATACTGGAGCACCAACCCTATTATATGTACCCCAATATACTCTAAAACCATGTCCAGGAAACAATATGAGTTGCTGCTGCACTTCCTTCACTTCAGTGATAACCACCTCTGTCCTAATAAAAATCACCCCGACTATGACAGACTTTATAAAGTACGCCCTCTTATTAGACCTTTGCTGTGGTCTACACCCCCAAACAAGATATTTCAGTGGATGAGTCACTTATGAAGCACAAAGGCCGCTTACAATTCAAGCAATATATTCCCTCAAAGCGTGCTTGATATGGGATAAAGTTTTATAAACTTTGTGAGAGTCAGAGTGGATATACCTATGTTTTTAGAGTCTATGAGGGAAAGGATTGTCACCTGGACCCTCCTGGCTGCCCTGACATTCCTGGGACAAGTTGAAAGATTGTGTGGGATTTAATGCTCCCCTTGTTCAATAAGGGTTATCACCTTTACCTTGACAATTTTTATGGCAGTGTCCCCTTATTTCCTATTTGAGACAGTGGCCTGCGGCATAGTGTGAAGTAATCGCAAAGAGTTTCCAACATCTCTTGTAAAGGCCAAACTAAATAAAAAAGGAGAGCTCATAGCTCTGCGCAAAGCTGAGTTGTTGGCGTTAAAGTTTAAGAACAGGAAAGATGTTAATATGCTAACAACCATCCATGATGAATCAATGTCTATTATTACTGTCCGAGGCAGATCCGAGTCAAAGCCTGTTTGTATCAGGGCACATGGGGGGGTGTAGATTTGGCAGATTAACTTATAGAGCCATATCTGATTTTAAGAAAGACTACTGCATGGTATAAAAAGGTGGCAACACATAATGCCTTTTTAGTTTTGAAAAAGATGACTCTTAAATAAAACACCTTTCTCAAATTTCAGCTGAAGCTGATTTCAGAATTACTCAATAACCCAACAGCTGAGTCAAGAACTGGGGTTTCACACTTTAAATTTAAAATACCACCAATTCAAAAAAAAAAACAAATCCCCAGAAACACTGGCGTGAGCGTTATAGAAAAGGAAAAAAAACAGACACCCCCTTTTACTGCCCTGGCCTGTGTATTGGAACATGTTTTAAAAACTACCACTCAGAAACCCCATTTTAAAATACATATATACATGTGGCTGAACACATGTTTAGGTGTTTTTGTTAGTGACACATAACCGGATCTGTGAATTCATGCCTGAAGTACAATGTGTGGGGGAAAAAATACAAAAAGGTTGACAATGTCTGGTGGTCGACATAGTACATGAAAAGTGTTAATATACCACCATTTGAAATACCCTGGGTTGTCTGCTTTTCAAAAATATATGATTGATGGGGTAAATTACATTGGGAGGCTTCAAAAATGTCCCAAGTAGCACATGGGTGCAGGTTATCTGCATGTCAAAATTCCAAGCTGGAATATTGAAATGTGTACTTCCCAAATGTGGCTTTTTTGCCCCAAACAACCCGACAAACCTATGCATGGGTGGTATCACTGTACTCAGGACATATTGCTGAACACATATTGGTGGTGTTTGGCAGTACCCCTGTATATTCTCAGTAGATACATACCTGAATTACAACGGATGTGAAAAAAAATCACCAAAAATGTTTTATCTCTGCAAATTTTTGCATAGATTGGTGGGAAAATGGCAGCATGAAAAGAATAAAAAAATACCCCAAGTTAAATACCCTGGGACATCTACTTTAAAAAAATGTGTACATATGGAGGGTTATTCAGTGATTCATGACAGATATCAGTGTTATAATGTCACAAACGCAAATATTTTTGTATTTATTGCTATATAACATGCAAAAAAGCATGTAAACATTGGGTATTTCTAAACTCAGGACCAATATTAGAATCTATTTAGCAGGTATTTCCATTAGCTTTTGTAGATTAGTAAAAGTTTTTATGAATAAAATTCAGGAAAAGTGATTTTTATTTAGACCATATTTGATTATATATTTTTTATAATAAATTAAATTAAATGATCAAAATGGTATCAAAAGAAAGCCCTTTGTGTCCTGAATATATATATATATATATATATATATATATATATATATATATATATATATATATATATATATAATTATAATATATATATATATTTTGTGTGGATACAATAAATGAGAGATTGTGTGGGTATAATAAATGAGAGAAAATTTCCGCTAAACACAAAGTGTTTAAATCATTAACATTCCAAAAACAGTCCGGTCATGAAGGGGTTAATTTAATCCAGTCATTGAGTGGCATAATATTAATATATTGATATTTACCACCAATAGCGGTGTAAACAGCTCTGGGCGCATTATAAATACTTAAATAAGCGATGTTACATCCTTTCTACACAATCTCAAACATATATCTTCAATTCAGTCTCTTTGTCCTTAGTTTTGATATAAAGATGTGAAACTTTGGTGCATACCTTTGTTGTCTTCCCCAAAAATATTTTCTGCATTGGCAGAAAGCTAGAATCTCTTTATTTAAAACATGTAACCTTATACTGGAGTAAATGAGAGTTGTCTACACATCCTATCTCTAAACCAAAGATGAATTTAAGCTCCATTTATTTGCCCTTAGACACTAAAGGTTAATCAGTTTACTTCTACATAGGGAATGAGTTGAACTCTATGGATAATAGGATCAGCTCATACCTATTTCGATGCCCCTTAACACATGGGTTATTTATTTTTTGCAGCATGTCCATGTCGATGCACCTACCAAAATTATATGTTGGTAGAGTATGATCTGATCTTTGCACTGTGAAAGCTAATATTTAAAAAAAAAAAACAGCCACAACACATTATTTACAGTGTGTAAAATGTCCTTTATAAATAATGTCTTTCAGCTGATATTTTTCTATTACTTCATGTTGACAAATTAATAAACAAATTAGAATTGCAGTTAAAATGTTTTTTTTTTTTAGTGCAATAATATGTTAACAATGTATACTAAAATATTTCATAATGCCATTTCAATTCCATCTCAGGGAATGCAATTAGAGGGGCTACTAAAGTTTTACTGCAAATGTGGGTAATAAAAAAATGATCACAATTCTTTACATTAAAAGAAAAATATGTTTTAAATGTTTCTGTGGCATCTGCTGTTTATGACATCACCTTGTGACTTCATATGCAAATTACTCAATTCCACCTGAAAGTACTTCACAGATACACACATTTAAACTCCATGTATTCTTTCTCTTAACTCATTTGCGTTCAATTTTGCTAACACCTTTATTCCCTACATTCACTGTAAAAACAATGTTTAGGTGACAGGAGTCACTTTATTTATCCATAATCACTTTTCCCCAGGCGAATAAACAGCTTCAGCAACATGGACAACGTTTTGAAAGCTCGACTACATGTATATTTTGAGTCCATACATATATAAGGAAAGATATGAAACCAATCCAAAGATACAAATATTCAAGTAAACAAATTCCAGCTTGAATCTTACTCTCACCCCTGAGAGTTACTTTGTTTTTAAGGCCCATATCAACATGTAGCACATCTGCTATTAATTTCACTGCATAAATGTGGTCCTTCGTTGTGGTCGTTTGGATAGACCATTCCGCGGATCGATGATCGACCACTATCTAATTTGCACCAGACAGGATTATTTTCTTTTCTATAAACCACAACTGTTCTGAACTTTAGCCATGAAGATTTCATGAGATTTAAATTCAGCCTGGTTAAATAGAGTTTCAAGTTTCCTCAGGAACATAGAGGGTTAATTCACCTTGATACCTGAGAGAAGCCATTTGGTGTGCATTTTGGGGCACCAAGCGCCGTCATAAGCCAGGAGTGCCTTTGTGGCGGCACAGACTCCCAAAATTTGTCAGGAGTCTCCTCTATACATAGGCACACAAGCCGATAGTTAAAATTGTTGGCACTATTTGGCTGTGTGCCATCTTTATACATAACCCCGAAGCATCAGATTTGTTTGTCTGGTCCAGATGTAGCACTTGAAGTTTAAGTCAGTAAAAGCCTACCAGTTGCATATACATAGAGGCAGGGCACAGCAGACTCCTAGGCTGGGGTTGGCTGAAGGTCATCCACATCTCCTTCCTATGGTGTGAGCGGTGCCGGACTCCAAGGTAGGTAAAATTCTCCCCTCTACAGATAAAGATCCTTCACACTAAATGACTGGGCAAACCCAGTTGATAAATGGGGTACAACAATACCTTGGTAGGTGATACCCTCAAAACTGGGAGAGGATGGGGTAAAGATAAAGGTACCCAGACTGTGTCACCAGCAAGAGCAAAAGCACACATTTATTTAGAAACATTCCTATTATATCCAACCATCAGTGGATTTATTTCTCACCCCAAGCTAATGTCATTATCCATTGTATTTAATATGCATCTAAGAATATTAGAACATATGAATGAGCTAAAATCCAAAAAAACACAACCCAGAAAATTAGAACTTTTGAGCCAAAAAATAAATGATATTCTTCTGTTTCTTCTAACCTTCCATTTAGCAATTATATGATTATTTTAGGGCAGTAAGCAGTTCATTTTCTATAAAATAGAACAATAAATCCAGTTAGAATTCTGCTTCATTCTGGAACAAAACAGGCAAAACATTGTCGTTTTTGGTTTCAGCACCCCTGGTGTTAAATTACAGATTGGTATTTGGTGTTATGGTTTCGAGCCTTAGAGGATTCAGAGCAGAACTTTAAGTGGATATCTGAAAACACTTCTGTCTGGCAAACTACTGGATATGTCAGATTTCACAAGGAGGCAATCAGAGACAAAGGCCATTTAGGAAAAGTTTGCCAGTGATTAATTTTGTCTTTGCTGTCTCCAGTGATTTGGAATAATACTAGAGAATTGTTTGTCCTAAGTGTTCATGTATGCAGCAAGGCTTATGACATTGTTTTTCTCAGGGACATAACTAGAAACCACAGAGCCCAAAGGTCCACTGACTGTAACAAGCAACATGTCCCACAGTGTTAGGTCTGCCTGTGCCATCTTTATCCATAAACAGCGACCATGATCTTTACTCCCCTGGTTGTATTGTCAGATTCATGCTATTATACATTGCATGTTGGAACCCCATGTATATGCCAGAGTGTCATTTGGGGGATGATTTCTATGGATGAGCTCTGAATAAATGTACTGTATTTAAACATATTCAAATTGGCTGTGGCATATTAATGGACAAACTGAAATATTAATGGGCAAAATAACACTGGCATATTAATGAACAAATTGGCTGTGGCATATAAATGGGCACAATAACACTGGAATGAGTGCAAGACAAGTGCAGTGGGTGCAATATAGGTGCATGACAAGTTCTGTGGGTACTGTATGGTGCTGTGTTAAGTCCTTTAGGTGCAATGTAGGTGCAGAGGAAGGGAATAAAAACAAGAAATGCTAATTTTCAATAACATTTTTATAACATATGAAAACAGTTGAATATAATATTAAAAAGGGGCCCCATATGTGGCATAATTATGGGGCTCCTGTGTGTGGCATAATTAATACAGGTCCCATATTTGGCACAATTATGGGGCTCGTGTTTGTGGCATAATTATGGGGCTCCTGTGTTTGGCATCTTTAAGGGGCTTTTGTGTAGGGCATAACTATTGTGGCTCCTGTGTGTGGCATAATAAATGGGGCTCCTGTGTGTGGCATAAATAATGGGGCTTCTGTGCGAGGCATAATTTATGGGGGACTTGTATGTGGCATTATTAATGGGACTCTTGTATCTGGCATCATTTGTGGGGCTCTTGTATGTGGCATCATTTGTGGGGCTCTTGTATGTGGCATCATTTGAGGGACTCCTGTATGGCATATTTATTTATTTATTTTTTTCTTTTCCTTTTGTCTTTTATTATGAAAATATCAAAAAGGACATACAACAATCACAAGAAAAAAATTGTGAGAGGAGATAATCCTCACACCTACATGCTCTACCAAATCATACTTGTTTAAGTGGATAAATTCAAGTATATATATAATGTGTTAAGTAATATGATGCCACAAAAAGGAAAGAATGATTAACAAACATGCAACTAATACTAAAAATTTTTTACAAACACAGACACACAGACATTGGTGGTGCCAGATCTATGGATTCTCTCGGATTTCGATGTCTTGCCACATATCTCAGTTATGTGGGAGACTTTGTACTTAACTTAACATATCAACACTCGATCTATTTTTCCACGGGGACCAAATTTCGTTATATCTATGCGTTTGGTCTTCTTTTTTATAGAAACCTTCCTCCATTCTACAAATAAAATGTACCTGGGATTGTACTTCTCCCCAGTTTATTGCCCCTCTTATCTTCCATTTCCTTGCCATACATATTTTAATTGACATTAGAATACATATTAATAAGTTGTTTTGGTGCTTGTTTTTCAGAGGGAGATCCAAATGGAATAAGAAGGTTTGAGGGGTCAAAATTATATCTATTCCAAACATCTTTTTAATAGTTGCTATTAGAGGTATGCACGTTTTTTTGATCTCTTCACATCCCCACCACATGTGGTATAATGATCCCATCTCTTTTTCGCATCTCCAACAGAGATTCGATTTACTTTTATCAAATTTCTGGATCTTTGTTGGGACCATATACCACTGGTGGAGGATCTTAAAGTATAATTCCTGTAAGCTCATACAGTGGACAACCTTCCTTATTTGACAATATGCCCTCAGCCATTCCTCATCGCTATATCCTTTCCCCATCTCACTTTCCCATAGTTTTCTTTTTTTCTCCATCTTCTCATCCTTACTTACCTCTAATAGTTTCCTAGAGATGGTAATCAGTCCTTTCTCATGTTTTTTTTCTAGGAACTCTTCGAGAGCAGGACACCCAACCACCTGCGATGCGGACAGAAGATGCGCAATCCTGAGGTAAGTAAATCTCTCTGCTTCGTCTAACCCGAGCCTGTTTTTTATTTGGGGAAATGGTAATAATTTATCATTCGTCATCAGTTCTGCTAGAGGGTTATTTAGTACCTTATCCCATTTCTTCAGGTTTAAATCTGCCACATATACTTTCAGGTTTCCTATTGGGGTTGAGGGGAGAATTTGATCCCTTATATTAAATTTCTTCTTAAGTTTATCTAGTGTTATAAGAATATTTTTTACTATCAGATTTGATTGCTGTTGTTTTATTGTGTTCGGTATATTTGTCCAAACCATGTTATAGGGATTGGGAGTTACACTGTATGGTTCCTCAATACTAAACCAGTCTGGAGGGACAGCTCCTGTATTGTTAAACAGTAGGTAATGTGAAATCATGCATGCCTCATGCAAACTATAGAGGTCTGGCATGGAGATTCCCCCCTTGTTTATATTCCTTGAGAGTGTGCTGTGGGCTATTCTTGGTTTTTTATTCTGCCACACATATGCACTAAAGATCCCTTGGCATGTATTCAGGATATTATTTGGGACCCTTAAGGGGATTGCTCTCATCAGGTAAATAATTTTGGGGACCAAATAGGAGTTAAGTATATTAACTCTGCCGACCCATGAAAATTCAAGTCCTTTCCATGCTTTTATTTTTTCTTTAAGTTTCGGGATTAATGAGTCAAAATTGCTTTGGGGTATATTATCCAAATCAAAACTTAATTTAGTTCCCAGATATTCTATTTCATGATTATTCGCTTCCAGTTTTAATCTAGAGTTAATATATTTCCTATCATTTATTGATAAATTTTTTGAAATTATCTGCATTTTATGTAGATTTAATTTGTAATTAGAATATTTTCCATATTCTTGTATTATTTTTAATAAAGATGGGATGGATTGTGTAGGCCTTTCTACTGTCAAAAGTATGTCATCTGCGAAAAGCGTAATTTTATATTCATGAGTTTTTATTTTGATTCCGTGCATTTCGGGACATTGTCTCACCAGCTGTGCCAAGGGTTCCACTGACAACACGTACAAAAGGGGTGCTAATGGGCAGCCCTGGCGTGTGCCATTCCTCAAGTTGAACCAATTGGAATTTAACATTGGACCTTTTATTTTGGCTGTTGGGTCTGAATAGATAGCCATTGTGTTGTCTTTGAATTGGCCTGAGATGCCGAAGGCGTTAAGAGTCTCTTCCAAGAACATCCAATTTACGCGATCGAACGCCTTTTCGGCGTCCAATGCTATGATTGAAGATCCCTGATTATTTCTATTAATAGAGTTTAACAGATTAATTATTTTCCTCGTATTATCTGTAGATTGTCTCCCAATCACGAAGCCCGTCTGATCCGTATGAATAATGCTTGGTAGCACATTTTTTAGTCTTTCAGCTAATATTTTTGAGAAGATTTTCATATCTAAATTTATTAGTGAGATTGGTCTGTAATTTGTTATGCGGGATGGATCTTTGTCGGGCTTCGGGATTGGGAGAATTAACGCCTGGAGCATCTCTTTGGGGAATGGAGTTCCCTCTGTGATCTCTTTAAAGGCCCGCAGCAGTATAGGAGAGACAATGTCCCGAAATGTTTGATAGAAGGATGCAGAAAAGCCGTCAGGGCCGGGTGCTTTTTTCCTCTTTAAATTATTAATAGTATTTTGAATTTCTTCCAAAGTGAATGGGGCGTTCAGGTCCTCCAAGTTTTCTGTACTAATCTTCGGGAGACCTATTTTCTCCAGGAACTTTTTGATCTCTCGTCTGGATGATTTCTGATCTTCTAGATTGTACAGTGATGAATAATATTTTTTAAAGGCCTCTGCAATGTCCAAAGGAGAAACATATGTTTGATTTCCATCTATTATTTTTTTTATCATCCTTTTTTTCCTATTATATTTTATTTTATTAGAGAGGTATCTTCCAATTTTATTATTCCCTATATAACTTTCTTGTCTTAGTTGGATTATATTATTGTTTATTCTGTCCTGTTCCATTTTTAGTATTTCCTTCCTAATACTTGAGGATCTCGATGTTATTATGGGGCTAGGATTTATTCTATTATCCCTTTCATTCAGTTCCAAAGCTATATATAGGTCAGCCAAAGGTTTACCTTTCTGTTTTTTCATTCTCGCCCTCTGATCTTATTATATAACCTCGCATCACACATTTAAAAGAATTCCATAGTATGAGATCTGATACTGATCCTGTATCATTGGTTTCTTTAAAGAGGATAGCTTGATTTGTTAACTCCTCTAGGATGCTTTTATCCTTTAAGAGAGATTCATTCAATCTCCAATTTGAGAAATTGGGATAGTTAGGGCTATTTTTGAATTCATACATTGTTGGCGCATGGTCAGACCATGTGATGGGGCCTATAACAGCTTTAGTAAATAGATGTAACGATTGAGTTTCTGAAAGCAGAAAATCAATTCTTGAATAGTAAGAATGTGAATGGGAAAAATGCGTAAAGTCCCTCTGTTGTGGGTGGATGGTTCTCCAGACGTCGAACATATTTAATGGACCATCTGACTGGCATTACTAAGGAATCTATTTGGCATGGTTTTGGAGGAAATCCAGGGGGGTGACACCATGAGTTACTGCACTGGGTGACACCAACCCTGGTGACACCTCTGATGTGTTTGAAAAGTACCCTGGGCACAGTCATGACAGTTAAATCCTTAGTCAATCCACTCTATGCAGGACATTAGAAAATCAAGAGCTATGTACCGGCTGGTGAGTAAACATGGGATTTGTGTGTAATTTTTCAACCACACAGGTGTCTTGGGATATAGAATCAAATCCTGGCTGATGATACATTTGGCCAATCCAACAACACCAGCAGAACAGAGGTTCAATGAGGCCTATATAAAAACTAGGAGTGTCATAGTAAGAACATTGGGCCTCCTAATGTCTAGGTTTAGGTGCCTGGACATAACTTATGGGACTGTAAAATATTCACCACAGAAACTGTGTATGATAATCACAGCATGTTGTTTGCTCCATAACATTGCTGTAGATACACGTCTAGTGTTGGACATTCCACCTCCACCTAAGCAGGAGGAGGAAGATGAGAATCCTGCAGCAGAGTGGATTGACCAAGATGACAGAAGGGGAGCCCAATACTAGTTTACATGGAGTATAACAACTGTCCCTCACTAGTGATGTCCCTCTATAACACCTTCCACTGGCAGATGTCCTTTTAACTCCTAGGCAGGTGTTGCAAGGTCTCCAAAAGTTCTGGGGCTGGAATCCGTGGCAGATTTAATAGAAGTGGCGTAAATAAGCACACATGCTTAGGCAGGCATACAGAAATATATGATACCAATGAACAATAGGTATATATGGGTATATATCAGGGCTCAACAAATCCGGTGCCGGGTCTAATTTCCGGGTTGCCATGGTGACCTGTCGCCTGGGATTTGTTGAGCCCTGATATATACCTGTATACCCATTGTTCATTGGCTGGGTATTGTTGACCGTGCATGGTGCCCTTGATGCTGGGATCATTTTATTTATTTTGTTTTATCCAGCAGAGCTCAGCAGGACAAGAAATGAAGATGGTGTGTGCCTTTGTGAGAGGCACAGACCAGGCTGGAACAGAAACCTTCTCACCCCCTTTCCCAGTACTGACCTCCTTGAGTCTTTATATCCCCGGCCGTCTCCTCCATACAGTCTTCCCTCCTGCACGGAGGAAATACAGCCACCAGATATGAATTGCTGTCATATACAGAGGCAATGACAATTTTTGTTTAACTTTTTTTTTTTTGGCAGGCCGAACGGTGGCTGTATCCCTTCTCCATGCAGGATTGAAGACTGGGTGGAGGAGACGGTCGGGGACATATATTACATATATTATATTGATACAAATACATTCAAGAAAATTAATATATATTTTATATATTTATTTAACACCTAAAGAGTTAAATAACTATGCTCATGTTGCTTTCATTAGTAATGAGGTTTTTCTGCTCAATAAATGCAGACACATGAATTTAGAGTTGGGAAATTTCTATGGAAAAATCTGGCTCAGGTTTGTGCTTACAAGTTTACATTTCTTGGCATGTTTCCTCTCAATGGAGAGCCTTCCAAACTAGTAATTATACAACTCCTGGGGGTTAGGCACTGCAATACAATGAAGCACATGATGAGTTAAAGGTGTAAGGCAGCCATACCTCATGCTATGTAGAAAGAGGCTGATTATCTCATAATGCTCCCCCTCGGAGTTACTGCTGCTTGTTCTCAGCAGTCATGTGGGTTGTACTGTGATACTATAGGAGGGGATGTGATTAATGACACAGCAGATCTGCAATTCATTTATTATTTGGCTGAATTAAGTTCCAACATTGTCAGACACAACAATCCTGTAATTATTTTCATTTTTCAGGTTAACTGTTTTATGCCCGTTTCTTTAATTAATCAAAAACAGATAAACGCCTAAAATGAATGAACTTGGAAAGTAACAGGATTACTAGTTTATAATGCAAGAGACTGAACATGAGAAATGCTTTGCACAGATCACCAACATGAGTTACAGAAACAGACTTCACAAAATATGTTTGTTTTGTTTTCTGTCCAAGATTCTCTACATTATGACAATTATTTACCAAAACTGTGCAAATTACATAAAAACCACAGTAAATATTTCATTAACATTTCAGAGAATAGGAACCTTTCCTACGTAAATACACTTTTTGACCTATGTTTTGATATACAGAGGCTCCCAGAATCCATGTATGATCGGGCATTTATTTAAATATACTTTGAGAGTGTAATGATCCGCTAGTATTTGAACACCAGATTATAACTATTTGACTTTAGCCATACCCACAACTGTCTCGTTTTTTTGTGGGACAGTCCCGCCGAGGTCTACCTTTATATCGCATTTCTGTGGTCTTCGCATGCACGGTGATGTTGACACTCGACCGTACCAAGCTTTGCTCCCCTGGCATCCCATTGGGGGCAGAAGCTGGGAGGTATGCTTTTACCTACTCTGCCACCAAACAGTTTCAGGGATAAAGCCTTGAACTAGAAACCACTGGGCCCTGGTACAAAAACTGAGCAGTCGGAGATGATAGAATATCCCTGCTCTTCTGCTATGACAGTCAATGTCAGGTCTATGTTGGAAGAGGCACGGACCCGCACACCTCTCATTTCACCTCCCACAAATATAAGTGGGATACGGTACATGGTGCATGAACTCTGAAGACTGCACCATAAAAAAATAATTTGTTGAGCCAGGTCCTGCCTGCTTTCTCTATATTTGGGGCTCCATTGCAGAGTTGTCAGTTGCTGTCAAGGTCGCCACCAGGGGAGAAAACTCCAAATTTGTGATTGTGCCAACGGGAATCCCACTACGCTTTTCACCCTAGGATTTCCTCCTTATATACATTGTTCCAAGCTAAAGTGCTCCATTGATTGGTTAACAATAAAAGCATCAGGTGTGCTGAGCCACTCACATTTTCGTCGTCTAACATGACACAGCACTGCTAATGCAACACCAATTTTATGCCATCTGATGAAGCACACTCCTTGTGGGATCCCTGTTGGTACAAGCGTCCATTTGGAGTTTCCTCTTCACCCAGGACTTTGTTCAGTACATACATTGCATTTTATAAACCTCTGCAGATTCAGAGACACTCTTGAGAGTGTTTTACTTCACCTACAAGTAAGCCTTTTAATGTATTTGATACATAATAAATGTGTTACTTTTTACACTTTTCCTGCCTTCTATTCTCTTCTCCATGTAACATGATATGGAACATGTGGAGCTAAACTGCATATCCTGATACCATTGCCGATGACCTGCCTAAAAGACACATGCTTTGCAAACTGAGCAGTATGCTTCTGCTCACAAAAATGTGAGTTGACACACACTTAATTAGATAAATGATCTGCACATTGTGTGTTTTTTCTAATTTCTTTTTGGGTGTATTCTTGAACTCCCATTTCAAGATCATTGAAAATCTCTTGTATTCTCCTCAATCTTCCTAAAATATAAGAAATGTTCTTTATTTAACACATTTGGGTAAACTGTGTGTCGCATTTAGTGCTCCACTGGTTTTTTCTCATATATGTATACATTGACTAAGCTAATTTGATCCAGCATAGATCAATAGAAGAATATCAGTATCACACAAGATGATTAGAGTAATTGCATTTGTACATCATTTCACAGCAAACACCAATGTCTCAAAAATGCCATAGTCATAAGGGATCTCAATATAAAGGGGAACTTATGTAGCAAATTGTTGAAGTTCTTAGCACTACAAGGGTGTTTTTTCTTAAAGCATATCTAACCATTGTACATCACATAGTAGTACAGCAATCTTTTACACTTATAACGCTTCATCTTAAATCTGTCCCAGAATATTTGTTATGTTAATTATATAACAGAACTGGAATATAGATAGATATCAGCAGCCTAATTTTTTTTAAATGGCAAGGATTGCTGGCAAGATTTGAGCAACAGAGGATGTCCTAGAGAGGTAAGGAAAGATAAATATTTGGCCAAAAGTGAGCAGCGCCTAGTGAAAGTGTGCACCCTTTATCTTTATTAATAGGTATTTTGCAGGATGAATCCTCACTTATGGAGATGATATGTAACCACTGGCACACTTTCCAGGCTGCTACAAATCACGAGGAACATTCTCAGTCTCAAGACTAAACTTCAGATACATTTTAGCACATTTTCTATCTGGCATACATAGAGTACAATGCTTTGCATATTTTTCTCACACTATTTGGAATTCAAATTAAAAATGGAAAAGTTATTTAAAAGGAAAATGTTTCATATATAACAACAGAATTATTAAAAGACAATGTTGACACATGTATGTGATCTAGTGCCAAACTTTTACGACTATATGTACCCCTGTATATCTGTGATGTAGTTTACTAAGTTTTTCTAAGACTTGGGCAATCTCAAAATATTGCGAAACACAAAGCATTGATTGCAGTATACAAGTTGCCTCTGAAGACTGGCTGTCTACTATTTTCTTTATATACATTTGTGGCGGTTTTTCGTTCTCCTTAGTAAAACAGCCTGGCACCATTTCTCAGCCTCAGCACCTCCCAGGATTATGAATCCCACTAAGAGCTCTGTTTTGATAATCCAGGTACCCAGGGCCTCCATCAGAAATTTCGGGGCCCCCTTAAAGAACAAATGGTCTGGGCCTCCAAGTTTGAGTTACACACATCAGTAGATAGAGGTTAGGTTATAAGGGACATTAAATATATACTATAATTCATGGAGCAGTATATATAGGAGGTTGGTGTATAGGGGACAGTATCTATTGTATAATGGATGGAGCTGTATATACAGAAACCTTGGATATGCAAACTGCTGTTTACTGACTTGTACTTCATCCAGTGGTGTGGCACAAATGCAGTGTCACAGACTAAGTAAGAATGACAAGACCGTAAGTAGCACAAGAAATGGGGCAGTGAGTGTTGCAAGCCTCTTTGAAGTTGCTCTAGTCTTTAAATTTGTTCATATGAGCAAAATGCTGGGACTTGGACTTCTATACTGTATAACAGCATATCTGCAGCAATGATTCTGAAACTCCAATTCCCAGAAACACTTTGATGCATTAAACAGATGTATATGATCTTATGTTTATTCATACCAAGCATTTACAAGGGTGGTCGTGACCAATAGAAAAAAAAAAGAGGAAGACATTGTCTACCCAAGCTGCGCCCCCTTCCCCCCCAGGCCACCAGGCACCTTACAAGTGTAATGCTTGAACATCCCTGATGACAACACCGCAGGTATCTCCTGAGGCTGCTTTGCTCTCATGGTTCAGCTCTCTTCTGGGCCTGAGGGTGACACTCATACTGCAGAGGTACATAATGCCTGTGTGGAGTGGCAACAACTGGATGCTCACCTGAGCTAGGAAAGACTGATACCATATCCCTACATTTCTATAGCTGGCTGTGCTTGGTGACACACTATGTACTGACTGCAGAGGCGGCTCTCTAATTAGGAGAGTTAGGCAGCCGCCTAAGGCCTCGCACTCACGGGGGCCTCGCGGCTGCCTAACTCACCTTATTGCCTTTGATGTAACAGGGAGCTTAACGCTGCCGTTATGCTCCCTGTTACACTAACCTGGGACGTTTCCTCCGTGCATCTTTTCTCCTGCACGGAGGAAGGAAGCTCCGATCACGTTTTTTTGTTTTTTTTAAAAAACTTTATTGAACCCGCGCAGCTTCAATAAAGTTTAAAAAAAAAAAAACGCAACCGGAACTTCCTTCCTCCGTGCAGGAGAAAAGATGCACGGAGGAAACAACGGAGAGCAGCATGGAGGTAAGTACTAGGGAAGGGGGGAGGAGGGTGGCACAAACGAGCAAAGCCTGGCATAATGAGTGGCTAAATATTGGCACAGTGTGGGGCAAAATCCTGGCATAATGAGGTGAGAGGCTAAATCCTGGCATTGTGAGGGGCAATATCCTGGCATACAGTGGCAAAATCCTGGCATATTGAGAGGCAAAATTCTGGCATTGTGAGGAGCAAAATTCTGGCATAATGAGGGGCAAAATCCTTGCACAGAGTGGCAAAATCCTGGCATAGTGAGAGGCAAAATTCTGGCATTGTGAGGGTCAAAATCCTGGCATAATGAGGGGCAAAATCCTGGCACAGAGTGGCAAAATCCTGGCATTGTGAGGGGCAAAATAGTGGCATTTTGAGGGGCAATATCCTGGCATACAGTGGCAAAATCCTGGCATATTGAGAGGCAAAATTCTGGCATTGTGAGGGGCAAAATTCTGGCATAATGAGGGGCAAAATCCTGGCACAGAGTGGCAAAATCCTGGCATTGTGAGGGGCAAAATTCTGGCATAATGAGGGGCAAAATCCTGGCACAGAGTGGCAAAATCCTGGCATAGTGAGAGGCTAAATCCTGGCATTGTGAGGGGCAAAATAGTGGCATTATGAGGGGCAATATCCTGGCATACAGTGGCAAAATCCTGGCATATTGAGAGGCAAAATTCTAGGATTTGTGAGGGGCAAAATTGTGGCATAATGAGGGGTAAAATCCTGGCATATTAAGGGGCAAAATCCTGGCAGATTGAGTGGCACAATCCTGGCATAGAGTGGCAAAATCCTGGCATATTGAGGGGCAAAATCCTGGCATATTGAAAGGCTAAATCACAGTGCATCCGGTGCTGTGAGGAAGAACAAAGTGCCAATCTTCTAGCACAACGTGGTCTGTGAGACCACTTTCAACATTGAGCACCTTTCCTTCTGGCTGAGTGTTTCTGTTAGTGTGTGATTGTGTGCTTTCTGAGTGTGTCTGTGAGTCAGTGTGTGCTGGCTGAGTGTGATTGTGTGCTGACTGAGTGTGTCTGTGAGTCAGTGTGTGCTCACTGAGTGTGTCTATGAATGACTGTGTGATATGTGTTAGTGTTCACATTTAGGACACAGCAATAACAATGTGAGTTAGTGGGCCGCACACAATTTTATCTATACCAAATGTTTATAGATGTTTGTAGAATAATTATGATACAAATAAAATTCTAGGAGATGTTCGATTCTAGAAGCTGGGATTTGAGTCTGATCTTGAAATATGCTATTTCTACAGTTCATTTTTATTATCACTTGCATATATTTTATTTAATAATGTGTGTCCGTGAGGGTCTCATGTTCGACTTTCGCCTAAGGCCTCACAAAGTCTAGAGCCGCCTCTGACTGACTGAGTATTTCTTCACGTACAAATCCTGCATATATTCATCATCCCTTAGGAACTCTCTTACCTAATCTATAAATACCAATGCCCTGAACTTTGTAGAACAGGAAGGACTGTAGTTAAGTGGCCAGTTTATGAATGAGGGAAACTCATTAGATTCATGAGGGGACTATACATCAATATTTGGGAACTTTGGTATCACCGTAGACTAGAAATCTCCACTTCCTCTTTCCTGGAGGAGGAGGTCGAAAGCGACAAAATGAAAAAAAAAAGCATTGGGGGCACCACTGGTGAGTGAGTTTTAGTAACAGAGGTGGTCCAAAAAAGGGACATGCCAGTCTGAAAAAATGGAGAGTTGGCAGAGCTAAATGCCACTGTTCCACGCCAGACGGTTTGCGCTTCACCCAAAGGCCCATCATACAGTTGTTGTATTCAGCATCTGTGGGCTAAACTTGGACAGTACCCAGGTATGAGTACATAGAACTATGCATGTACTAGTGTGAGGATACAAGTCTCAAGCTGCTAGTTACATTGACCAGACTACACAGGCAAAACATAACAAAACAATATGAATTGTGAAGGCTCTTTACAAGCATATCAAAGACATACTTGATTTATTTCATAATTGCTGCAGGCCTGAAGATACGGTGCATTATTTTAATAGTTGCTACTTGTCAGCTGAATTATTTGCTAGCAGTTGGATGCAACAATACATATTAAAAGTACCAAAACAAAAAAAACCTGGAATTATTCAATGTTTGTTGTTATTTTAACATGTTCAGTAATACTATCAATCTTGTTGGTTGTGCTGCTTTATTTGTAAAGCTTTGAAGTTCTATACTGTGCCTATGTAACATTTGGTATGGTTCCATTTCAGATTAGTCTAAAAATGAACAGCATGTTCTGTGCGATTTAAGCTGTATCAGCACCCTGAAGACCTATTTAAACTATGGTCCGTGTTCTCCGTTTTTGTAAAGACAGGCCCCACTGATCAAAAAACAAACAAGAACATTTTGGCTGCAGGCTATAACACTGTACTATTGAGAGTGGAAGAATAATTAAAACCTTCAGGGGGAATAAAATAAACAACTATAGAGAAGAAATGTACTGTACAAGAACACTCACAGATTTTCCTTTGCGAAAACGAAGCTGATTTCCTGCCAGAGTAAAATAACGTGTTTTCCATAGTTTGATAAACTTCCACCGGACCTGTTTTTCTTTAAGTTTTCCTTCAATGAGAGGTTGTCCTTCTTGATTTACGACTGGAATAGCCAAAAAAACAATCATTAAAACAATTTCTTCCTCTGGCTGTGAAAATCAAAGCTTGGAAATAGGCCAGGAACAATAGGATATTTTCTTTTTTATGAATGCTATACAAAGGTCTGTACAAGTACATCACTGACGAAAAAGCATTGTTTGATGCATGCATTCTGGATTATCAAACATGTGTCAATACGAATACAATAAAGTGAACATGTGCGCTAGTGACCAACACTAAAAAAAAAGAGCATTACCCTTTTCTATGAGACGAAATGCTCAGATATTATGCAAAGGGAAAAAAAACAAAAACAATAATAGTGTAGTATATCAGTGCAATGGTATAATAGTGCAAAGTGCATAAATGGTACACTCACATTTACATGAGCAATACCCTGCTCAAGATAAATAGCGTGGGTGAGCTCAGATAAGAGCAGGTAGATCTTGTAAACCAGCTCCAGAGGCAGCCCAGATATCCAGATCACTTGTCCATAAAACCAATAGTGTTGTCTGTGCACAGTGTGAGAGGAGAGTAGTGCACAGACAACATTATTGGTTTTATGGACAAGCATCTGGGACTTTTAAAACGTTTTTAAATGTAAGATCTTACTGTTTGTTGGTTTTATTGCTTATATTAAAATACTTACTTGTGCAATCCTGCCTTCTCCTTCCCATGTGATCTGGATATCTGGGCTGCCTCTGGAGCTGGTTTACAAGATCTACCTGCTCTTATCTGAGCTCACCCACACTATTTATCTTGAGCAGGGTATTGCTCATGTAAATGTGAGTGTACCATTTATGCACTTTGCACTATTATACCATTGCACTGATATACTACACTATTATTGTTTTTGTTTTTTTCCCTTTGCATAATATCTGAGCATTTCGTCTCATAGAAAAGGGTAATGCTCTTTTTTTCTAGTGTTGGTCACTAGCGCACATGTTCACTTTATTGTATTTGTTTTCACTGGTTTGCTAGGAGTGAGACACTAGCTGTGCACAAGTGCTAGCTTACTCCATCACAGTTATTGGCGCAGTATCCTGTATTGTTTGTTTATTTCACTTTTGTGTCAATATGGTGTGTCAGTCATATAACTTTTTACTTAATCCACACTCATGTGTGCTCAGACTGGCACTTAATAGGTTAACAATATACTGGTAAAACATTCTACACTTTATTCCGTAGATCTCTGGGATCTAAATTATACCCCGTAGCTTACATTTTGTTGCTAAATGTGCTTTTGTAAACTGATATAAAGCAACCAGGATCTTTATTCCTGTTTTGGTTCCATCGAGTTTGTTTACACACAGTCTTGGCAATATAATCAAGAAAATCTGCTCATTTGTATGAATTTTACTAGCCGAACCTCATCTGTGTGTTAGTCACAAACAAAGCTTTCTTTTTCATTTAAAAAAACTGTTTTTATTCCAGTGATTATTGTTATTTCTTGAACAAACATATCTACTGTGGCCAAAATGGAGAAAATGCCATGCTTTACAACTGCTTTATCTCTCTCCCAAAACATCCAAAGATGAAAAAACAACTAGGTTTAAATTATGTAGTAAATCAACACATATTTTTTTTCTTAGGATTTAGTGCAGAGAATGAGCCATACTCAATAGCTGCTCTATGGGTTGTAATTTAGTTGGTGCAATCTCTTACTTCACTTGTGTGGTCCACTAGAGAACTACACTGCAGAATATCAGTCTGACTGCCAACATGATAATTCAGACCTAGAACACTAAGCAGTTCTACTCTAAACATAACAGGTAGCCTCTGTACTTTACATATGAGAGATTTAGTAGATATCATATACCGTATTTGCTCGATTATAAGACGACCCTGATTATAAGACGACCCCCCAAACTTTGGATATTCCATTAGGAAAAAAACTAAAAGCCTGAATATAAGACTACCCTATAGGAAAAAACTTCAACTTGTATATATTCACATGTAAATTGCTTTTTTTAATAAAATATTATGATATAAAAAAATGTATTTCTTGTTTTTATTTCTTTTTATGTGCCAATGCTGCCTCTCTCTTTCCCTTGCCCCCATTTTTCTCTCTCTCTCTCCTCCCCTTAGTGTTGTCTCTCTCTCCCCCTCCCTTTGTCTCCCCCTCGCTCCCCTTGTCTGTTTCTGCACCACCTTGTCTGTCTCTTCAAACCCCCTCCCTCTCCTTGTCTCTGTCTCTACCAACCCCCTCCCTCCCCTTGTCTCTGTCTCTACCAACCCCCTCCCTCCCCTTGTCTCTGTCTCTGCCCCCCCCTTCCCTTGTTGCTCTCCCCCTCCCTCTGTCCCCGTCCCCCATGTCTTTCTAAACCCACCCACCCTCCCTCCCTCACCCCCTCCCTTACCTTTTTATTGGTCCCTGGTAGCTAGTGGGGGCAGCCGGGGGATGTCTGCACGATACGTGCAGACATCCTCCATGCTGCCCGACACTTCGTCTATTATGACGGACAGCTGGTCCGTCATAATAGACGGAGGTGACGGGCAGCATGGAGGATGTCTGCACGTATCGTGCAGACATCCCCCAGCTGCCTGATTCTCCCTGGTGGCTAGTGGGGCAGAAGAGGATGTCTGCGCGATGAGCGCAGACCTCCCCTGCTGCCGCCCGGCACGATCGGCGGGACTTCTGTGACGAAAGCGGAAGTACCCGGCTTCTTCATAGAAGCCCCGGCGGTCGTGCCGAACGGCAGCAGGGGAGTCTGCGCTCATCGCGCAGACATCCCCTGCTGTTAGAGAGGGGGATCCAGGTCCCCTGCAGCTCTGCTGGGGACCTGGATCCATGTCTTATAGTCTGACCTCAATTTGAGGTCAGATTATAAGATGAGCTCGATTATAAGACGAGGGAGGTTTTTCAGAATTTTTTTTCTGAAAAAAACCTTGTCTTATAATCAAGCAAATACGGTACTTTCACAAACACAATATACAATAAAGGAACGTCCTGGTGGTTATTAATTCCCTTGACCCTATTAGTCAGACCCAGTATTAGGGCTATACCCAGTCAGACTCTCCAGTTGTGTTTGGACTACAACTCCTATGATGATGAGCCTGCCTTTTTATTTCAGAGTGATCTTTCCTATGACAGCCTCTGTCCACATAACATATAATTTTAAAAACATTTAAGTCAAATTGACTCCTTTACAGTGAGGAAGTTCCTCTCCAAACCTTTTCCTGTTTAATGGGATTTATGGGATTTGTGCTTACCAAGCATCTCACACAGATGAGAGTTCTTATTATTAATTCTCTCTGGTGTTGTTTGTATAACTATGGCACTTAGGTGTTAGTTTGACTGGCTGCTTAGGAATAAGCTGTGTTGTGTGCGAAACGCATCACGCATTCACCCAGAGTTCACTGTCTGTATCTGTCCCTCATTGCTTTTATTCCTTCTATGGATTCAGATACAATTTTGTTATTTTTGTATCAGAGGATGTCTGCTCCCTATGTGTCTGGTGTCAGCTGGTGCTTCTGTTTTTGATGTATCCTATTCCTTAGACTGATGCCCAGCTCTTCTGCCGTTCAAGCACCCAGGACACAAGGTGGAGTATTTAAGTGCAAGATAAAAATCCAGACGCCTGGTTGAAGCCTGAACAAGGGCAAAACGCGTTGCGTTCATTGGACAGTCCAGCACTTTATATTTCTTTTATCCTAATGTTATTTTAACTGTTAAATTATCTTGCCTTGTGTTGCTGCTGAAGAGGATTTCCCTCACTACTGACTGTGTGGCGCCCACTGGGTCGTGGAATTGTGGGAACCTAGATGTAAGCAGTTACTTTTGTTATATTAAATGTTATACACTTTTTACACTAATTGAATGTGTGGCCATTCCTTCCCTTGCATTTGAGAGTTAAGGAAGCTGGAAACTACAGGATCTGCAGTGTGACACAGACCACTTATTGAAATACTGCTTTTATCTCTTAAGGAAGCTGGAAACTACAGGATCTGCAGTGTGACACAGACCTCTGCTTGAAATACTGCTTTTATCAGAAAATCCCCTGAGTGCATCTCCTCAGGGGGAGCATATAAGTCTCTCCTGTTTCATTCTATCATACCACAATACTCACCAAGGGTGTTTTATTGTCAATATTTATTCCACAGGATCATGGGTGTAGGAACCCCCAAAAATCTGGGGGGGGACAGCATTTTTGCTCGCCGGGTATAGCAGCAGTAAAAACAAAGCTTGTCACAGTGTATATTATATCACCAAGTTCCCACCAACATTACCAGGATCCTTGGTATACAACAGATACATTCACAGCACAACATCTACATCAGGCAGGTGCATTTTATCACTGTTACATGAAATATAGTCAGAGAGCTGTGTGTACACCATAAAACATACATCAGTATGAACCTACCACTTCTGCTGGAATGCCATTCCATGTATCCACTACCCTCTCAGTAAAGTAATACTTTCATTAGTCCCTGACCTTATCTTATATCTAGGATAGCCTTATACCTATCCCATGCATGCTTAAACACCTTCACCGTATTAACCTCTACCACTTCTACTGGAAGGCTATTCCATGCATCCACTACCCTCTCAGTATAGTAATACTTTCATTGGTCCCTGGCCTTATCTTATATCTAGGATAGCCTTATACCTATCCCATGCATGCTTAAACTCCTTTTACTGCATTAACCTCTACCACTTCTACTGGAAGACTATTCCATGCATCCAGTACCCTGTCAGTAATGTAATCCTTTCATTAGTCCCTGACCTTATCTTATATCTAGGATAGCCTTATATCTATCCCATGCATGCTTAAACTCATTTACTGTATTAACCTCTACTACGTGATCAGGTGACTTCCGTGATCGCTGCAGAGCTGATTCTCCCGGGACAGTCCCAGGATCGAAAACGTTGCGGGACTGTCCCGGGTTGGCAAGTATGCTCAGGGCCGTCTTTAATAGTGATTGGACCCTGGGCAAGCATTTGCTTGGGCCCCCTGGACCCTGCCCCATCCCCTGCATGCAATCCTGCCATCAGAGCGCAGTATTATTGTGCCATTCAGAGCGCAGTATTATTGTGCCAGTCAGATACCAGTAATATTGTGCCAGTCAGAGCCCAGTAATATTGTACCATTCAGAGCCCAGTAATATTGTGCCAGTCAGATGCCTGTAATAGTGCCATTCAGAGCCCAGTAATATTGTGCCATTCAGAGCGCAGTATTATTGTGCCAGTCAGATACCAGTAATATTGTGCCAGTCAGAGCCCAGTAATATTGTGCCAGTCAGAGCCCAGTAATATTGTGCCAGTCTGTCAGGATCTACCGCGGAGTAGATCCCCCGAATACTCTGTTCTGCTTACCTGTCCTCTCGCTCCCGAAGCGCGCACACTGCTACCAATGAAAACGGAGGCGCGTCCCCGATGACGTCACGCCCGTCGCGTTCACAGCAAACGCGGGAACATTTAAAAAGGAGAATCACCTTGCACTCCTTGCTTGGTGATTCTCGTGTTCCTTGCCTCGCGTATATTCTTTGTTTCTCCTGTATTAAGTGATTTTGACCTTGGACTGTTCCCTGACTATTCTGCCTGCCTGTGCCCTCTGATCCTGGATTTCCCTGACCATTCTACCTGCCTGTGCCCCACTGATCCTGGTTTGTACTTGTACATTCTACCACCTACCTGCTGGATTTCAGTTGCTGCTTGTACTTGCATGTTTAACAATCTACCTGCTGGATTACAGTTGCTGCTTGTACTTGCACGTTTAACCATCTATCTGCTGGATTACAGTTGCTGCTTGTACTTGTACATTTAACCATCTACCTGCTGGATTACAGTTGCTGCTTGTACTTGCACGTTTAACCATCTACCTACTGGATTACAGTTGCTGTTTGTATATACACGTTTACCATCTACCTGCTGGATTACTAACTCTTAGTGTACGTTTTCTGTATGACATTGGATACCTGCTGGACTATCATTGCTGTACTTACCAGGTTCGTACCTACAGTGTGTTATCCCTTATTGTTTGAGTGTGTCTGCATCTAGGTCTCTATTCTGTTCCCAACACTCATCACACAGTCAGAGCCCAGTAATATTGTGCCATTCAGAGCACAGTAATATTGTGCCAGTCAGATGCCTGTAATAGTGCCATTCAGAGCCCAGTAATATTGTGCCAGTCAGAGCCCAGGAATATTGTGCCAGTCAGATACCAGGAATATTGTGCCAGTCAGACCCCAGGAATATTGTGCTAGTCAGATGCCTGTAATAGTGCCAGTCAGATGCCTGTAATATTATGCCAGTCAGATGCCTGTAATAGTGTGCCAGTCAGATGCCTGTAATGTTATGCCAGTCAGATGCCTGTAATATTGTGCCAGTCAGATGCCTGTAATATTGTGCCAGTCAGAGCCCAGGAATATTGTGCCAGTCAGATGCCTGTAATATTATGCCAGTCAGATGCCTGTAATATTGTGCCAGTCAGATGCCTGTAATATTATGCCAGTCAGATGCCTGTAATATTGTGCCAGTCAGAGCCCAGTAATATTGTGCCAGCCAGATGCCCAGTAATATTGTGCCAGCCAGATGCCCAGTAATATTGTGCCAGTCAGAGGCCAGTAATATTGTGCCAGCCAGGTGCCCAGTAATATTGTGCCAGTCAGATGCCCAGTAATATTGTGCCAGTCAGATGCCTGTAATAGTGCCATTCAGAGCCCAGTAATATTGTGCCAGTCAGAGCCCAGGAATATTGTGCCAGTCAGATACCAGGAATATTGTGCCAGTCAGACCCCAGGAATATTGTGCTAGTCAGATGCCTGTAATAGTGCCAGTCAGATGCCTGTAATATTATGCCAGTCAGATGCCTGTAATAGTGTGCCAGTCAGATGCCTGTAATGTTATGCCAGTCAGATGCCTGTAATATTGTGCCAGTCAGATGCCTGTAATATTGTGCCAGTCAGAGCCCAGGAATATTGTGCCAGTCAGATGCCTGTAATATTATGCCAGTCAGATGCCTGTAATATTGTGCCAGTCAGATGCCTGTAATATTATGCCAGTCAGATGCCTGTAATATTGTGCCAGTCAGAGCCCAGTAATATTGTGCCAGCCAGATGCCCAGTAATATTGTGCCAGCCAGATGCCCAGTAATATTGTGCCAGTCAGAGGCCAGTAATATTGTGCCAGCCAGGTGCCCAGTAATATTGTGCCAGTCAGATGCCCAGTAATATTGTGCCAGCCAGATGCCCAGTAATATAGTGCCAGCCAGATGCCTGTAATATTATACCAGTCAGAGCACAGTAATATAGTGCCATCCAGATGCCTGTAATATTATGCCAGCCAGATGCCCAGTAATATAGTGCCAGCCAGAGCCCAGTAATATAGTGCCAGCCAGATGCCTGTAATATTATGCCAGCCAGATGCCTGTAATATTATGCCAGCCAGATGCCCAGTAATATAGTGCCAGCCATATGCCTGTAATATTGTGCCAGTCAGATGCCTGTAATATTATGCCAGCCAGATTCCCAGTATTATTGTGCCAGCCAGAGCCCAGTAATATTGTGCCAGCCAGATGCCCAGTAATATTATGCCAGTCAGATGCCTGTAATACTGTGCCAGTCCCCCCACCCCCCTTCCCTAGTACTTACACTTCACTGCTTCGTGTCCCCCGCCGAATGTCTCCTCCGTGCAGTCTTCCCTCTTGCACGGAGGAGGGAAACAGTCACCGGATGTGACGTGACGTCACATCCGGCGTCAGGTTTTTTTTTTCCGGCCGTCGCATCAATCGGATGCGGCTTGCCGGAAAAAAGCGTTCACAAGCGCAATGCGCTGTGAACGCGGCAAGCAGGGGCTGGGGGCCCCGTTTGCCTCGCGTTGCTGGGGGGGATTTCACCCTACCTGTCCCCCCCACATTTTTTCCTGGGGGGGATCCGTCCCCCCCATCCCCCCCGCTTCCTACGCCCATGCACAGGATATCTTACAGCGCACTTTTTGTTCTTTGTTCAAGATAAAAATCACAGTAACATGGTTTAAAATTTATGAACACTAAGTCAGGAAGAGGGGTGTTGTTCAGTTGGGTACATCACTTTTGATACTCCTTAAAAATATCCTTCTGTTGGGGTTTGGACATTAAAGAATTAAGGTAAAATATTTTTTGGTTTCGATTACTGTTAGAGACAGTTTCATATTCAGAATTAATCTAGATACTAACGTTTTCACAAACAGGCTCTTTGAAACCCACACCTTGAGATTGTTGTGAAGGTCTTTTTATAGCCGAGTTGGCGTAAAACATATTAACTGTACATTAAAATGAGACTTTAGGACTCTTTAGACAGAATTGTTTCTCCCCATTACTCCTTAGATGGAATCCAGTGTTGAGATCAAAATTCAAAGCAAGTATATATTTTGCACATTAAACTATTTAAAATAAATGCATTTGTCTAATACATTTGTAAAATACATGGGAATTCATATACACTTATTGTATACTGTGAAAGTTACTATGTGTTTTTTTTTTATTGGAAATCAAGATCCAGATTTCTCCAGCCAAAAATAAGTGGGTGCATTCAACATACCAGTCAAACATAAGTATATATAATTTTCTCCTTTTTGTTATACCTGCCAGATAAATGGAAATAACTATTCATAGAACAATTTGCATATGGTAATTGTTTGCATTCATGAATGTACTTCGCATATGGCTCACTACTACCCACTAGTAATCATTGTAATTACATTGCCTAATACTATACCAGATGTTTCAGAAATAATCTATATTATCCTTGTAAACATCAAATCCATACAAATTCTTAAGGCAAGCAAGACTTATAAAAAAATGTAACTTTTACTATGGGAACCAGTAGAGGCATCACTAGGGATGGTGTCACCCGGTGCACTAACTTTTGGTGTCACCCCCTGGATTTCCTCCAATACCATGCCGATAAGATTCCTTAGTAATGCCAGTCAGATGGCCCATTAAATTATGCCACACAAAAGAGCCACTTAATAACCACTCCCGACACTCGGGAGCCCCGCAAGGTGACAATTATGCAATTCTCTCTATATATATAACTAGTTGCATATATACTTATTTTAATTTTTTAAATATTATATTCAACTTTTTTCATATGTAATAAAAATGTTATTGACAAATTGTATTCCTTGTTTTTATTCCCTTTCTCTGCACCCACATTGCACCTAAAGGACTTAACACCATACAGTACCCACAGCACTTGCCATGTACCTATATTGCACCCACAGTGTCACTTTGCCCCACAGAACTGCCCCTGCAGAACAAGCCAGTGTCACTTTCCCCATAGTACATATTATTTTGCCCCACAGACCATGCCACAGCATCACTTCGCCAATATAAATAAGCCACAGTTTTCCCATTAATATCGGAGTGTTAGTTTGCCCATAAATAAGCCAAAGCCAGTTTGCCCAATAATATGCCAGTATAATTTTGCCATTAATATGCCACAGCCAATTTGCCCAATAATATGCCAGTATTATTTTGCTATTAATAAGCCACAGCCGATTTGCCCAATAACATGCCAGGATTATTTTGCCATTAATATGCCACTGCCAATTTGTCCAATAATATGCCAGTATTATTTTGTCATTAATATGCCACAGACAATTTGCCAATAATATGCCAGAATAATTTTGCCATTAATATGCCACAGTAAATTTGCCGCATAATATCCCAGTATTATTTTGATATTAATAAGCCACAGCCGATTTGCCCAATAATATGCCAGGATTATTTTGCCATTAATATGCCACAGCCAATTTGCCCAATAATATGCCAGTATTATTTTGCTATTAATAAGCCACAGCCAATTTGCCCAATAATAGATCAATAGATCATCCTCTCTTATTGCTATTTCTATTTCTAGTCTCCTGAATTTACCAATAGACTGAGTTTGTAAAAGCAGGGCCATCTGACTCTTCAGTATCAATGATATGATTTGCATGTCGTGTACTATTTCACTATGTATTTACCTGATGGATATCTTTTGTATTGCACTGTGGAATTAGCTTGTACTTTTAAAATGTATTTGAAAGGATTATGAGTTTATATAAGTATGTTTATCCTATATAAAGATATAAATCCTATCATATAAATATTAAGAGTTTATAGACAAGTTAATATATTTTTTTACATATGCATTTTACATATACACACAGCTGGGGTATTCAGTTGCTTGATATAACTAGCTGTTGGAATAAAGAATAATGCATTTATCTTACCAACATGTGTTACTTATCTTTTGTTACGTTAGGAATAACCTAATTTGACTCCTATGAACATGAACAAAAGAACAATGTCTGTTCAAATAAGTCTGGATGTTCTAAGACAGTACATTACAGTACATTACAGTACATTACAGTACATTACAGTACATTACTCTGATATTTTATGTGTCCAAAAGTTCTGATTTCTGGTGTGTCACAATATGATCAGTCTTATTCATGCAGACCTAATATTATGAAATTCAGTCCAACTAGAGACCGGTGCCTTCATTTTATCATTCAAAACAAATACAAAGACATTTTTACAAATAATGTTGAGTTACAACCCCCCCCCCCCCCCAATATTATTCTTAGAAAAATAATGAATGTCATCTTGTAGATTATCTGTGATTTCTAGAACTGATGTACTCATTAAAGCATTCTTTCCATTGACGTGGGGAAAAAAACCTCAAAATCCACAGTCATATTTTAAAAGAATAAAAACAATTTCCTCCCTGATAACAATTAGAAAATCCTAAGTGTAACCACCCAATTTGGAAAAGTATTTACATAGATGCAAATGGAAGTGATGATAATAATGGAGAAGTCCTCCACCTCCGATAATGAAACATACAATAAATGTACAGGGAAGATGTTATTAGATTGGTAAATCTTGATTTTTTTTGCTCTTTACAGGTTGCATAAAAGCATTGTAATCACTTTTGTTAGACTCAATGTATGATAATCCTGTTGGTTTCATAGTAACAATATTCACACAATGGGACCTAGTAATTAAGGATGTAATTTGGTGAGACGAGGTTGAATTGTGAGGTTAAACTTGACTTAGTATGAAAATAAATTTTAAACTAAGACAAAGGAGGAGGAGAGAGAGATAAAATAAGGAAGGAAGTGGGCAGAGGGACCGACAAAAGGAAACCAAAGGAGGACAGAGACAGACAAAGGTTGATGGAGGGAGACAGACAGACAAATGGGGGTATAGAGAGAAACAGATTTGGAGGATGGTGAAGACAAGACAAGGGGGGAGTGGCAATGTGTCAGCTCCTGTGGAGGCACAATGACAATGTGGTAGCTTCTGTGGAGGACAGTGACCCTGTGACAGGTTCTGTGTGGGCCACAGTGATACAGGCAATGCTTCCACAACACTTATTGCAGTTTTTTCTTTAAAAATTTACTTTTCACATTCAATTATAGGGGTGTGGCCTATAATTGATACAATATAAAGATGAAAAAGGAAAATAAAACTTTTTTACCCCTAATTTGCCTTGTCATAAAACAGCAAATTATGAAAAGCCAGTGATGCGGTGGAATTATTCAGCAGCATCTACACTCAGAACCCAAAATTGTCTCTGGCGTAGTAATGAGTGGCCTGAATGCATGTGATCCTTCTTGTCTAATCAATTCCACCTTACTTCAAGGGTTATGGGATTGTGCCCTGGGGATCAAATTTAGTACAAATCTCCATCCTTAGGAGGCCACAATATAATCTTTGAGGATAAGTGGAACAAACACAATGTGATCTTTTGGTAGATAACAAAAAACCCTAAAATAAATGAAAACAGAAATATAGTGCATGAGAGTGTGTTTAATGATTTATCAGTAACTCCAAATACTACCCAACAGGGACTACATGAAAAAACACTTTAACAAGCACATCTGTTTATCTTGACATAAATGAATCAGGTTTTTTAATGCTAGGGTTGAGTCACTCATGTAGAGAACAGGAAACCATTTGGATTTAAGTAGCAATTGAATTAGTGATTAGAAGACATAGATTGTATGGAAAAAATATACACTTATGTATACATAAACACACATACACAATCACCATGATAATTTAATTTGTGATACTTGTAGTACTTTCCTTGAGACTCTAAAGGTTGTATTAATGATGAGAAAATTCCAGAGAATTGACAAGGGAGTTGCAAAATTAAGGCCAAAGCAGGCGAGTTGGAAATAGTCCCCTTTTCCTTAATTTTAAAGTTCCCTTCTCAATTCCCTGCAATTCCCTCTTTCATGAATAACGCCCTATAAATATGCATGCAGACACATGAAATTGCCATCTACTTTCTAAATGCCTTTTTTCAGTAGTAGTTGGAAGTGATGGTGGTTCATCTCTGTCAGGAGTGATAAGCTAACTGAACAAAATCAATGGTATAGAATGTAAGGAGTCTACAGACTAGGGATCGGATATGGAAAGTGAGGAAGAAGAGGAGGAAAAAAAGAGTGTCAATAAAGAAATGCAATGCCTGCATCCAGTTAAAAATGATGTTAATTTACTCAAAGACACAGTACATTCATATCCATAATGTCTGTTTCTAATTATTAATCCCTATTCAAGCAATTGTGTAACATTAATCATTTCTTTAAGATACAAACTGGATTTAAGTTAATGTTATACTGTACAGGGGCTAAATAAACTAACCACTTTTAGTGGAAACCATTACCAAGAATATGATCTCTCTTTTCCAAACTTTAAGACTTACTTAAATGCTTCTGGAAAATGTCAGTTTTTTTAACTGGTCAAATTTTCATACCCTTTAGGAATATTCAAGTAATAATTATTCCTATGCAATATAGACGAGAGACAGATATGGAGGTATTGGGAGAGAAAGAGACATGCATGGGAGTATGGGAAAAGAGAGAGACAGACTTGGAAGCATGGTGGTGAGAGAGAAACAAACACAGAGGGAGAGTATGGTGAAGAGACAGACATGGGGGTAGTGAGACATGCATGGGAGTATGGAGAAAAAGAGAGACAGACATAGTGAGCTTGGGGGCAAGAGACAGAAAGGGGGAGCAATGGAGAGCATATTATGCAGACAAACATGGAAAGCATGGGGGATAAAGACATGGGGAGCATGCAAAGGGATAGAGACATGGAGCATGGTAAGGGAGAAAGACAGAGACAGACATAGCAAGCTTGGGGGAGAGAGCCAGGCATGGGGAGCATTTGGGGGGGGGGGGGGGGGGTTTGGTTAGCAATAGACATGAGGGACATGTGAATAGAAAGACAGGCATGCGGAACAAGGGGAAGAGAGAGACAGACATGGGGAGCATGGGAGAAAAAGACAGACATGTGGTATGGAGAGAGAGAGAGACAGACATGGAGAGCCTGGGGAGAGAACTTTTGCCTACCTCTAAAATTAAAACATAGACTTAAGACACCATCTAAACCAAATGTATATTTTATTAGATAAAACTAGTTGAGCATTTGACACAAGAAGAAACACTGATTCATTTTGTGTATATGTCATTTTCTATGTTTTAATCAAAGGACCTTTACAAAGATGACAAACCGCCCAGAGAAGGTAAAGAAGACTTACATGTCCTGCCACAGTTTACTGTACGGAAGCAATGGAAGTGGTTATTCTCATCCCTGACACACAAATTGCCACCTATAGTAACTTTAAAATCAAATCACTAAAAACAAGAAAGATTTGGGCAATGTGGGATGATGCAAACCCAATTTTACTGTTGCTTTCATATTGCTGATATCGCTCACTATAATTCCTCTGCTCCTGTTTCTTTCTTCATATCACATAGATAAATTAACTCGAGAATTTTTTATGTGCTCAGTATAGAAGAAGAAAAGTGAGGAAATGTGGTGACATTCTTTCATCATTGGTGACCAGGAGTCATGTGGTCAAGCTCATAAATACCTTTCTTACAGGGAGATAAGTTTTATCCTTTAACATGACTCCCAAATGTCCCCTTGAGGCTGTGTTCCTCTGAGCTCTACCTCTGTCCTGTTTTTCAGGACAGAAATAGAATTTAACAAGACTAAGAACTGCACTCCTGCAGTCCAGATCTTATTTTCCAGTGTCTGGGATACCAGAGAACACATACTATACAGGTAAAGCATTGTGCTGACGTCATACGCGCGCCGGGTCACGTGACCTGTCAGCACAACCACCTGGGAGCCGAACAGGCAGCATGGAGGAGACCATGCTGCCTGCCACTAACCACAAGTGCTGGGGAGATGGGGGTATTTGTGCAAATTGGCTGTGGGAAATTAAATGTAAATAACACTGGCATATTATTGGGCAAATTGGCTGGGGCATATTAAATGGCAGAATAACACTGGCATATTATTGGGCAAATTGTCAGGGGCATATTAAATGGCAAATAACACTGGAATATTATTGGGCAAATTGGCTGGGGCATATTAAATGGCAAATAATACTGGCATATTATTGGGCAAATTAGCAGGGGCATATTAAATGGCAAATAACACTGGCATATTATTGGGCAAATTGGCTGGGGCATATTAAATGGCAAATAACACTGGTATATTATTGGGCAAATTAGCAGGGGCATATTAAATGGCAAATAACACTGGCATATTATTGGGCAAATTAGCAGGGGCATATTAAATGGCAAATAACACTGGCATATTATTGGGCAAATTGTCTGGGGCATATTAAATGGCAAATAACACTGGCATATTATTGGACAAATTAGCAGGGGCATATTAAATGTCAAATAACACTGGCATATTATTGGGCACATAAGCAGGGGCATATTAAATGGCAAATAACACTGGCATATTATTGGGAAAATTAGCAGGGGCATTTACAAGCCAGGAAAAAGATAACTATTCCCTCTATCTTTCATTTCGCTCTCTCTTCTTTCCTGGCTTTGGTTGTGAGCAGATATGGTTTAGGTTATCATGGTGAACCAGATGTAATTGTGAGATCTGATAGCTTTTACATAGTTATAACATTTTGTTGTTGTTCTAGTTAGTTAGATTATGTGTCATTATTTGAATGTTGCAGTTGTTTTGTCTCTGAATAAATGTTTGTTAAAGTAGACAGACCAGAGTTTATATGTTTATGCATTCATCATATATACAGTTTGGCTATACACCACATGTGGCACCACCTGTATGTCTCTGGGTATAGTCAGAAAAATAAATAAATAAATAAAAGGACACATCCATGGAATCTTATTCAGACCCACTGAATAGATTTTTTCAGTCCAAGTTAATTTTAAGTGACATGCCAGTTCTGTTTATTTCACTGACGTCAGTATTATGTTCAGGATGATGCTGGGAGACACTCATATCCTTTGATATTTAACTGCTGTTACATTAGCAACTAGCTGACTATGTGAATCCAGCCAGGGATTCCGTCAGTCTTCCAATTTCTGGCTATGGATTTTTTTATTGCCATTAAAAAGTGTATAACAAATTCTTTCTCCTGTCTCTGCCTTACAGCAAAGTTTAAATGTAGAAGCACACTATCTGGTTGTAGAGATATAATTTGATAATATTTTCAGCATTCCAGGAGGGGATGACAGGACCACCAAACGTGTAACATATCCCCTTTATGATTGTCACGCCTCCAACATCTTCCTGAACTCTGGGTACATTCTGAACAAGTGACTTGGGACTACGTACAATCAAATTTCTACAAGATTTAAACAATTTAGTGACCTATATATTGTATAACATGATCGATTCGCTCCTTCTTTGCAAACTTTCACCCTAGATCAATTTCCCATTTATCAACGCTTTAAAGACTGGATCATTATTCAGACTAAGCACTTGTTTATACTTCTTTTATATGGAACATTTCCTGCAATGCCTTTAGAAATAGCCTTTCTTAGGTAGTTGAAAATTTTCCCTGTCAAGAGTGGCTAATCATTAATAAATTTCTGTAAGGGTATTATACCCTGACCACATATCACGTCCCCAATTTTATTTATGTCACAAATTAATTACTTATTAAGATCTATATATCCGCTATATTGTACATCAGGAGTTTATATGGCAGTCCAAGAATCTTTATCTTCCTCCTGAATTTCCTCCAAAAATTCAGAATATTATTCAGTATTATACTATTATATTAGACTTCCCTGAGTTCATTCATTTACTCGTATACCAGAAACAGTTAACCAGGTCCGTAACTACTGCTAATTCCTTTTCTATTACAAACCCGGTCTCCTTCTTAGATATTTCTAATTGTGTTGTCATAGAGTGGATTAACAATCTAGCATTATAATATTCAAACATATCTGGAGCTGCCATTCCGCCCTGGGAGATTTTTTACTTGACAATTTAGGTTAATTATGGGCTTCTTACTTTGCGAAATAAAATTCCGAAATGAAGACTGAATCGTTTTTAGTCAAACCCCTATTTATTTTGTAGAGACTTTTTACGCAGCTGATAATTTGTTTGCCGATGTGACTGTCTTTTCGACATTCAATCTGTAACCGGAGACCTACCGGAGACCTACGAAATGCTGGTCAGTCCCCCATCAATTTTTCCGCTGAATTTTCTTTAAAGTCCTCTAGGGTTCTAATGATATTGTTCACATAGAGATTCAATTTAGTGTTTCCTCCCTTAGTGCGGAGCCCTTTGGTATTGGCATTTTGCCTTATAGCCACTGCGAGGGGTTCTAGAGTAATCACACTGGCGATGTGAATCTAATGAGCTCAGAGACGAGTCAGTTCAGACATACCAAAAATGGCCAGTCAGAGGTGTAAAATAAGAATGAAAACTCCTCCTGGATATCTTTTCAATTGATACCTTATTAACAGATATCTTATTAGCAGATACCAAAGTTATTACATTTAATATTTTTCTCCCATTTACCACACTGCCTTTTATTGATGGCCAAACTGCGTCAAATGAGGTTCGTACACTGAAATCTAGAGGCATTGCTTTTGGGAGTTACAGTACCTATCTAATATATGTTTTCCATTTGCATTATGTATATTTATGTATAGTTTCATTGTAATGTTTTTGACCTATTTATTCACTCTCATCTAACTTCATTATTATATGTTACCAGTAGGAGTAACTTTCTTGAAGAATATTCAGAGATGGGGCATTATTAACAAATTCTAGTTTTAGAAGAACAAAGTGAGGCAGCAGAACTTTGGGGTGTCAAAAGTCATGCAATGGTATAATAATATGAACTTATTCTAATATAGTAGTGCCATAAAATACACTTTAATGATGACTCTGCAATTTAAAAAAGACTTGTTTGTTCTGTGTCTAAGTAAATTTAAGATAAGCATATTTGGCTTTTTGCATCTAAATTCATCCATGTTTCCCCTGTCTGAGAAATCATGAGGATCCCTCAGATCTTGCGTGCCAAGTAAGTGTTGTGTGTACTGGAAACCTAATACTTCTACATTATCTCACTTCACATGTTCACCATATGTGCCATAAATAGTGTAAAATGTACCATTTGTGGATCTACAGCTAGTAACATGATGGGGAAGGACATAAGCAGGAGAGAAGATCGAGACAGAAACAAATGCCAATTTGTATTATGTGACAGACAACAAGAAAGTAAGAGAAGAAAAGGTGATAACGTGATCTGGACAAATGAGTGAAGAAACATTTAAAATGACTATAAAATAGCACAACAATATACATTTAGCCAATATCTACAAATAAAAATAATTACCGTAGATCTAACTTAAGATTTTGTCTAACAGTTTAGGTGGATTACTGTAATTGTACAGCAGTCTACCAGGCTGTGTAGCGTTGTCCCACAAATTACTAATTAAAATATATTAATTCATATGACATAGGTGTAATTTAGTATATTGTCTTCACAGGGTAGTCTTTAAAGGTAACTCAGAAGCACAATCTGACTACTCCTAGGAAGTAAATAAGTCTTTATGTACTTGCCAATGTTATATTATCCTTTCCTTTTGGTTACTTATTGGTGTCTGTGTTGCACATGTGTTTCGCTGCCTAACACTCTTTTTGAGGTGTTTTGTGACATGGACATTGTTCCACTTACGTCCAAATATCATATTTTGACCAAATATTGTTATGATGAATATTTGTATGAAATACGATATTAGGTCATATATGAAGTCATTTCCATGTGAAAAAAAAAACACTTTAAAAATATTTTGTTCTGTACTTTTCAGATAAGTTCAATTCACCAGCTCAAATCTGGGGAATTAAAATGTGCGAATTTTGTCTGTGTTTCCCAAACCTGGAACCTATTCAGGGGTGATCGGCACATATTGGGTAGCTGAAATTCTATGCTTTTCATAGCAACATTGTCTCAATCTGAATGCTTCCAAAGTTGCGGTTTCTGAATGGCTCGACCAGCTTATTCAATCCCAAAATCAACAATACTGAGTAGCCAAATTTCAGTAACTTTAGAAATTTAGCTACTTAGCGCAATCTGGCTCTATTTTGGGCCAGATTGGTCTATATTGAGTAGACCATTTAATGTGAACAGCTTAATGTAAAAAGGAGTTAATGTACTATAATTTGCCCAAACATCAATCAAGTGCCTTCAAAATTTGCACAACTTAAGGTTTTAACTTTCCAAACCTATCATAGCATTTCATGGATTTCAGTTTCCCACATTGCAAATGAGTGACATTAAGCTCATTTTTTGAGGTTGCTGCATTTGTGGGGCACAACATTTCCTGCTATGCCCAGGGACATATTTTGACTTAGACCAACTAGGCCTAAGTTTATGGTGGAATGTAACAGGGGGCATGAAGTCTGTGCCCACCATGCAAAGGGGGAGTGCAGTGAGAGGAGTGAAGTCTGTACATCTAGTTTTAACAAATATGTCACTGAAAAGTTTTTTTGGGGGGAAATATGTTACTGACAAGTTGTTTGGGGACAAAGATAGCATGGCAAACTATTTGGGAAGAGAGATGGCACTGATATGCTGTTCGGGGGCAAAGATGGCACAGGTTTGGGAGAAAATCTGTCAATGGAAAGCTGTTTGGTAACCAAAGTTGAACCAAACTATAGTTTTTCTTTCTCTCCTCCATGAAGGCCCCCTACAGACAGTGGCCAGTGTTTTGCTAGCAGTATAGACAGCTTTATATTCCCACTATATACTAGGTGAGGTTAGGTTCTCACCCTAATGAAAGTATGCCTCGACATGGAAGGTGAGCTCAATAATGCTTTGGCGTTTCCCAGACACATAGACATGATTCCATGCTGCCTCGCATGCTCCATGCACGTGCTTTGGTCATTTCTATTTGAACATGAAGTTCTATTCTTTAAATGGACTCTGTCATACACTTATCTAAACTGAATTAGTTCAAACAAAAGGTAAAAAAAAAAAAAAAATCCAAACAAACAACTGAAAATAATATTTAATTAGGTTTGGGTTAGACAAACAGATGAAAATACAAAGTACTAATGCAGTGTAATGATAAGTTACCAGTTACTTTATTTCAATCCCCATCACCTCATGAGTTAGAATGAAAACCAATTAGTAATACATGAATATAACGCTCAGTTATTTGTGAATATGCTCTGGTAGAATTATTTCTGCATTTGAATTTGGTTTGAATTTGGTTTACTACAGGAAAAGTTAGAAAAACATAACAGAAATAAATCATTAATATGGTTAAGATAAAATTATTTTACTTTTGAAATGTAACAATTAGTGGTTGGAAACAAAGCAATTCATAATGAGAAAACTAATATTCATAACAGCCAGCCAAGCCAGAGTTGTTGAAAAGTGTAAACTTAAGATTCCCACAACAGAGTCTCCCAGGCTTTGAAGAATCTGTGGATTTCCCACTTGGGGTAAAAAGACAAAAACAAATAATTCTGAGAACTGTAATTAAGTGCTACTGCAACCTACACACAGCTGACCCATTCAATGATGAAGAATGGTAAAACAACTACATAAATATACAGCATTAGAATTATTATTTTTTTGCTGATACACAAACTCACTGTTTTCTTACAGTGTGTCAACATTCATTACAAATGTAAAATAAATTTTATTGGTTAAGACTTTAGACAACTAGTTTAATCCCTTTATGCCACATAGTACTTTTGTACTTAAGGACGGTGATTTTTGTGAACAGGTGCCAGGGACTTAGTGGCAGAAACCCTGTGGATCCCTGTCGCATCACTTGTGATGTTGCATAGGTGTGCCATAACCCGGAAGTTCGAGCTTGGCACAATTTAGTTAAATATATCTGCCACTTACTTTGAGTCAGACTGAGGTTACTCAATGTGGCGAAACCGGCCTCGCCACGTGTCCTTGGAGGGGGCTGCTTGCCCGCCTCTTGCCTTTGGACTATGGACCAGACTTTATGTGAATGTGTTATACCCCAGATAGGAATCCCATGGAGCCCATTCGTATGAAACTGACTGTAAAGACTTTGGCTCCATGGCGATTAAACTGTATTTGTGTGGTCCGAGCGCCATTCACTTAATAATGTGCGCTCAGACCTGAGCTATCTGGGGATATGTGAAATGTCTGTGTGTTATGTGTAAAATGTGACTTTATGTATTTTAAAGTGTGTCCTCAATTACCCGTTGCAACATTGTTGCGAACGGGTAATTGAACAGTAAGTAGCCGTCCTTTGTTCTCGGGGGTGGCCGCTGTCACGAAGTGAATTCTGACAGTCTGACTGACTGGGGTTCTTGGAGGGGCCTGAGGGCCAAACACCTCCCTATAGATTATGGACCCTGACTGTAATGTGTTTAAGCCTTCCATTGTTTAGTTATGTCAGCCACCCAGTCTGACTACCTTGCTTCTGGCTCCAGATTAAAGTGGCTAGATACTGCTTTACTGGTGATGTGTTTAAGTTTTCTATTGTTTAATCAAGTGTTATCTGATTGCAGTTTGGTGTATATAAGTCTGTGTTGTTTGTCAAATAAAGTAGTTCAATCTTGCTGTAAGAGTTCCTGTTTTAACCCTCAAAGTGAAGTGTCGTCTC
Source organism: Pelodytes ibericus (assembly GCA_036172795.1). Classification (NCBI taxonomy): domain Eukaryota; kingdom Metazoa; phylum Chordata; class Amphibia; order Anura; family Pelodytidae; genus Pelodytes; species Pelodytes ibericus. The sequence continues at coordinate 157,036,407 of CM069861.1, read as the reverse complement.
ATTATTGGGGGAAGGATTTATTGTATGCTGTTCCAGTTTGACTGCTAGGAGAGTAAACCTATTCGTATGGTTCCTATTCAACTGCCTACAGCATTCATATGCTTGGGAGGATTCATATGCTCCTCCGGTTTGGTGGTTGTGGTGTCTGCTGCAGTGCTTGGAGTCCTCAGGAAGCGCTAGGAGCATCCTTTAACGGAGGTACCCAGTCGGGGTGCCAGGCGATCCGTTACATTGGTGGCAGCGGTGGGATGGCGTCCTAGTGCGAGGTAAAGCAGCTCAGAGACACAGTCGTTTGGATTTACAAATTGAAGGCGACGCTAGTGTTTATACAGCGTCCCTGTCTACATAAAGATTTGGGAAAATGGGGTTCGTGGATCCTTGGGCACCTCGCACACCTGAGGAAGAGGGTGAATTGGACTGGAGAGATATTGCCCGGCAAGAACTATGGTACAATGCCCTGGAGGAAGTCCAGTATCAACGGCAGCAGCGCCTTCCTGGTGTCGCATACCGGTTGGAGGAACAAATGGCCTGGCGGATGCCTCTTCTGGGAGACCAACCCGGAGGGCAGCAGGTCAGACAACTTGAGTACCTCGTGGAAAGGGAACTGAGCCTTGACGCCTCATACCGGGCACTGTGGTGGTGCACTGTCCAGCCAGAGACATGGAGGGCAGAGGGCATCCAGCCGGAGGGGGAGAACTACACTAGCCCTGGCCTGTTGTGGAAGGCCTTAGCAGAAGACGTCGACTTTGGCAGTCCAGCAGAGTCACGGTACTGGGCTATTTTTTATTACCGGGGTGAGATGGTACAGGGCCCGAGATCTAGGGGACTGGGACAAGACCTCCACCGTTTGGCTGCCATGGAACGACAGCTAGAGATGGACTATGTGGAACTACTAAACTCATGTCAGCCCCAGGGCATAGACACAGAACAGGAAAACTGGCTGGGAGACCCAGACCTGCCAACCTACAGCTGGGAAAACGCAGCCGAGGTACCCCCTGCTTCACTACCAGCGGCAGAAGTAGGGGACCTCATAGACTGGTCCTGGGAAGACCCACAGATGGCAGGTGGAGATGGGATGGCGGTCTCTCTACCGGCCATACAGGGATGCTGGGCGGTCGGCCCAGATCTCCAGCGGCAGTGTGTACCCCAGGGAGCAGAAGGTGCAGTCCTTCCTCTCCAGCGGCAGCGTGTACCCCAGGGAGATGAAGGGGCCGTCCTTCCTCCCCAGCGGCAGTGTGTACCCCAGGAAGCAGAGACCATCTGTCTCGCACCCCAGCCGCAGGACAAAATATTGAAAGGGGAGACAGTTGGTCCCCCTCTCCACCAGCAAAGAGAGTGTCAGGGAGAGGAGCAGGTTACCCCCTCTCCCCAGCGGCAGTCTACAGTTCAGAGAGAGGAGCTTGTTACACCCTCTCTCCAGCGGCAGCCTAACCCACCAAGGGGAGATGTTAAGCCCCACAACTATGCAGATGGGACCGTAGTCTCTGCACTTGCAGCCCCAGGGGCAGGGACGGTCGGTCCTGTCCCCCAGCCACAGAGCAGTGTATCCAGAGGGGAGACAGTCGATCTCCCCCTCCCCCAACCAGGCTCCAACCAGGCTACTTCAGTGGTAGCGCTGGCACCCGGGCAGAGTACCGCTGGTCTCTGCCCACTCAGCAACCCACCAAGGCAGTCTACCAGCCCCCCGCACAGCTGTGGTGAGGCACCTGGACATGGACAAGTTGCTATTTCATCCAGGTGTAGTAACCAGTTATTGTGGGTGGGTTGTATTGCTGTTTGTGCTTCGTGGGTGGGTTGCTGGACTAACCAGGGCACTGACCGGCAGGAGGTCAGATACCCTGTTAGTTTGGATGGTAAAGGGGAGAAATGTGGCGAAACCGGCCTCGCCACGTGTCCTTGGAGGGGGCTGCTTGCCCGCCTCTTGCCTTTGGACTATGGACCAGACTTTATGTGAATGTGTTATACCCCAGATAGGAATCCCATGGAGCCCATTCGTATGAAACTGACTGTAAAGACTTTGGCTCCATGGCGATTAAACTGTATTTGTGTGGTCCGAGCGCCATTCACTTAATAATGTGTGCTCAGACCTGAGCTATCTGGGGATATGTGAAATGTCTGTGTGTTATGTGTAAAATGTGACTTTATGTATTTTAAAGTGTGTCCTCAATTACCCGTTGCAACATTGTTGCGAACGGGTAATTGAACAGTAAGTAGCCGTCCTTGGTTCTCGGGGGTGGCCGCTGTCACGAAGTGAATTCTGACAGTCTGACTGACTGGGGTTCTTGGAGGGGCCTGAGGGCCAAACACCTCCCTATAGATTATGGACCCTGACTGTAATGTGTTTAAGCCTTCCATTGTTTAGTTATGTCAGCCACCCAGTCTGACTACCTTGCTTCTGGCTCCAGATTAAAGTGGCTAGATACTGCTTTACTGGTGATGTGTTTAAGTTTTCTATTGTTTAATCAAGTGTTATCTGATTGCAGTTTGGTGTATATAAGTCTGTGTTGTTTGTCAAATAAAGTAGTTCAATCTTGCTGTAAGAGTTCCTGTTTTAACCCTCAAAGTGAAGTGTCGTCTCATTATTGGGGGAAGGATTTATTGTATGCTGTTCCAGTTTGACTGCTAGGAGAGTAAACCTATTCGTATGGTTCCTATTCAACTGCCTACAGCATTCATATGCTTGGGAGGATTCATATGCTCCTCCGGTTTGGTGGTTGTGGTGTCTGCTGCAGTGCTTGGAGTCCTCAGGAAGCGCTAGGAGCATCCTTTAACGGAGGTACCCAGTCGGGGTGCCAGGCGATCCGTTACACTCAAAATGTCCTGATCTGACAAAGGGGATCCAGCTACGTAGACCAGGTGGGCTCGATGAGCTGTAGAAGTGTTTCTTTATCAGGAATATTCTCTGTCTTCAATGAATGATGTCACATACCCGGTCTCTGCTTTTCGCCTTCGTCCTCATGCCGCTGATGTTCTTGCATTGTTATGGCGGACATGTTTGGCGTCCAGAAGTTGCGACTGACTTCCGGCGATGTTTTTCTTCTTCTTTTGGAGTCCGCTCACTCTCTATGCGGACTCCAAATAGATGTACCTTTCTTGTTTGTTTTTTGTTTCTGTTTTAATCTTAGAATCCTCCTGTTCTATTTATACATATATGCATATATATATTTAGATTTCTAGGCTTTTCCACAAAACCATCAGTACCTCCCTACTGACACCCTCTCCTTCTCTATTGGCCTATGCTAATTACTGCCTAAATTTATACACCTGTTCAATCATTTTCTAGTTGCCTGTGCAAAGAGTTTCTCTCTATTTTTGGGCTATTGTTATTTCATCTGTCTTTTTGATCTCGACACTCGACTTGCTTTCTGACTTAATTTTAATCTCCGCCTGCCTCGACCCTTGGGCTATTTTCTGATTTCGCTTAATATGCACCTGTCCTGAGCCTCGGCAAAGTTCTAAAAGAAGAGCAATCTGAACAAATATTTTGTTGGATACCATGGCAATTACTCCACTTTCAGAACCACAAGCATTTTTGTGCTGATTATGGTTAGGAAGACAACGGTGTAGCCAGCAATACAGTGACGTAGTCAGCAACCCAGCAACATTTCAGCAACCTACTGACAAAGTTATCAACATGCATACATGCAGCCATCGACGCAGACATGCCCAGTAACACTGTTCTTAGGGTAAAACACATGAAGGAGCAGGATATGATTGTGGGCTTGAGTAAAGGGTTTATTCCATTGAAATAATCTGTTTGTGAGTGAGATATCTTGAAATGATGTCGGAGTGCACATAAAAATGTTTTAAAAATAGTATACGTAGAATGTGCATAAATAGGACATATAAATAATTGCTGGAAGTAGTGCAGAGTAGCTTTTACATGAAATAATTAGTATCTAAGTAAAGTGGGTAAACAAAGTGTGTTCACATGAAGTAATGTGTAGTGGCGAAAAGAATAATGTATTATTGCATGGCTTCTCTTTATGCTTCTATAACTATAATTCTTCTTACACAATCTTAATTGTAAGAAACTGCTCTCGAAATGCCTCTGTCTGAAGACTTAATATTACACTTCTGTACACATCAATTCTCCTTCTTTATAAGCCTACAGCCACATCATAATAAACCAACTATCCCCTCTTAAACTGGTCTCTAAAAATTCACTAGGTGGATGAAGCATTCGGGTAACCTGGAATGACCACATTTCAAAATATGATGAAAGAACACAGTCATCTAGCTCCATTACTAATATTAACTCACAGAGGCTAGGTTACGGATTTATTTAGCTCTATAAATTTGTGTTATTATTGGCTCATTCTTTGTAAAAAGATGGAAATATATATCTTATGAAAACCATTTATCCAGCCTGCCAATTTTGTTTAAAAGGCTTTTCCTTTTTTTCTCTTATTCATTTTATTTCTTACCTAGAATGGCCTGGATCATTCTTGTGCACTCCTACCATGTTTACCCCTCTAAGACGTCCACTATACATCTGTTGGTGAAGAAGTTGGATATCCAGTATTTTAAGGCATCAGAGCATTCAAATATGTAAAATGACAGCACAAATAATCCCTGTGCTTTGGAAATAATGATATCTGCTTGGTTTATGATGGGTTATTCAATGTGCATTCCAAATAAGTTTGATTTCTATTTGATTCATATTATGGTCTCTAAGTGTAAACATTGACTATAGTGTGAATGTAGAGAATACAAAAGTATGAATAATGATCTTTACAATATGCTAGCAAAATTCCATGCCAATGCAAAAAACAAACAAACAGGTTTGCACTGTGTCTGGGGTATCTCCTGACATCACCTAAGGCTTGATATGCTAATTAACTAATTTTAAATGGTACATATGTAATTTGCATTTCATAAACAGGACACACCACAGACCCAAATAAAACGCCTATTTCTCTTATTCAATGCATTTGTTTAAAATTTAGCAAACACAACGTACAGAACATGTTTCATCATTTTTTCTTCTCTAGATGCACAGTAAAAGTAATGTCCAGAGTCTCATTAAATAAAGACTGAAAAAGAGATTATAGCATGTAAATAATAATGTTACCTTGGATTTAATACAAATCTGCCTAAAAACTGGAAATCCAACTTACACTATACACCAGCCTATCCAGAGTTTCAAACATGTTAACAATGTGTCAGATGAAACCTGTTACATTGTGTGGTCTAGAATGAACATTCTCTAGCATTCCAAGCATTATTCCTATACCTCCCTTGTCCCGTCAACATTAGTGTTTGTCCCACTTGGTTTCACAGCATGGATTGTTATTTATTACCTGTTGCCTTTTCAGGATTGTTGCACATAAAACATTGCCAAGACCCTGTTTCCTCACTAAATCCAAACAGATCAAAAAACCTCACTTCTTCCAGATGCATATGAACAAGTTCCAGATCCTACAACCAGAAATAAAATAACCATTATTACTTTTAAACAAAAAGCAAACATGATTAATGTCAAATATCCAAAGCATTATTACGTTAAAATGAGAAAAAAAAAAAAAAAGCTTTACTACTTTTGGATAGATTAAAATATGCAAGCCCATGGTATTCAGAATTCCAATAGAAGCCAATTATTTTTTCTTTACTAAACTAGCTTTTCATGGGTTTTCTGTTCATACAGAGCCTCATATACTGGGGGTAACTCACAAAGTCTGTGTGGAATCCTATAGACATCAAGTTTGGGGATACTTGAAAACATGATACTTCATTTGTTCAAAATAATATTAACAGGTAATAATAAGGAATAATATGATTTACAGAGTTATTTCAACACTTTTCAACACAGACCAAATCAAGAGGTTGGAGAAAAGAGTTGGAAAAAATCTCCAGTGTAGCTGAATGGGACTTTATTATATTTATGCAGCAATCTGCTGGGCTCAGTGGGACCTATTTACATATATATCTATATTTAGTTTGTAATGGGTGAATTCTGTCTATCTGAGCCAAATTTGGAGTGTGTTTGGATGTGATTAAGGCACACTGGGTAGCCGAAAATCTATGTTTTCATGGCAAAAATGTCCTAATCTGAACGCCTCTGATGCTTAGTTCTGCAATGCCCAAACTCACGATTCAGACCTGAATTCAGGGATAATCAGTAGCCGAATCTGTGAAATTCGGGACAAGTTGGCACATATCGAGTAGATCCTTGTGGATCCTAGTGGATTGTGATTTTTATTCACCTCATGTGACTCATGTTCCTTTACATTATGCACAGACGAGGAGGATTTAGTTTTACCCTCCCTGACTGGGAAAGGATTAGTACCATGTACACCTTGGAATAATGTAATCAATGTTTTGAATTTTGACTGTTAATCTTGCAGAAATCTTTAAAACATTCCTCCTCTATGAAGATGGCAAAACAGAGTTTCTGGTGCTGAATCATTTAGAATCCAGGTTAGATATATACCTAGAGTCTGACAGGGCCAAGAAGTGGTAATGTCAATTCGACAGGCCACTGTGGTGTATGGACAGTAAGGAAATCGGTCTGAGTAAAAAAACAGCTTCACTTGACATATAAGGATTTTCAATTAAGTTACAATTAACACATACAATAAACCTTTCAGTGGCCTCATTTTTTTTAACTGAAAGTACAGACCTGAAAGGTAGAGTTATTAACAAGATTGCAAACCCTTTCTGCTATAAGTTGTTATTCCCCAAACTCTGATAATAAATAGTTGTGTCATTTACTGGAAATGCAGAGCACATCTGGAAATACTTTATTCACTGGCATATCCAGACTTACTGACTTTTTTATCCAAATGTCTTCTTTATGGCATATCATTCGGAACTTCTACTAGGCATACTGCTGAGTGTCATGCCATAGTACTATAATGGGTTGTCTTGCCAGCTGATGAGCTCAAACACAGCATGGGCTTGGAAACACTATACACATAAATCATTTATATAATAAAGCATATCTGTAAGTATAAATGTATTTTAAAAAATCCTATACTGTACTTTTAATTGACACTTTTCTTTGATAAGCATTGCCTTGGTTTATTCCATAAGCACCAATATATACTTCTGTTGTGCAATATTGTGAACAGCATTAACTCTATAAAGCATGAAGAGGTATTTACCTATATTTCCATGCTTTAGCTCAGGTTACTCATTCAAGTACTCATTATGATGGACCTGTGCGCAAGCAGGAATATTTTTTTGCAGTCAAATAATATATGGCAGAGAAATAAGCAGGCACTAAAATAAGTGGCAAAGATAGATGTACCTTACATATTTTATGAAAATATATGTGAGAGAATTAGAAGGTATTTAAACCGTATAACCCACACCAGTAGGAAGCTGTAATGGAAAGTACTACTTCCAACCTTTATAAGAAAAAGCATTCTGTTCCTGACTCATTTCACACTTCACACTTTGCACACAAGAGCGTTGAATGTTCCTTGACTGCAATTCTTAATATTCCTACCTGACCAATACTACATCTCCTACAGCATGGGTCAACGGAGTAAGCAGTAAGGCATGGAGAGTGAAAGAATTCACATTACATAATCTGTTCCATGAAACATACTGAGAGGTAAATATTGTCTTTCTGCCTTAGCTTTCTGACTCTAGCATTCAAACACACATATATTTAAAAGGGAAATTGAATTTATGACACCAAATAAGAGCCAATTGGCTTAGGTAGTTTGCCTACAATAAATGCTCAGGATATGTGAACTTTGGGATATCTTTTCACACACTCTAGGCATTCTGCAACAGGAAGGTTATTCCATGTATCTGATATGACATACTTAATATAATAATCTCACATTTCCCTCATTTACCTTTAAAGTTGGGTCTCTTGTTCCTGTACTTTTCGTTTTATTAAAAATGCTACCTTCTTTGACTTGCACTGTCCCTTCACTCTTACAGTGAGATGTACATATTAAGTTTTTTGTAGTATGTTTAGTGAGCATGTAAACATTTTATAAGTAATAATAATATGGGCAGTTAATTTATGAATTAATAATGAATTAATTTCATTTTTAAACAATAACATTATCTCCTAAGTCTTTTTTCCCACATTGATACCTTTAAAAAGTCTTTTATGGCATAAACAGTGCCCAGATGAATAATCTTGCTAAATCACAATATTTCAGTATTTCTACAAAATCTTCATAATATCTGTGATGTGCAAGAAAACAATACAGCCATGTGATGGCAATGACATCATCTGGGGAAAAAAGACACTATTTTCCCCCCAGTTCTTACTTGTTGCAAAATATGAATGTGTGGACTTATTAATCACACAAAATGGCTTCCTTTGTTTACGTAAAGACATATGACATTTCAACTTTTCTCACTGTGTTTATTTAAAAAACATTCCCATTCCACTCTAATGAGCTAAATGGAAGTCAGCCACATTCCTCCACTATATCTTAGTTGGTTTGTCAACTTGTCGGCATGCTTCAAGTCTTGTGTTTATTTGCCATCCTGTAACTCTCCACAGGCACCAGTGCTTTCTTTGTCATTGTTTTTCATGTTTCTGTGTAGGAATTCTTGAATGACAGCATTGCCAGTGGTTTATTCCCTAGTGCCACACACCATGTCATGCAATCGTCGAGATGTTAAGGCACTGCAGACTCTGGCATAGATTTAATTTATTTATGTTCATGTACCCGGCCCTCCACACAAAACCGAGTTTCATATTTCCCATCCGAGGTGGGGATTTGGCTTGCCAAGGCTGAAAAATGTTTATTTTTTCATTTTTGGTCTTGCATGGGAATAATTTATGAAAAGCTGATTGCATTTTGTTTTCAAGACATAGCATTGATATATTATGCCCATTGAAGTAGCTAGCATCTTGGATTTCACTAGTACAATACAAAGACATATTGTTTTCCATATATGCCAAGCACCAATTTTAAATAATAGATTACATACTGTGGGTACCATCTTGTTAGAACAGAAAAACAAACTGCAGCTGGGTAGAAGAGAGTACTATGCCTTAAGCACAGATAGATTCTTTTTAGATCTGTAAAATAGTCTTTGGGATGGTATAGCTTGAGATATGAGGAGCGTGTGAGAAAGAAAATGTGTATATATGTGTACAAAGGTAGAAAATCTTTGAAAGTCTACCCACTCTAACTGTAAAGTTTTAGGGCCTTGGGAATTTTGCTCCTTATTAACATAGCTATATTCTGATAAAAGCCATGGTCTTGTAATAGAAAGGTTCATACAAATCATTAAAATGCATTTGGTAACAGATGTCAGATTTCTACTGCATGACTGGTGTGGACCTGTGTAGCACACCTTGACATTTAAAAATAATATTTTTATTAAAGCTGTATTTCTTTTATCTGCATATTTCTGCAGCACAGTACAGTTAACAACAGTTAAATCCTAGCAGGTCTACTCAATGTGCCAATTTCAGCCAAATTTTAAGTCATATTCAATGGATTCCCTTTACTCTTAAAGGGTCAACTCTCCCCATCAAAAAAATTGGCCAGAATTTGGCTACAAAATAGCAGGAAAAAATAAATGTAAAGTTATAAAAGGGACTTTCTGGTGCCGAAAATGCATCTTCCAAATATTAATGCATAATGCATAATGCTTTCAAAGTACTTTAAAATACATGTTTTAAATTTTTCATTGCTTAAAATATAAAATACTTAGATCTTAATGAAATTGTGAAATTACAGCAGTTGCAAGAAACCAGGACTACATAGTCCCCATGGCTAAAAGGACTGTCAGGTCTATTACAGGCCACACAATGCACATACATGGTATACATAAACCTGCATGCAGTGCCAGAAGAGAACTGGGGGAGGTGCGGTTGTAGCAGTATTTCTGGGTTCCCCTAGAAAGTATAAAGCTTTTGACAACAGGGCTCATAACCAAGTAAAGAAAGTGTTTGCAAAAGGGCAAAAAAAAAAACAGCTTTGTTGACTACATTACCCACTACATTATTCTTGCCCTCTCACAGATACTTTCATTACTCAAACACTGTTATAAACTTCCTATTTTCAGTGTAATCCAGAAATACTTCTGCCCTCAGTAGTGATCTACACTGCATATAGCTATAAAAATAACATACATGTGCAGATGCAAAAAAACATTGCTGAGTAAACAATTATTTTTACACAACTCTCAAAATCTTTGGAATAGTGTTGAGTTTAATACATAGTGCAGTGTGGTTTTTCATTCCAATTACCCCCTAGGAATTAGAATCCTTAAGGGAAATCACTACCAAGTGTTGAATTTCCTGTAAACCATTAAACCTTATTCTTTAACATGGCAAGAATCTGTTTTAGCTCGAATCTCTGTCCAAATTTCTCCTCAATAGTTTTGTCTGCATGGCATTTCTTTCCTCACTCCTTCTCCCGTGCTCCAGACCTCCCCGCCTTATGTAGGAAGGCCATGTCGACCCCATTACTGCTCATATACAGAATGTTGACTATTCAGCAGCCAGTGCCAAAGCCTACTGCAATAAATCTTTGAAAAAAAAGTATAATTTAGTATCTGGTTAGTATTAAATGGCATAACTACTGTAAAAATGCCTGAATCACCATATGTAAGTAGTTTGCTGACATGTCGTTCTTCACTGCCCCCAACTTTTTCATTTCTGAACATGGTTGGATCAAAACCAAAGCAAATAACTTAATTGAGTAACAAACAGGCTTAATGAGGGTTTTCATCAATGAAATTAAAATAGTATTTTTTGAATATTGATGTAATGCTCTGAGTGCCCTGCTCGTCTACTTAAGTGTAACTATGTTTTAATGAGGTATAGACTTTGAAGTTTGAATCTTATGCTAACTATACAGATAGATTAATGTAAAAGACTATTGTTATACAGCTTTGCAAAGGATATCTTCTTCCATAAATCGTGGCCAGCCTCTTTGTAATTAAAAATAAACAATAACAATAAAGTTATAATGGGTAAAAAACAACAGGAAATACAGCAAATCAGTAGAGAATTATTTTCCATATTTGCACAAGTCAACACATATGTTTTCCCCACAAAAATACCTACTTTATTTTGCTATTACCAGGGGAGGACTGGCAACTGCCAGCCTGGGTGGCAAAAACAATTTAGCTGCACTCAGTGCCACTTCATCAGCCCACCTGATATCATCAGAGATAAACACACATATACACGCAAGACAGATTTACTGTTAGATAAGGTACAGAGATTGATGGAAAGATTGAAAGTGTTACCGATTTGGGGCATTTAAAGGGGAAAGTGGTGCAGCTCCAACTCATTGAGAGAGATTAGAGAGCCATCTGGGGGCAATGGTCTTCTTGCCCAGTCCTTCCCTAAATATTACCAATAGAAGTGGAAAAAAACCTGTTTATCTTAGACATATGTTTTACACTAGGGTTTTACCGTAGTTAGCAAGATAACACCTGGCAATTATTTATTAATTATAGGTCCCGATTCAATAGCAAAATAATTTTCTAGAATGTGCAGACAAATGTGGTTAGACAAATGACAGATATCACTGTGTAGAAAATCACTGTGTAGAATATCACGGTGCACAGTTAATGGTTACGTAACTTTTTTGATGGGTAAAGAAAAGAATAAGCGCAACTGTGACAGAGTGAAAAGTCAGATTTGTAGAAGTTGTGTAGGAGGTTACATACTTTAAAACATGTATAGCAATACCTATTATCATCCTAATCTTGGAATAAAAGCTTTAAGAAATGGCCCAGGGCAGAATTTCTAGGTACAATCAAGGAAGCACCAGATATTCCCCTGAAGGCATAAGATGATTATCAACATTTGCAAGGTAAGGTAAACCATTTACAGACCTTGTGACAAAACAGAAGTGATGTTCATAGGTGTGTGATGAGGTATGAGCATCCCTGGTAGCACTTAACACCAAAGGGTCTACTCAACATAGCCTGATCTGTTTCGAAATGCACCCCGATCGGGAAAACCCAGTGAAATTCGGGAAATCGCATTTTTTTGGCTACCCATTATCCTGACTGAGGCGACCAAGTCGTTCTGGAACCGAAATTTCGCAAGCATTTGAGTCAGGTTAACTTTTTCATGAAAAGCATCGAATTTCAACAACCAATATGTGCCGATCGCCCCAAACGAGATCTAAATTCTGGAAACATGTATGAAATTATCCATAGCAGATCTCCAGATTTTACTGGAAGAAATAAACTTTAAAGCGCTGAAAAGTAAAGTACAAGGTATTTTCAAGTGTTTTTTTTTTTAATTTTATTTGGAAATTGCTTCATTTATGCCCTGATTTCATATTTCATAAAAATAGCTATCATTACAATATTTGTTCAAAAGGTGATATTTGGACATATATGGAACAATGTCCATGTCACAAAAAAACTCAAAAAAGAGTGTTATGCAGCGAAACACATGTGCAGCACATATGCCAGTCATTTGCCAGTGATTCCAAGGGTAGCATGAACTGTATAACTGTGTGAGGTGTGGATTTATCTGAATAACAAAACAGACACAATGAGATACATTTAAATAATATATATTTTTTTACATTTCTAATTTCATTAATTACATTTTTTTTTGATGTGTTGATAACAAGCCCAGGGCAGAGAGGTGTCAGTTAGAGGGGAGAGTTTTCTGCAGAGGAGTACAACTGGGTGCTAGAAATGGTAAGTAACCAAGAGTTCCATGTCAACATTATCAAGATGCTACAGTGTGATTTACTAATCATCATCAAACGAGGAGTGTAACTCAAAATGCGGCTGCTGTGTTCAGCTCTAGCCTCCTACTCCTGCTGGTACACCAGCTGCTATTGCTCCACAACTGCTGCACCTAATTGACTAGCGATCTGGTCCAGCCTCTCCATAGTCTGGGCAAAGAACTGTTCTTGGTTTACCACCATCATGGTCAGTTGCTGGCTCAGGTTGGTCACATCACACTGAGTGCCAGCATCAGACCATGGACAGCAGCATTGAAATCCATCCCTGGAGAAAGGGCAAGAGATTGTGGACGGGCTCCTGATGTGCTTGGCTGATCACGACCTTTGGGATCAACCACCGTTCGGAGGATACTCCCAAAACCAATAGATGTATCTGCAGGAAAAGAATATGCTGAGGACATTACAATACAGAATGTAGTCAGTTCACATGCATTGTTATCTGAATCCTAAACTATTGAATATTGACTTTCCTAATACTAATTAACACCATTTTAATAATCTAGCATTAACACAAGCCTATGTTTTACTCAATGCATACTGATCCTGTGAATGAAACTGTGGCTTACACAGTTTTATCACTGTAGCATGCCAATAAATAGATGTCATACAACTGTACATCCATGTCTACATTTCCGTGTATGTACATAGATTGTATTCCAGCGGTAGCTAACTACACTTGCATTATCATCTGACATGAATGGTGGGATGTCCATGTGTATCTACCTTGGGGGTATATCCATGGGCCTGCACATCAGGAGCCCGTAGTTTGTGGGAAGAACCTTGTTCGGGAGGTGCTCCAGATAGCTTTGTTGGAGATGACGAAGAATGCATTGTTAATGTTGAGTGTAGACATGGTTCATGTCAACTATTTGTGGCATCTCCATACACATTTCCATGCAATTTCCTCTATCATGAATGTAGCTCTGTTTGTTGCACATGTTTCTACTATTGGTGACATGCACATACCTGCACATGTATATGTATGTTTGACTAACCATAGAGGAAGAAATCACTGAGGCCACCATGGCCGTTTGACCTTGTGACGTCCGAGGAGGGGCTGACAGAGCTTGTGTGTCCTATACAGACCATGAGGCCTCGTCATTAGTGTATTAACACTGTTCTCTCACTTTCCTCATATTAATTGACATACATAACACATTAATGGATGTTCAATACTCACAAACAGGTAAGATTGTGTCAACTGCACCTTCAACACCCATAACCTGCAGTAGCTCCTCCTGGAAATCCAGCAGATTAGTCGGCTCTGGAGGACTGTCACCAGTGTATCCATGGCGGCTGCTGTGGATCGCTTCCTCTTCACCTGTCTCATGTTTGAGTATCTGAACTATAACAGTGCCACATTGCTATTGGTACACCATCAATCATCATCTGTACCTTATCCAATTTACACATATACATCTATCTTTCCATATATACACAAACCCATGCATATATGGTAACACACATCTACAGTTACACAACTGATACACAAACATTGGCATTGGCTTGTACACCCTCTCTCCAGCTAACATGATCTGAAAAGCTATAGTTCTCTACACATACAATTTTAACTTCTACATGTGGCAGCCATTTTAACATGTGCAGCCACAAGCAATATTCCCTATGTGCACAGTCTTCGCTATCTTTCACACAGCTAATACACATGTTACATGCACTACAGATTTGTGAGCTCGGTGAGTAGTGCAATATAACATGTTGCCTATGGTGTAGAAGTATTTTAAATGCACTTTTGCAAATTTTTTTATACTACACATTACTCATGAAGGAAATTAACTGCAACAGGGACCACAAATATCCAGTGCATTAAAGCAATGGTATTGCAGTAAAGGCATAACAGATTTAGGAGAAAATACTGTTATTCCCTATTTCCCCCTGTTAAAAGTATGCTAGGGGACTGGGGGTGTAGTAGTCACTTCCCAGAGCCCTAGAGTCCCTCACCGCCAATAAAATTATAATTACCAGTCCCCCTGAGGCCAGAAGCCACCCACTGGCCCCATAAAAATAAAAAAAGTTGCTCCCTACCGTCCATGGGCTGGTGCCATGCCAACAGCCACTAAATAAATAAAAATAATGGCCCCCATTGTTGCTCCACCGTCCTGGCACACAAAGGGTGTCCTGTAAGGCAAAAAATACCTGTATCCAGGTTCCAGCGCCAATCCCCAACACCCTGGATCCTCATCTTCCAGTCTAAGGAAAGGGGCCATTCATAAAAAATATTTTAAATAAAGAATCCTCCTATATCTAAAAAAACATTCTGACAAAAAAAAACGTTTCAGTCTCAGCGGGAAGGGCTGATATTTCAATAGACAGTAGGATACTGTCAAAACGGAAGCCTCTCTGTCCCAGCCCTACTACTGTCTGTTTTTCAAACCAGCCTACTATTGGTTGGTTGAAAATCTTTCTGGGCTGGGAAAGAGTCTTCAGCCAATGAGTCGCTCCTACTCTATTGAGAGTGCGTGGTTTTCTTTTTAAGTTTTTTATTTTTTCTGCCGAAGCGGATTTTTTAGAGATAGGGGCATTATTTTAAAAAAAATTATGGTTGGTCCCTTTTCCTGGGCTGGAAGATTAGGATCTGCCAACATAGTTTTTCAAGGTTAACCCTTTCAATGCATTATTATGGATGGATGGAGCTAGGTGGGTTTGGCCAGCGATTATGTGTGTCCTAGCTGGATGAGTTGTAAACTTCCTATTTCTAACAGTGTTTAATGAAAGTGAGAGGTAGGTGGGATAAGCTAGAGGTTAATTAACTGGTGTTCCAGTGGGATGAATAGTAAGCTCCTTAAAGTTTGAGAAAGAGAGAGAGAGAGAGAGAGCCAGATGCTCTGAGGAAGGACAAAGTCTTGCAGGCACAATTGGGGAGAGGTGATGAGATTGGAGGTAAGCCTAAGTCCAATTGAGGAGTGCAGGGGTCATGCAGGGTGGTATCGATAAATGAGGGAGACAATGCAGGGAGGGGCTTTGCTGCTTAAGTGGAGGGCTTTTCTGCTTAAAGATCGAATTTTAAAATTGTATCCTAGAGCAGACAGGAAGCCAGTGGAGGGTGATGCAGAGAGGAGAAAATGTGTATCAGTGCATCTATGGTAGTGTTAACTTTTCAATTTAGAGCAAAATGCTTCTGTCTTTTTGGTTAACGTTTCAATTAGCTGTTTAATAACCTCACATATAAGGATTAATAATCTGTTGATGATATTGAAATGACTGGTGAGAGCATCCAACAAAGAGACCCCTTATAATAGCAAAAACATATGTTGGGCAGTGGATGTGGGAAGAAAAAGCTACAATTGTTCCTTTTATGGCCTCCGACACATACTGGTTTCAATGGAAGATGAAAAAAAGCTTATTACCTATATCAGGCTTGGAGGGTTTGCTGCAAAATTAACACAATATGTTGGGATTCGTGGCCACTTAGGTTTTTTAGTTGGTATATATGTTACATGTAGTTTGATCAGGATATATTTTCTGATCTTCGCCTTTTCTTGCTTGTACCAAGGCATTATCCTTTCTTAGACCCAGATCTAGACCGTTATTGACGGCTGATTATTTAAAATCAAATAAAGAATCATATTTCAGTAATAATAAATGTAGGGGCATGTACCATCTTTTCCAGTGTTGTTTTTAGGTCCCTTTAGGTCAAGTGGTTGTAGATTTACAGATTGGATAGTAATCCTACATGATCCTTAATGAAAATATATCCAAGATTTGAAGATATTGTTGGGAAAGGAAAAAATCTGACTTGCATAAGTTTAATGCAAGAAAAAGAAACAAATGCAAATGATAAGAGGAATTTACACAGATCTGCTCTCACAAGGAATCAAATAGGCAATATGTAACTTCTTGCAATAGCATTACAATTTGGGCTTATATTAATAGACGAGTAACTACTCTATGTCATTTCTTTTGGTTGGCAAAATGCCATGTTCATGTTTAACCCCCGATGGGCTGGGTGATTTTGGCTTAAACTGTAACAAAATCGACGTTCTTCTTGCATGGCAGTGTTTTCCCACAAGTTGAAAGCATTAATAATAGGAGGACGTTTAATCTACACTGTGCCAGGAACAAAAATACATAACCAATGAGGTTTCACAGTTAGTCTACACTCCCCTTCCGAGCTCTTTAGAAAAATTCTGTGTGGTGCAACTGACTCATTAAAACAGTAAGAGGTATACTCATTCTTCCTCTATTGTTAATTATAGAGGAAATGGGTCATTTCGAAATAACAAATAAACAATTTCACTGGTTTTCCCAGTTCTACTTTTTTAATGTACTTTTACAACTGACATCATATTCTTACAACAGCATTATAAAAGTACAATAATGTACTATTTCAATTTCAAAACTATATTCAAATGCAAATGTTCAGTCCTGGGTACTATCCATTAACCTATAGATACATGTCAATATGTATAAACACTTGGTTTTATTTGTAACTTTACAACAAAATAAATATATTCATATGCTTAGAATATCATATACTTATTTTCAAAAAGCAGCAATTTACATAGACTAGCAATATAGTAAACTATAATATATAAAGCATGCCAGGTAGACATTAACAGTGAATTGTGGTGAATTGACAACCACATTTTGGAGCTGGAAAGATAGGCAAGTTGTAGAATGTCTACTTCTAATGCTTGATTTTTGAAGTGTGAGTGGTTAGTTTACGGATTAGTGAATAAACCTCAGAATCTTTTGGGGGTAAGCTTGTATTGTACTTTGCACTGCACTTGCTCCAAAATGGTAAGAAAAATCAGAAAACGTTGGGATAAATGTAATTGTGTTAAAATCCCAAAATGATTACGGCATAAAAAATATGATGAATTACACATTTCAAGGGGCTTCTCTCAGAGGTGTAGTAAGTATTTGTTTACTCATTGTCCTATAGTCCCGTTTAAAACTTCATCCGCACACTACTTTCCTTGCTAGCTGTCTGATAAATCATTCTACATGTGATAAACCTATCCACCAGGGGGAGTGGGCACATGCAAACAACATCCGCAGATCATTGTCAATCACACTGTGGACCTTGTTTGCCAAGAAAATGTTCGAGGTAAATAGGCAGCAAAGGCCACAAATTAAAAATAGACCCAAGCATGTGTTGTATGCAGTGTTAAGGTGACACTGCTTCAACATAATCATAGTCCCAAATTGTGGGTGTCCAAAGCTGCTTATGTGGTAGCGCCACCACTGTTTCAAGGGGACCCCCAACCCAATTTTTGAATATGTTAGGTATTTCATGCACCTAGTAAAGTGCTTACTTCTAAATCTGAGGGGCTCATTCCAATGGTGGGAATCCACCAGGTATGTCTCAACCGGGTATGAGTAATTAAGTGTCTGGATTTTCTTATTGATCCAGTAACAGGCTCAAAACTAAACAGAGAAAGACGAGTATAATGAAAGGAAATAACAGAAATGCCTAATGCAATTGATAAAGTGTATTTATATAATGTCTAAATCAGTGGTTCAGGATTTTTCCAAGATGCCAAAAAATCAGAACATAAGCCTACCTAATAGTTGCAGTGCGCAGTTGGTGCAGTAAAGTTGGTTAAGGGACAGAGGCGACAATGGGGAGCTAAGAGGGCACAGAGGTGACACTGGGAAGCAGAGCATGGACAACGTGACAATAGGAAAAGGAAAAAGAGCATGGACGAGGTGAAACTAGGCATCAGAGCATGTATGGGGTGACACTAGGAATCAGAGCATGGACTGGGTGAAACTAGGAAGCAGAGCATGGACAGGAGTGACAAAGGGGAGCAGTGAAAAGACAAGGGTTAAACTGGGGAGCAGAGCAAGGACAGGGGTGACACTGGGGACCAGAGTGGGAACACCTGGGGATGCATTGGAAAGTCTGGGGGGGTCATTCGGGCAAGTCTGGGGGCAGGTTGGCAAGTCTGAGGATGAATTTTGATAAGTGTGAGGGCATATTTGGGGATGCTTTGGCAAGTCTGGGAGGGTATTGGCAAATAAAAGAAAAGTAACCATAGGGAGCAGAGTGGGAACAGAGGTGACACCATTTAAAAAATGCAATTATTGTTTTTCTTTTCTTTTTTTGCCAATACCCTCGAAGTCAATCCCCAGGATTGACAATCTGCCCAGATACTTGCCAATCTGCCAACAGACTTACTAATATGCCCCCAGACTTACAGATGTGTCTCCAGGACTTCCAAATGCACCCACAGATTTCCCTGGTCTAGTGTGGGCAGCCAGAAGATGTATTTGTGCTGCTGAGTGTGCACAGGCATCCTCCGATGCTGCCTGACACTTCTCATGGTTTTCACCTCAGTTCCACCTCAATAGCTCCAGCAGAGGTGTTGGGGCAACATCGGAGGACAGACATCCACCAGATATTATCTGCGGGGTCCTGGCTCTGAGTCATATAATCTGACTATGTTTGAGGTCTGATTATAAGACAAACCTCAAATGTAATAAATAAATTCAAAAAGTTGGGAACCTTTGAAAATGATTTTCGCCTCACCAAGTATTCCTCAGAGGTGAAAAGGTAAAATCTAAAACTGTTCATTTTGGTAATCTTAAGTGTTGTTGAATATTCAAACATACTTTGGAGCAAAGGACAGGGGAGTAATACTTAGCTTACTTGTTGGTTTGTTTGCTGATTCACCAAAATTTAGCAAAGGAGGCAGAACATGTGGATATTAAATTAAATGTAATAGCTTGGCTGCTCTTCTAAGAGCTGCTTTTCAAAGAGTATATTTTAGAGATATTCTGGAGATACTCTGGAGGTAGTCTGAGGTATAGAAGAGGTGAGCAAAACTAAAAGATCTTTTTGATTTAAATTCTTAAAATGGCAGATTTGGTTTACTGTGATAATTGTTCTGCATTTGTTTCACGTTCCATTTTTTGGAGGTTTGGAGGCTGTCTAATCTGTAGACAGTTCTCAAGATTGCAGCAGGAGATTACATTTTTAAAGTCCGAGATTTGTAATTTATCTGTAAAAAAAAACTCGGGCTGAGACTGTTGCGAAGTCACTGCCACAAAGGCCATTGCCACAGAGGCTTCCTAGGAATGGCAGGTGGGTTACTGTTGGATCTGGTAGGCTTAGAGTTGTGGATAAAAGGCATGTCCCACAGTCTGTGGCTGTCCAGAATTCATTTTCAGCACTTTCAGAGTGCAGTGGTGTTGTCGAGGCTGGCTCAGACGCAGAGTTTGAGGAAGCACTCTCCTATGTGGCTAAGGTGTGCAAGGAGAAGGTGAGGCCTGGTAGAAAGCAGTTGTTGTTGGGCGATTCTATCATAAGAGGTGCGGAGTTGGACAGTATTGGCTTAGTGAGATGTCTTCCTGGAGCTACTGCTCGCAGAGACAGGAGGCGTATTTCTAATATTGTTAAGCAAGCAAATCAGGAAGGAGAATTGGATGTTCTGGTTCATCTAGGGACAAATGATTTGGCTTGTGTTGTAGACACGCATTTATTTATGCTAGTTTGTTGATCTTATACACAGATATCACTTAAATAGCAATATATATATATATATATATTGGTTTATATGTGTGGAGTATTTGCAGGTGGCTGGTGGTCTAAGCAACAGTGTTTCCAGGTAAACATACTGGCTATTGTTCAGGACTGGACTGTAAACAACATGGAGTCTGACAGTTTGGTCACCTGACCAGGGTTACTATGGGAAAGCTGTACCAACAAATGCTTCATGTTAAAAGAGATGCATGTTAAAGAGATTTCAGAACTTTCCTGAAGCTCCAACAATGGAGAAGCTACTGCTGAAGCCAGTCTTTCCACCTGAGTTCTCCTGGCAACGTAACATCTAAGTATCAGCATTTATATTTTATTTTACTTTCTTTTACTTGAATAGAGTTAACTATTCTTGTTTCTATTAATAGATTGAGTATTTAGCATTGTTTATTTGTATAACCTATATTAGATATTGTTGTAGAATTATCATTAAACTTTGTTATGCTTTAACCTATTCAAGTGTGTGGATATTCTGTTATTTGGTTATTGAATATAACTCTCTAATAATACCTTATGGAATAATATAATCGTTGTATTGTTACATTATTTCCATTTATAAATTTGTTGTTGAGGTTGTGCTCATTTGGCTCCTATTGTTATGTGTAACCGTGGGAACCAAACTGTAAAGTGTTAAACAGACACCAATAGATACCAAATCTTGTATTAATTTAGATAGAGCATTTACTAATCTTCACCATTTCCAATACAACTGGCGTAGTCGGCAGGATTATTGCAGAGTTATTATATATAATAATTAATAACTGAATTCCGCATTTTCCAATTTTTCCCTCATGTTTCTTGTTTATGTGTAAAAAACAAAAAAGTAATTGTTTGACATTTAGAGTGCTTGCTACCTAGCCAAGTGACTAGCAACTGAACCATTACTTGGACATTGACTAGTCACTAGCACTTGTAACTAGACAGGTGACTCTGGCCAGGCAGATTATTGTTTAGTCTATAAACCCCCTAAATTATTTTTGAATGTCAATACCACACTGCAACGAGAGTGGTGGGTTTTAGTGTTGTCATTGCTGCAATGGGTTTATTTACTAAACAGTGTTTTTTGTTGTTGTGATTAATAGATTTTTTAGTACTACTTATTATTATCCTGTATTGCTTATAAGTAGGCTTTTGAAACTTATTAGCAATAGTTATATATTGCTCTGGGAAGGTGGCAGGCTATTTATTACATGTGAAGTAATAAATGGTTCTAAGAGACCAGGAAATACATTGTGTGTTTATGTATTACATGTAAGCCTAGTGCATAGTGTTTATGTATGTAATACTGTATGCTGCTCTGGAAGAAATATGTTCTATTTGCATGTGGGCTGTGCGTGCAACACAGCTGAGACGGCACTATAGGGACCTCTGCAGACCAGGAAGTGTACGGCCGAGTGTATGGACCTGGGAAGGATGAAAGGCTATTAAATGACTAGTAATAGGTGCCACTGAGAGACCAGGAAATATGTTGTATGTGAATTTGTAGTATTATGTCTATTGATTGGTGTATGTATGCCTGCATGGAAAAGGGAAGCTATACCATAAGTAGTGACCCACAGGAACCAGTAGGTATTTGTGTGTAAACCGTCCTGGGGTGGGAGGGCTCTAATGAGGGACCCCACTGTCCAGTAGTTATGTGTGTTTAAACTGACCTGGGGTGGGAGGGCTCTAATGAGGGACCCCATTGTCCAGTAAGTATGTGTGTGTAAATCGACCTGGGGTGGAAGGTCTCTAATGAGGGATCCCATTGTCCAGTAAGTATGTGTGTGTAAACCGACCTGGGGTGGGAGGGCTCTAATGAGGGACCCCATTGTCCAGTAAGTATGTGTGTGTAAACCGACCTGGGGTGGGAGGGCTCTAATGAGGGATCCCATTGTCCAGTAAGTATGTGTGTGTAAACCGACCTGGGGTGGGAGGGCTCTAATGAGGGACCCCATTGTCCAGTAAGTATGTGTGTGTAAACCGACCTGGGATGGGAGGGCTCTAATGAGGGACCCCATTGTCCAGTAAGTATGTGTGTGTAAACCGACCTGGGGTGGGAGGGCTCTAATGAGGGATCCCATTGTCCAGTAGGGTTTTGACCTGAATGTCTGTGTAAAGTGCTTGTGTGGTCCATCCACTCATGTAGTCCTCACAAGTGTTTTAACTCTTTTCCCACTTTACTAGCCAGATATCAGGGATTAATAACTTGAAGCTGGACAGTACAGAAAC
This sequence comes from Pelodytes ibericus, assembly GCA_036172795.1. NCBI lineage: Eukaryota > Metazoa > Chordata > Amphibia > Anura > Pelodytidae > Pelodytes > Pelodytes ibericus. Next base: position 157,014,039 of record CM069861.1, on the reverse strand, counting down.
GTTTAGAGAGGAGTGTTTGTTTTCATGATTCCCTAGCAAAAGCATCTTAAAGGAACATGTAAAACCTGATAAAGTTTCTTCCTCAGCCATGCTGGTTTGCTATGTGCAGAACCAACAGCCTGAAGGACAGAAGAGATAGATATTCAACCCGCTGTGAGCTCTATTAACACGTTTGTCTTGCCTGTTTTAATAGTCAGATGACTCTGGGTTGGCTGCTGACTACCGGGAGGTGGATGCAGTAGTGCCATCAGTGAGCACTGCGGTTCCGAGTACCGTCAACGCAGATGAAGGGCAAACAGGCAGACACGTGGCAAGCTGGGATTGAATTAGCGAATGCTCTCTCTTTAATTCTCCTTGCACCAGAGATGCACTAACAAGCTAGCTTTGCCTGGGAGAAGATATCATATACATCCAGGTAGTGCATCAAGACAGTGAACAGGGTTGTGAGTCATCGTATCCTGAAGACTCCGGTGTCTCTAAAGAAACAGAAGAGATACTCCCAGCACTGATTGACAGGCCTGGACAGACATCAGTGTCCAGAAATAAACCGTCTACCTGAGCACAGTGCAAGAAGAATATGAAGATACAGACAAAGAAGAAAGCATCAAGCAAGATTGCCAATGACACAGCACATTGTCTTTCTGTACTCCTGCAGCTGCAAGCTGGCACCCTAGTCAAAAATACGGGTCACAGAAGAGGTGAACTCACTCGTAAGAGAAAGAGGATGAGCAGCTGATTCCACCTGTCAAGAAAGTTGGCCATACCAAGTAGCCCTCAAGAATAAAGTTGGGCAGACTTGGCAGTTGAACTGTGGAGGCCGAAGACCAAGAGGTGGATTGAATTGCTGCATTGTTGTGCAAACTATTCTGAAGAGTTGTGGCTTGCAGAGAATGCAGCAAGAAGACACTAAAAAAGAATTCAAAGAAGAACCAAAGACAAGAACTTGTTATCTATGGACAATTGTGCTTATGTTATTGAGCTACCACTAAGCATATTGTGGTCCCTAGCCTATCACCCTAAAGCCTCTAGGTTGATAGAGTGGTGCAAAGAGTTTTCAGGAGAGCACATTTGAGTACTGTCCCCAGTAGTGATAGACTGTGGGTGGGAATGGGTTTGCAACCATTTTTCCTTTTTACAGTACTGCCCACAATGATTCTAGTGTGGGATGTTGGGTTGTATTACATGTTAGAGTGTTAAGCAGGTTTCAGGGGGTGGTGAGTGTTTGTTTGTGACAGTCCCCTTGTCTGATTGACCTGGAACCTGGTGAATGCATGTGAGTATGTGGCGTGAAGTGAAGGTGGTGAGCTGTGTGCGTGTACTGTGTTGGGGGAGATAGCCATCTGGGTAACTCAAACAGTGTAAGTTACAAGGGACCAGAGCTAGCTGATTCAGATAGGGACCAAAGTGTGAGTGCTACCCAGATCTAGCAAGCAACAGAGGCAGAAGCTCAAAATAATATCAGATGGACCTGGTGATACCTAGGTTGTATTATTATACTGTGATATTAAATCTATTTTCTTTCCTTCCAGCCGACTGGTGGCAGTTTGAGTCAGCGGAACCAATGGTCCTCCAACACCTTTGTGCACATAAGAGTTGTAACCTTACACCTAGGCCTTGGTGTGTTAGCCACCAAGAGAGAAGTCTGACAGTTGTCAGCAAACAAATACTGCAGCTACCTCATTAACAACGCAGAAGTTAACCATGATTTGACCAAACTTCCTGCCATGTGGGAAAAGTGGATACCGACTTTTGGGTGGCTGGGGAGTTTGGGAAACACGATTGTTCATGGACTGTTTAGTAGCTGTGGTCATATGGTTTTTCTACTGTTATATGTGTAGCATTATTATTATAATTTTTTTATAAATTAGTTAACGCAACATTTAGAGTAATATAGTAGTGATGTCAGTGGTATTTGACCAAGGGGTGGAGTGTTGTAGACACGCATTTATTTATGCTAGTTTGTTGATCTTATACACAGATATCACTTAAATAGCAATATATATATATATATATATATATTGGTTTATATGTGTGGAGTATTTGCAGGTGGCTGGTGGTCTAAGCAACAGTGTTTCCAGGTAAACATACTGGCTATTGTTCAGGACTGGACTGTAAACAACATGGAGTCTGACAGTTTGGTCACCTGACCAGGGTTACTATGGGAAAGCTGTACCAACAAATGCTTCATGTTAAAAGAGATGCATGTTAAAGAGATTTCAGAACTTTCCTGAAGCTCCAACAATGGAGAAGCTACTGCTGAAGCCAGTCTTTCCACCTGAGTTCTCCTGGCAACGTAACATCTAAGTATCAGCATTTATATTTTATTTTACTTTCTTTTACTTGAATAGAGTTAACTATTCTTGTTTCTATTAATAGATTGAGTATTTAGCATTGTTTATTTGTATAACCTATATTAGATATTGTTGTAGAATTATCATTAAACTTTGTTATGCTTTAACCTATTCAAGTGTGTGGATATTCTGTTATTTGGTTATTGAATATAACTCTCTAATAATACCTTATGGAATAATATAATCGTTGTATTGTTACATTATTTCCATTTATAAATTTGTTGTTGAGGTTGTGCTCATTTGGCTCCTATTGTTATGTGTAACCGTGGGAACCAAACTGTAAAGTGTTAAACAGACACCAATAGATACCAAATCTTGTATTAATTTAGATAGAGCATTTACTAATCTTCACCATTTCCAATACAGCTTGCAATGAGGTTTCAGAGGTGAACTGAAGCTTTTCGTGTTCTTGCCAATGATATAAGGCAGGTTGTGTCCACACTGTCCTTTTCTGAAGTTATGCCTGTGCATAACATTCAGAATGATAGACGGATGCGTATTAGGGACTTCAACTTGTGGCTTGGGGAATGGTGTCGGGAGCAAGGATTTGGCTTTGTTTCTCATGGAAGTTCACTATGGGATAGAAAGGAACTGTACAAAAAAGATGGTTTGCATCTTTCTCAAAAGGGAATGAATGTTCTCAGTGAGCAGTTCAGAGGTTTTGCTAGGAGGTTTTTAAACTAAAAGAGGGGGGCAAAATGGCGATAAAACATCAATCCAATTGCCCCCCAAAACAGGGACAGAAGGTACCTGTAGTCAGTGTGCTAAAAAATGATAAGCTTAGGGTCATGTCTACAAATGCTCGCAGTTTAGGGAATAAGATCCATGAACTTGTGGCAATATTGGCAACTGAGAATGTAGATTTAGTGGCTGTTACTGAGACATGGTATAATGAAAAACATGACTGGGACATATCAATACCAGGGTACTCTTTATATAGAAAAGACAGAGAAGTTAAAAAAGGGGGAGGGGTGGCCCTATATGTGAGGGATAGCTTAAAATGTAACGTAATAAAAGTTAGTGAGGTGAACATAGAGTCAGTTTGGGTTACATTAGAATTTGGTAATCATATGGTAACTCGGGTAGGTGTGATTTATAGGCCCCCTGGACAAATAGAGGAGTTAGATAATCTACTAGTTGAGGAAATAGCTAAAATGACAATGAAGGGAGAAGTGATCATCATGGGTGACTTTAATCTTCCTGATGTGAACTGGAAATACAAAATAGCTACTTGCGCCATGAGTACGCATATCCTAAACTCCCTACCGGGATTATCTCTAAAACAAGTAGTGGAGGAGCCAACTCGAAAGCAGGCCATACTAGACTTAGTGTTCACAAATGGAGATTTGTTATCAGATATTACTGTAGTTGAAAGTTTAGGATCTAGTGATCACCAGACAGTGTGGTTTAATATAAGAACAGTGACGCAGTCACACCACACAAAAACAAAAGTTTTAGATTTTAAAAAAACAGACTTTTCTAAAATTAGATTAGGTATAAAGGAGTCATTATCAGACTGGAGCAATTTAAATGGAGTCCAGGAGAAATGGGATTATCTAAAAGTTGCACTACTGAAGGCAACAGAAAATTGCATAAGGCTTGTCAGTAAGAGCAAAAAATTGAAGAAACCACTGTGGTACTCTGCAGTGGTGGCTAAAATTGTAAAAAATAAAAAGCTAGCATTTAGTAATTATAAAAATACTCAGAGTGAGAAAGATAGAAAGATCTATAAGAGTAGGCAGAAAGAGGCAAAGCAAGCTATAAGAGCTTCCAAAGCACACACAGAAGAGACTATAGCCCAGTCAGTGAAAAAGGGGGATAAAACATTTTTTAGATACATAAATGAGAAAAGGAAAGTAAAACAAGGATTAGTTAGATTAAAAACAAAAGAAGGATGCTATGTAGAAGAGGATAAAGGCTTAGCAGACTGCCTTAATAAATATTTTTGTTCAGTTTTTACAAATGAAAATGAGGGTAAGGGACCTCATTTAGGGAAAAAGACTAATGAGTCTTTTGATGCATGTAAGTTTACAGAGGAAGAGGTTTTACTTCAGCTGTCTAAAGTAAAGACAAATAAGTCGATGGGACCTGATGGGATACATCCAAAGTTATTAAAAGAACTTGGTGTACTAGCAAAACCGTTAACAGATTTATTTAACCAATCATTGTTAACGGGAGTAGTTCCAGAAGATTGGAAATTAGCTAATGTTGTGCCCATTCACAAGAAAGGTAGTAGGGAGGAGGCGGGCAACTATAGACCAGTAAGTCTTACTTCAGTAGTGGGGAAAATAATGGAAACCTTGTTAAAGAATAGGATTGTTGAACATCTAAAGTCGCTTGGATTTCAAGATCAGAGACAGCATGGGTTTACTTCAGGGAGATCATGCCAAACTAATCTTATTGATTTTTTTGATTGGGTGACTAAAATTATAGATCAGGGCGGTGCAGTAGACATTGCTTACCTAGATTTCAGTAAGGCTTTTGACACTGTTGCACATAGAAGGCTTATCAATAAACTGAAATCTTTGAGTTTGGATTTCAATATTGTTGAATGGATTAGACAATGGCTGAGTGACAGGCATCAGAGGGTTGTAGTCAATGGGGTATATTCGATGCAAGGTCTTGTTACTAGTGGGGTACCTCAGGGATCTGTACTTGGACCCATTCTCTTTAATATTTTTATTAGCGATATTGCAGAAGGTCTTGATAGCAAAGTAAGTCTTTTTGCTGATGATACAAAGATTTGCAGCAGGGTTGATATTCATGGAGGGATAAGCCAAATGGCAAAGGATTTAGCTAAACTAGAAAAATGGTCAGAGCAGTGACAACTGACATTTAATGTGGACAAGTGCAAGATTATGCACCTTGGGCGTAAAAACCCAAAAGCAGAATATAGACTATTTGGTACAGTCCTAACCTCAACATCTGAGGAAAGGGATTTAGGAGTAATAATTTCAGAGGACTTGAAGGTAGGTAGGCAATGCAATAGAGCAGCAGGAAATGCTAGCAGAATGCTTGGTTGCACAGGGAGAGGTATTAGCAGTAGGAAGAGGGAAGTGCTCATGCCATTGTACAGAGCACTGGTGAGACCTCACTTGGAGTATTGTACACAGTACTGGAGACCGTATCTCCAGAAGGATATTGATACTTTGGAGAGAGTTCAGAGAAGGGCTACTAAACTGGTTCATGGGTTGAAGGATAAAACTTACCAGGAAAGGTTAAAGCATCTTAACATGTATAGCTTGGAGGGAAGACGTAACGGGGGATATGATAGAAACATTTAAATACATAAAGGGAATCCATACAGTAAAGGAAGAGAGTATATTTAAAAGAAGAAAAACTACCACAACTAGAGGACATAGTCTTAAATTAGAGGGGCAACGATTTAAAAGTAATGTCAGGAAGTATTACTTTACTGAGAGGGTAGTGGATGTATGGAATAGCCTGCCAGCAGAAGTGGTAGAGGTAAACACAGTCAAGGATTTTAAGCATGCGTGGGATAGACACAAGGCTATCCTAGCTATAAGACCAGGAACGGGGGACTAATAAAAGTAGTCAAAAAAATTGGGCAGACTAGATGGACTGAATGGTTCTTATCTGCCGACACATTCTATGTTTCTATGATATATTTATTTTAAAAAAAAGTTGACCAATTTTTAAGGTGGTTTTAAGAAACATTAGCACTCCTGCCGAGAAGAGGTTTTCCCATGACTTCTCCTTCATATGACTTCTCCTTCACACCTGGCCATTTGACTTTTTTTAAATTCTATAAAACAATGCTTCACAACCGGTGCACAAAGTACAGAATATGATGTGATTTAGATTTACAGCCAAAAATGTCCAGTGCACGTGTCATAGAAGGCAAAACTCTGAGCTGTTTCAAAAATGTTAACAGAAACCATTGGTATGCTGTCTTGAAAAGATTTTTTAGGTGATAGGGCTGCTTTAACATCATTTCCAAGTAATTGTTAGCTCATCTCTCTATGGCTATTAAATGGCACACCTATTACTTCTCATAGTTCATCTAAGGATACATTAAAAATGAAAAATGTCACATGGTGAGTGAAGTTAAATATTCTAACATTAATTTAGTGAGCCAAAAAAAAAAAACAGATTAAGCAATAGCAGCAATCATCTTACATTTAATCATAATTATAAGGAGTTTTCTATAAATCTGAAATTTTTGTAATTGAATCCTATTACATCCAATAATTTCCAACTACAGATCTATATCCCAAAGTCCTGACAAAACCAATCTTTTTTTTGTTCATATGTAGGGACAGGTGATTTTAACCTCTGTAATGCTGGGCTGGCTGCATTCACCCACACAAATATACATGTAAGCATGACAGAAGGAACTGAGCAACGCAGATATCTTACCAGTAGGGAAGTATCAGCACCAGGGCCACCATCAGAAATTCAGGGCCACTTACAGAAAAATAATTCTGCCCCCCGTCCCTATATTTCCCTCTTGCCCCCTACCCTCCCAAAGTCATTTTATCCAGGTCTTTGTATATCATGCCAATGATTTAAATGCACCCCAGGACATGTCTCATCACCTGCATTGCACATCCAAGATTTACCCCATTAATTTGCCACAGCCAGTTTGTCCATTAATATGCCACAGTTTGCCCATTAATATGCCACTACTAGTTTGCCCATGAATATGCCACAGCCGGTGTGACCATGAATATGCCACAGCCAGTATGCTCATGATTATGCCATTATGCCCTTTAATATGCCACAGGTCACGTGACCTATGGTGCTTTGATATCAGATCAGTGCGTGTGTGAGAGTGGCAGCATGGAAGGATGACTGTGATTTCTGCACAGACACCATGCTGCCTTCTCACGCGGAGATGCTGGTGAAGGGAGATTTTATGATCTCCCCAGCCAGCGTCTCTGCCAGCATGCATTTTTTTGTTTTTTTTAAAGAGCCGGGACTTGAGCCCCCAGGGCCCGCCAGGCCCGTGACAGGTGTATTGCCTATCACCTCCTGATGGCGGCCCTGAAGATCACAGTAGGGAAGTGTCAGCAGTTTCATTAAGGTGTTCAGATCTCCCCTTCGCTTCTTACAATAGTTTCTCACTTAGAACTGCAGCAGTGACTGGTGGATTGGAGAAGTGCGGTGGGTTATAGGACCCTGCAACCTCCTGCTCTGTTCTGTGCTTGTTTTGATTTCAGATATGGGAGGGCACACAGGGGTTGAAGGAACTTGAATGATAAGATATGTGATCCCATGAGAAATTCAAAGCTAGAGGAAAAGGGAAAATTGTTTAAAATGAAGACTAAGGTAGGGTCACCAGCCATACTATTGTTTCCATAGACTTAACATTTGCCACAAGTCAACTTTTTGGTAACATAACCGCTGGGTGGCAACCCTAGACTAAAGCCATTTGGCACACATACAAGAGTACTACACATGGATTTAAGTACTTAATATGTAAAAAAATGTTTATGTGGGGCAGTGGCATTAAGGGAATGCAAAGATGTGTGCTCCTCATTCATGGCCTTAGATGTCCAGACACACTGTGTGTGCCACTTCTTTGGTGCCCATCTGGCCCCCCACTATCAGGGGGTATGAGACAATGAAGGTGAGGGAGGGGGAACAATGTGAATTTTACGGGAAAGGGTCAGGGGTATTGTGGAAGGGGACAAGGGCATTGTGGGTGAGGGCCAAGCCTAGGGTCAATGAGAATATTTTTGGTACCTCAGGTTGTTATTTTATATATCTAAAACCTCCCCTTCACAAACAATTATTAACACACCCATTTTCTATGGCAATAACTCCCCCTCTTTGGGCCCCCCAATTTCACCCAGTTCCCATAGCACCATGTTTGCCCCATACAGCTTATCAGAGCAATAATTGTCTCCAAGCTTGTCAGTGTCATCGTTACCCTCAAACAACTTGTCAGTACCACTTTACCCACAAAAAGCTTGTCAGTGCACTCTTTGCCCCAAACAGCTTATTAGTGCTATATTTGCCACTCAGTTTGCCAGTATTTAGCCATTCTACATGCCAATATTTTGCCATTCAATATGCTAGTATTTTGCCACTCAAGATGCCAGTATTTAGTCATTTGGCAGTACTTTTCCATTCCCTCAGGACACCACTGAGCATAAAGTCTATATCAATTCAGCTGGCACAGACGTCACCCTAGTACTCCACTCCCCAGAGGTACACCCTGTGCATTTACTTGGGTTCAGCTCTGCCTGGCACCCTCCGGGTGTTGCTTGAAATTCCCTCCAGTGGGGAAAATGTATGTTTCAGTGAGGGAATTAGGAGTCAAACTGTTGGAATACTGATCTACAGATTATACAGGACATAACTTTATTGTATGCCACAGATTGAATTAAAAATAAAGCATTTGACCACACTGAAAAAGGAATTCCTGAACTCAGTGGTGACAAGTTGAATTTAGTGTGAAATCCATTCAGTTTTTCAGTAAAAAAAAAAGTACTTGACTATTGTCAAGATGAATTTCTGGAACTGAAGATTGATTTGGGAGCACGGGATGAGAAATCAATCACAAAATGTTGACCATTGATGTGCAATTCCTACCCAAAAAAGCTATCCATGCATTCCTTCCATTTGTTTCGAAGTATCTTTTTGAGTCAGGCTTTTTAACTCTGTTGCAAGTGAAAATGAAGGAGGTTGGAAATGGCCTGCATTGTGCTCTTTCATATATTCCTCCATGTTTCCAGGTATTGGTAAGATGAGAGATTTTTTTAATAACAGTGATTAAACAAGCAGTATGCATTTTGTCTTCATTTAGCTGTAATTCCAACTGACACAGAAGTCTGCTAGCAGGATAACCCTCCTTTGGATGGGAGTAATCAGCCAGAGCATTGCATCTTTCTGCTGATGTGGTGGAGGGGGGCATGAACCACAAAATTATGTATTCATGGGTATCAGTGAAGAAACAGCTAAGGGCTTAATATATGAAAATATCAGGGAATTCACAAGGGAATTCCAAAATAAGGGCACAGTTGTCAAGTTTGAAGTACAGCAGAATGGGAGAATATTTCCAACTCATTGGCTAGTTTGGCCTTACACTTTGAACTTGCTTGTCAATTCCCTGCAATTCCTTTCATGGATGTTTGCCCTATGTAACCATCTTTTTTCCCCAATATGAAAATACAGCTTGGAGAAAGCGAGTCTCAAAATCAAAATGGAATTAAGCAAGAATGTACATAGACATCTTCACAGCACACAATAACAATTACAATAAATAGCATGTTTTTGGAGAGCAGATTTTTACTAAATTTAGTTAGCTCTGTGACTTCCCATAAACTATTAATGCCAATATATTAAGCCTACATTAGTAAAATTCCAACCACACGTCGAATAAGTATGCTTTCTCATTGTAATTCGTCAGTAAAATCATTGTACGATATTCACCTTTTTCAGAGGAAACATTGATTGGTTAATAGAAGCTTCAAAGCTATGAGTTCCTTTCAATTGTGTCTTCTCCCAAAGTGTTCTAAGGACCTGCATGGATGTGCTCTGCACAGGCATTGGCTCAGCAAACAAACTCTGTAGATAAACATTAAAACATGATATAAACTACAGTGCTAAAAAGGCATACTATCAACATCAAAATACATCAAAACGCTTGGGCATACAACCACCAACAGTATTTTTTTTAAATGTTCTAATGTTCATTAAGGAGACACCTATCTATTGTTATAAAAGGGTGATTAGGATACTAACTGTATAACCAGCTGTAAATAATTACACAACGGACATTCTCTGAAATATTCAGATCTTAAAGTAGTGTCTATCCGATCAATAGGGGAAGACAACATTCACTGCTTGTATTCATCTGTGGTCTAGCAGTTTTGAACAAGATTATTTCCTTTATTATAAGACACTATGCTGAATCGTGCAGTGAGACAGAATGGTTCAATAATATGTGAGAAAAATCTAGTTTGAAGAAATAGTTATTTTCTGAGTGACATAGCCATGCTGTGCAAAAGCTAACTATTTTATCTGGAATAGCAGGAACATTTGCATGTGGTTTAATGTTCCATAACAACTTATTCAATGACATCTGACTAGAATATCTTAAAAATATGTTTGCCTGACCTTACCCAGTGCAAACAGTAATGCATTACAAAGTAAAATCAGGTAACTCACACCATCCTGATTCATAACATGTAAAATTTTCTAAATCCCCAAGACTGAAGAAAACAACTTAAGCTAGCACTCCAAGAGGTTTTCTTCTCACTTATTGGTGATTGTGTGTTTTTTATTAAAGAGTTAGTTACAGGTATTTAAATTTACACACACAGATAACCCTGCGCAATGTGACACAGAAACCCATTGAGAACCTACAAAAAACTGAAGTAGTGTAATATAGTAGATAAATGTTGAATATGTATATAGAAATTAAAACTCACCTCAAGAGAAGCTTCACAAATGAGCATGGAGCAACATTTAAGTGCTAAATGTGGAATAGATGCTAGTGCTCAAGAGAAGAATAGGATCGAATATATAGCGGGATAAAATAGAACAATAACAGAGTATAAGAAATTAGCAACTGCTTAATGTAGGATATTTAAGGAAAGCAAGTATTTGCTATAGTGTATAGATTACCTAGGCCAGGGGTAGGCAAACTGCGGCTCTCCAGCTGTTCCAAGACTACATCTCCCACAATGCTCTTTCAGCTAAGAGGCTGGCAGTATGAGTATGGGAGATGAAGTCTTGGAACAGCTGGAGAGCCGCAGTTTGCCTATCCCTGACCTAGGTGTAACTGTTCTAATAAATTGTGTCAGTATCACGATCTGCGTTGTGGGATGTGTAGCATTTTCAGCTTAGTTCACTTATTTTTGAATACAGTAGTGTATTAGGTATGAGAGGCAGAATGGCAAGTATTGAAGGGAAGATTTATAAGTCTGGGGATGCATTGATAAGTCTTGAGGGGCAGATTGGCATGAGCTGAGGGGCCAATTGGTAAGTCTTTTTTTAATTGTACTGGCAAGTCTTGAGGGGCAGATTGGAAAGTATGAGGGGCAGAACGGCAAGCATGAGGGGCAGAATGGCAAGTCGGGGGGGGGGGGGCAAAATGGCAACTCTATGGATGCATTGATAATCATCAAGACGCTAGAGGAAAACTTGAAAGCTCTTTATTAAAGTGCCAGAGGAAACTCTGGTGTCTTGATGCTAAATAGGCTATAAGCAGGAAATTAACACTCTCCATACTCCAGCAAAGCTAACACTTTCCATGCTCAGCTGAAGTGGTGATATCCCTGTAGGAGATCTGCTCTTTCTCACCCACATAGGCAACTATTTCACATTGTCACTGTTAACAGTAAATGTAAGTTAGAGCTACTTTTTATCTGTGGCCCCTGTGTTAAAAGAAAGGAATATAACCATCTAATCCACTATTTGCTAATATGCCTCTGTAATAAATGATCTCTCTATTTATGTCCTTTTATTCTCCCTTTCAAACCAAGCTGTTTTTAACATGTCACTAAAAGGACAAACGGTCAATTAGCCATAGAATTTCCATTGTCCTCCAATACATGGCCTTCTAGGTGTTCTTCAGCAGCTCTCTCTTATTTCTTCTATTGCCTCACCTCTATCCCTTTCCTCCATTGGCACAGATCTGTACCCATTCCCTCATCAACATCTAAGCACATCAAAAGGGGATACAACCCACTCAAAATAATATACAGTGATCCACAGATAAGATTAATCCAAGATGGTTAATGGTGAGCGCATATGAATGATTGCAATATGTACAAGGAGCGGTACACACATAGAAAGTCTCCACTAAAGTTAGCAGCAGTATGTATCTTAGAAGAGAGATATTGTCATGTATTACAAGCAAAAAGCATTTGAGTCTGACGAAGGGCCTTGCTGTAGCTTCCCAGGAATTTTCTGACATCAGTCAGCTACAGTGTCCTCACAAATTGAAAAAAAAAATGATGTGTTTCTTCTTGTGACTTCCTCAGAGTAATGATGTGATACACTGTATCTGCTTTTATAGTGCTACTAATAGCAAATTCCCAAAATTTGTAAAGGTACAGCTCAAACCAATTGTATATACTGATACAATGAAAAATAACGTCCTTGTGAAAATGGAAATATATCAGTTAGTACACAATATCTTATTATTAAATGACTAACATTGAAAAATAAACTGAATTAAAAAGGATTAAAAATAAAATAAAAAATAAAATTAGAAAATAAATGACATCATAAAAATGCTCTTAATGCAATATCCTTATTGAAACGCAAGGAGACAATGTCTGAAGCTTTGACATTTTTAGGGTGCACAGAAAGTGAAAGGGGAATAAAATATTTTATAGAGGAACAGATTCTGAAAGTATTTACACAATTACAAAGTAAATAAAAAATAAAATGGAAAACTTGAACAAACAATAACAAAGCTGACAAAAATGTATGAAGGGAAAATATTAAACATAAATAAAAGACAAAGAAGTAGATATTATCAGGCCTTGCCCCATAACCAAGGATTCCAGATTTGTTCAAGTTTGTTATAATTACCAGTAGCGATAGCGCAGAGTCATTCAAACATGCATTTTTTATTGATCCTTTGAGGTACCACTGGCCAAGACAGCAGCAAACATTTCCATTTCCAGGCAATGTATATTCTTGAACTCATAAGTAAGAAACGGACAAGAGCATTTTTCTGCTTTGTGAACCACGGCAGAGGGAGGTTAAATAAACAGTGTTCTGCAGCAAGGGTAACTTGGCGCCTTAAAAACCTCAGCAAGATAACGACTTTTTCCAAATTTTTCTAAACCTCTGGATATTCCCACCAAACATGTAAGAAGACAGGAATCACAGGAATGGAGGCAAAACCAACAATGGCAAAGGTACAACAGGAACAGGCAAACAGAATGGTCAGACAAGCAAAAAGTTGTGGCTGGCAGCAAGCAACAAAGGCAAGGCAGAAATAGGACTGGACGGTCAGGACAATCAGGAATTGGCAACGGAAATCAAATAGAAAAATAAAAGTACGCTAGTAAACGGCTCAGAGGCTCTATCACAGGCTGCAACCAAAGAAATGCAAAGGCACTGATTGCCATAAGCTGCAGGTTTAAATAGGGATGGGCTCAGGTAAACGGGGCAGCTGACACAACAAGGGGTGAATGGAAACACTAGAATAGCGGCCAATAGAGGCTGAAGGAGAAACAGCCACAAAACCTGAATACAAACATACAGGAGCCATGGAAATGGGTGGAACCGTGACATTGTCAAAACGAAAACTTACTTTAAGGATGCACATAGTAACAGCTACATTGACAGAAAAAGTTATCATTTTCCTTGTGGTTGGATAATATCCCTGTGGGTCAATGTTGTAGGATCCATAGAAATTGTTGCTCCACTATTGGAGGATCTCAGACATAAAGGTCTGGGATAATTTTCCACACCTTTACTATGCAAGTTAGCCAACTGCTACTGTTATCTCTGAATGTTGCAGTAAGTCTCAATTATTTTGCCTTATTCATAAAGTTTGCCTGGTTCATATTTTTTTAAAAAACAGGTTAAGTCCAAATCTCTGGACTTTTTGCAAATGTGAACATTTAAAGGTATGTGAAATTATACCTGATAATCAAGAGTTTTTCTTCTACACTGGTGAAACTTTTTCAATTAATTATTAAATGTAATACCTCATTTGTAGGATTTCTTGTATTTGCGGTATACAATATGTGGGTGAGACTACAAGACGTTTCAAAGTGAGAATATTGGAACATTTGTCCCGGCTTTCGCTACGCACACTGACCATATTGTACTTTCTCATTTTAATAGCTGCTCTAAAGGTGGTTTGTACAATTTATGTGTATAGCGTGGGTACCACCCTCTTAAAAGAGAGGTGATAGGATACAAAGGAATATGCAGAGAGAAGTCTTTTGGATACCTAAGCTTCAGACATTGTCGCCTTTGGGTCTCAATAACGATTTTGCATTATGAGCATTTTATGATGTGTCATTTGTTTATTTTTTATTTTTTATTCTTTTTTGGGCTCAGACTTTCCTTGCGCGTAAGTTTTTTGTGTGCTTCAAGTCTTAAGGAACGTTGTCATCAGTGACCTTATATATTTAGATAACATTTTAAATATTCGTATATTAATCATATTTTGTTAGTAACAAATTACCTACATCTTTCCTATTGTCTAATTTCCCGGGCGGGTACATTTAAATTATTCTTCTAGGAGCTTTATCGTCTTATTACCCCTCATGCTCCTTTCATCTATCTATTCTTATATTGACTTAAAGATATAGAGTTGCTTTTCTTTGTATAAGTCAATGTACTGAGCCTGAATATTAAGATCCGTTGCAGAAAAAAAGAGAGAGAGAGAAAGATGAAAGGAAGAGACAGAGAAAAGAGAGAGAAAAAAAATGAACATGAAGAACCCCAAGAGTCAGCATAGAGAATAAGGAAGAAAAAAAAGACATGAGCTCGGCTGAGGTGAAGGGAAGCTCCCTATGGCACCAGAGATCCTCTCGTTATTGATTAATTTTGAGTTCCAATTAATTGTTTTATTTCCAAATGGGAGGGGCTTTGTTGTGTTTTCTACTTTCTAGCTACCACTTGTGCCCTATTTGAAGCATAATAACATTTCATTATGTTAGGGATTCCTATTCCCCCTTTCGTCCTATATTGCATAAGCCATCTGTTTGCTACTCTATTCTTTTGATTATTATGTATATATTTGGTGATGTGGGTTTGTATTTCTTGTATTATTATTCTAGGGATTCCCATTGGTATAGATCTGAATGTATACAAAAGTTTTGGGAGGATCATCATTTTTATCAACGCTACTCTTCCTAACCAGGATATATACATTTTAGGCCAGCTTAGCATTTCTTGTTTTAGATTCCTCCATTTCGTCAACAAATTTGCTTTTAACATGTTTTGTGGGTTGGCTGTTAGATTAATTCCTAGGTAGGTAATATTTTCTTTCCTTCACTCAGACTTGTATTTAATTTTTAATTCTTCAATCATTTCTTCCGTAAATCCTGTTGGGAGTGCTTGTGTTATTGTTGGGTTGATTCTATGATAGGTCACCCGGCAGTATTGAGTTAACAGGTTCCATAAAGCTGGTAATGCGGTTTTTGGGTCAGACATGACGACAAGAATGTCATCCGCAAACAGTCCCATCTTGATTTCTATTAGCGGAGAGTATTTATATCCTTGAATTTTGGGGTGTTCTCTTATCAATATTGCCAAAGGCTCCAGAGCTAGGACGTAAAGTATTGCTCTAGATGTGCCATTCATTTTCTAATGTTATTTTTTTATTTTATATGTATTGCTTTTTTAATTAGTTATATCAGTTTTAGTCATTTTATAATAACATTTAATTGTGTACTAATTGATACATTTTCATTAGGGCATTCATTTTTTTTAATAAGTATATACAATTGGTTTGAGCTGTACCTTGAATGTTTTTTTTGAGTTTGCAAATATTTGCACTATAAAATCAGATATAGAGTATCACATCATTACCCTGAGGAAATCCCAAGATGAAATTCGTTGGTTTTTGGAATTTGCAAAGACACCACAGACGACTAACGTCAGAAAGTTCCAAGGAGGTTGCAGCTAGGCGTCCCGTCAGATGGAAACTGGTTTTTCCTGTATTGCACGGCAATACTTTTTTTTCTCAAATACAGACTTATTTGAGACTTTCGACGTGTGCACTGCTTTTAGCATGTATTGTATACATTCATCTACCAGCACCATTAAACATCTTTTTTAATATTATCGCAGGATCACTGTAAAATATTTTAAGTGGATTCTATTGCCTTTTGATGCACTTGTATGTTGCTCCATGTTCAGACTTTTCCGTTTGTGAGTTTTTTATTTCTATATTTCTATATATTTACCGTATTTGCTCGATTATAAGACGAGGTTTTTTTTAGAAAAAAAATTCTGAAAACTACCCCTCGTCTTAAAATCGAGGTAGTCTTATAATCTGACCTCAAATTGAGGTCAGATTATAAGACAGGGATCCAGGTCCCCAGCAGAGCTGCAGGGGACCTGGATCCCCCTCTCTAACAGCAGGGGATCTCTGCGCGATGAGCACAGACTCCCCCTGCTGCCGCCCGGCACGAGCGCCGGGACTTCTATGATGAAGCCGGGTACTTCCGGCTTCGTCACAGAAGTCCCGGCGGTCGTGCCGGGCGGCAGCAGGGGAGGTCTGCGCTCATCGTGCAGACATCCTCTGCTGCCCCGCTAGCCATCAGGGAGAATCGGGCAGCTGGGGTATGTCTGCACGATACGTGCAGACATCCTCCATGCTGCCCGACACTTCCGTCTATTAAGATGAACTAGCTGTCCGTCATAATAGACGGAGGTGTCGGGCTGCATGGAGGATGTATGCACGTATCGTGCAGACATCCCCCGGCTGCCCCCACTAGCCACCAGGGAAACAGAATAAGGTGAGGGGGGTGGAGGGAGGGAGGGAGGGAGGGAGGGGGGACCAGAGCAACAAGGGCAGGGAGGGGAAGCAGAGACAGAGGGAAAGGGGGCAAGACACAGAGACAAGGGGAGGGAAGGGGAGGGGGGGAGACACAGAGAGAAGGGAAGGGAAGAGGGGAAGAGAGAGACAAGGGGAGGGAAGGGGGAAAGAGAGAGACAAGGGGAGGGAGGGGGGAAGAGAGAGACGAGGGGGGAGGGGGGCACAGGGGGGAGAGAGAGACAAGTGGAGCGAGGGGGGAGTCAAAGGGAGGGGGAGAGAGAGAGAGAAACAACACTAAGGGGGGGAGAGAGACAAAGTTGGGGGCAAGGGAAAGAGAGAGGCAGCATTGGCACATAAAAGGAAATAAAAACAATAAATGCATTTTTTAATATAATTTTTTTATTAAAAAAGCAATTTACATGTTAATATATACAAGTTGAACTTTTTTCCTATAGGGTAGTCTTATATTCAGGCTTTTAGTTTTTTCAGGCTTTTAGTTTTTTTCCTAAAGGAATATCCAAAGTTTGGGGGGTCGTCTTATAATCAGGGTTGTCTTATAATCGAGCAAATACGGTAATTTATCTGACTATATTACAGTATTTCAGGTTTTATTTTTTTCAGATTCATCTTTTAATTAAGTGAGCACGTTATTCAAACACTATTGAAGGGTTTGTGTGTCACCTTGCGCAGGTTTATCTGTGTTTGTATAGTTTACATGCAGCAGTTGTAGAAATGCAGAAATTTTAATTAGTTTATTTACCCTGTTTTACAACTCATCTCTCCTTCATAACCAGTTTGATAGGAAATATTGCATTGCTACAAAGTCTCAAATGTTCAAGGTCTTTGTATAAATTCTATTAAAAACAACTAGATTATCATACTGATGATAGATTACGTATCTAATAACTCAAACAGGCATGTCACATAAAGTCCCATTAAATCCCCATGTAATAATTTGCACACACCTGTTGGAAGAGAAACATGATATGGATCCATAGCTGAGGTTGCCGGCTGATCATTGTAAAGCTAGATTTACTATAAAGACAATAGTGACCCTTCGTTGGACAGCTGAAAAACAGCTTTGCTACACAACTGCTTACAGTATCTAGAAATAAAAATACATGTATTAGTCATCTAACATTGATTTAAACATTATACACATTATGATTAGTTTTACTACTGCCATAATAGAATATGTCAATTCTTTAGATGTTAGGACATATCATGATGTGAATTTAATAATATCATGCTATAATATTGACATATTTATTTACAAAGTCATTCTGTAAAACTAACTAGGCTGACATCGTACACCCAATCCCCTTATTTTAAGGGAGAACAACCCAAATAAATTATGCTAACAAGGTATTTCCAGAAATTTAAGCTTGTTGTATTTCCCAATACTTGTTTCCAGAACGTGTTCTTCAAGTTTTTCCCCAATTATCATATATCCTGAACATTTTATTCTATTTTTATTCTAAATAATGACTAATAATTTCTCAATATGCTTAATTCCCAAATGTAGAGCTCTGGACTTCAGCAGATCATCTAAAGTAAAAAATAAAGTACCTTAAGTTTTACACTTTGCACATTAGCTTTAGATCCAATATATACAATACATAACTAAATGCATGTTTGCACTGCAGTGGTTTCCAGACATTTAGACATCACTCCTCCCATTCCAATTCCAATTAGAGGACCCTATCTAGCCATATTGACTCTTAGTGACAAGTGATAAATTAAAGTTTCAGTTGCATTAGACTTTTCTGTTACTGGAACAAAAACGTATATACAATATTCACACCATCATTTTTGACTGGACTATTAAACTCCCCCCATGAGACATCACAGGCCCCTCATATATGGTACATTAATTAAAAATGCCAGCTGAGGATGTAAACCCAATTCACAAAGATATGTGATATAATACTTATTAATCCACTACTGGTGGATTATAAAACCACCAGTAGTATAAGAAGAATACTGGTTGCGTCCAAAAATAAATTAAAAAAAAAAGACAGTCCATTTACCCCACAGCTAATTTGAAGCAATATGCTAATCCATTTCTAAGACTGGAATGATTATATTTCACCTTTAACATGATTTGTCATTGAAACCATGGAATATAATGTAATAAGGCAACGAGTTCTGGAAATTCTTATTATTGCCGTTGGGGGAATAGCTGTAGTATTTGTGGTGGCTCTTTGCCATGACTGAAACTGATATAGCTAATTTCAAATATGTGCTATTTCACTTCAGTTCAATTTCTATTTAAGTCATGAACTCTGTGAAAAAGTCAAATGATCAAAATGCTTCATGGATGGGATTCTATGTGCAGAGGGACATCCAGGTGCATTCAAGTGGCCATCGATAGGCTAAATTCTCCATATATATAATCCATACAGCCTGGAAACTTTCATAAACCAAATAATTTGTACTAATTGGGTGTGTATATATATATATATATATATATATATATATATATATATATATATATATATATATATAAAGATAAATATATATATATGGATATATTTATTACTTGATGCATTTCACAATAAGTGTTTTCCCCTTTCACCAATTATCATAGACCCTGAACATTTTATTCTAAATATAGCACAATTTCTTTATATACTGTGTTCCCAAATGTACGGCTCTGGACCTCCAACTTTTTTTCATAAGGATCTGGTGTATTACAGCCTAGTAGAATATTACATAGGGACAAATGTAAATCTTTTGAATCATTTTACCACTGGAAAATGTGGATTAGTTTACACATTTTTCTGTTCCAGGATCTAGAATAAATAATTAAATGCAACTGTTAGTCTGCGATAAAGACTTAGTCCTGTCATGGCAAGCATTTGTTAACTCAAGCACCGAAACAGATGTATGAAACTAAGTTGAAAATCTTAGTTTACCCTCTTTCCTTTTTTATATTCTCTTTTATTTCCCACATTTTTCATCATATCAATTCTCTCTTCTTTTTGTCCATGGAGATCCTATAAGCAACTTAATTTACTACAGTAACCTGGGCCTCCAAGATTGAGCATGACCCCTGTACCTAAACGGTAAGTGCCTGAGTTAATTTCTATAGCCTATATCCTGTAAAAAGGGAGAAAACAAATACTTGATCTGACACTGACGTACAGCTGCCCCACAAACTACAGCTGATTTTAAAGTAGAAGGGTTTGGGTTGGGAGCGTAAGGCAGGGAGGCGCTAAGGTATACAGTAGCACATAGAAAACCAGATAATTAACCATAAAAAAACTCCAAAGTAAAAGTATAATACAATAATCAGGGTCATAGACATGCAGCTGTGCATCACAGATAGAAAATATAAGCCAAGGTCAGGACAAGAGAAAGGTACAATATCCAGAGGGGAAGAGCAAATAAATCCAACAATGCAAGGGGAAAGGGCATTAGGGAAATGGAGACTTCACTGGGAATATACACCACAGCTTGGAACAACGGTTAAGCCAGGAGTGAAGTGAGTGCTTTTATAGTGCTGTTGGTTGTGGATCCTTCCTCTAGTGCTAGCGCATTGCCCACATCTGTACAAATGTGAAGAGAGAGAGTATTGAAGAGGCCTCTCCCCTTTTTCCTCTATGTGATGTAGCACAGTTGGATGCCAAGACACGCCCACTCTCAACTGCACAAACTACCAGAGGGCGGAGATGTGGCCCACCTCTCAACCGGGTGGCCCCATGGCAGTGGAGAGTGACCCTGGGAACTGTAGAAGTCGGTAAGGCGTGTACTTTTGATAGTACACGCCAGTTTATACTCTGACCGGCAGCTTCCATGCTCCCATAGGAAACATGACTGTCTCTCTTTGCTACAAAAGAAAATGACACTCGTTTTTAAAAGGGATCAACAGAAGGGACCTGGTATTGGCATCCAGGTCTCCTCAGCTGATCCCATGTAAAACCTAGAATCTCTCTCTGCTACAATCAGATGCACACCACATTGGTTGGCTATATGCTTGTGCACACTGTCAGTGCACACCAACCTCCTCCTTGACTCTGCTTCACAGCTTAGGCAACGCCAAAAGCAAACACGCACATATCTCTAAATATAGACACTGGGTTTACTTGGGGGAAGCAAAGGTTAAAAAAAAGTTTAGTTGTCTGTTAACCCCATAAGTGACATGACCTTTTGACCTTGTCTTTCCCTTGGTGACAAGGGCTGTTTTGACATTTCTGGGGTGTTTGTGTTGAGCTGTAATTTTCTTCTTTCTCACATACTGTACCCACAAAAATTATAGTAGTTGCAGTTGCCGGCTAGACGTACCTGACACGTTCATTGTCGCAAAGGGATTAAGGGGTCTGTCTAATGCACAATAGAGGCTGATAAAGTAGCTTATCCAGAACCACTAACACAGAGATGCAAATAACATACACGGTAAAGCAACTTATAGAACTTTCTTTATTAAATAACATACAAGCCATTTGTCCTTTGTAAAATGATACAAGCCATTTGTCCTTTATAAAATTATATTTCAACTGCCACAATACAATTAAAATAAAGAATACAATTTGTGATTGTTGAGTGGTACATGCCACAGATGTCCAACTGACTTGGAAGATATTTGAATTGCTTTTTTATTGTATTTTAACAGTTTATGTTTTCTGTCAGTAGCTCTGGCTGAAATATGCAACTGATTATTAAAGTTTCTTTCTCAGACAGGGTTTGGCAACCTTTCACTTCACAGTGGCTTTGGGCCACAACTCTAATTATGCTCAGTCAGCCAACTAAGTTGCAGTAAGTAGTTAGAAGAATTTCATATTTTGTAGTTCAATTCCTTGATAGGTTGTGAGTAACCTAAACACAAGAAATTTGCAACTAGCTGATCCATGCTATCTCGCCATCAGTGCATAATCCAACTCACCTGGCAACCTGCCTCCTATAGGACAGATTACCTCCATAATGATTGGACGGCTTTATAAACATGGTGACACCCAACTGAGCAGATTATTGGAAAAACAGTAATTAAAAATTTGCTAAAATAATATCTATATTTCAAACAACAACAAAAACAAGCTAACTGCATTTTAACCCGTTCACTACGCAGGACTGCCAGGCACGTCCTGTGGTGAATAAAGCGGTTCTTGCGATCAACGATCACGAAAATCACTTTAACAATGCTGGTCTATTGCCTCGATGTCGAGGCAATAGCCAGCACCAAAATTTGCTTTCTGGGGCACCAGCGATCACCCCACGGAGCAATCGTGGGAGCCATATTGACGAGCAGCATGCTTCATCAATATGGCTATGCCCTCTGGTGGTCTGAGCTTGGGAAGTGAAAGTAAACTCACTTCTGTCGCTCTGAATATCCTGCTTGACTGCCCCTAGTGGTAGCCAAGCAACATAGCAATGTAAAAAAAAAAAAAAAAGATTTAATTAGCTTAAAACTAGTATTATGTTAGATTAGCCTATAGGGTTAAAATTAAATTAAAATAAAGATATAATAAGGGATAGCATAAGGGTTAGAGTTGGGGTTAAATTTAATGTTAGGGTTAAATTTAGTGGTCGGGTTGGGGTCAAAAGGTCAATATAGGAAATAAACAAAAAACACTATTTTTGGTTTTTGACCCATAACTCGCAAAAATTACCCAAAAATATGGAAACTTAATAATAATTATAATTTAGAATAATTGTTAGGGTTACAATTAAATTTGGGTTAGCATAAGGGATAGGGTTACAATTAAATTAAAATTAGAATAAATTAAGGGTTAGCTTAAAGGTTAGAGTTAGTCTTACATTTAGGGTTTGGGTTGGAGTCAAAAGGTCACTGAAGGGGAAAAAAAACACTATTTTAGTTTTTTGCCTTATAACTCCCAAAAAACTGCAGAAAAAATGGAAACAAGCATATTTCTGAACTCGGGACAACATTTAGAAACTATTTAGACGGGGTCTTTTTTAATGATTGTATTTGTGTAAATTATATTTTAGGTCAAAGTTAGAAAGTGTCTTTTTAAAACTTTTTCATCATATTTTATGATTTTTTTTGTAGTAAATTATAAGATATGATGAACATAATGGTATCTAATGAAAGCCCTTCTTATGACGAGAAAAACAACATATAATTTGTGTGGGTACAGTATGTGAGAGAGAAGAAAATTACAGCTAAACACAAACACCACATATCAGGTAATATGGTCTCTTAGAGTCAGTCCCCTTCCAAACTTTGAATTTCCTCAAAGTCTCAGATATCAAATAACTTCTGAATGTAGAAATAGACCAATAAACAAGGTATATGGCGTCACAAAATGTTATAAACAAGAGATCTTTCATTGAGGTAGATGGGTAACAGCCAGACGCAGATGACTAGCCACGCTGTATATTTCGGGGTTTGGGTGCTCCAAACAGACAGCACACAAACGCCGGAAATACATGAAATACATTGTGCCCCTGAGTGACAGGCGTGTGTCAGACTGGCAGCATACCTCTCACTCAGGGTCACGATACACCCCTGTTAACCCCTTAAGGACAGAGCCTTTGAAACATTTTTGTCCATTCTGGATAATGACTATTTTAACATTTCTGTGCTGTTTGTGTTTAGCTGTAATTTTCTTCTTTGTCATTTGCTGTACCCACACATATTATATATTGTTTTTATCGGGACAAGAAGGGATTTCTTTGGATGCCATCATTTTGATCATATCTTAAATATTATAAAAAAAATAATAATAAAATATGGTAAAAACAAACAAAAAACACAAATTTCCTGATTTTATTTGAAACATCTTCTCCTCATCGACAAAAGCGAACGAAAAAAACTGCTAAATAGATTCTACTATTTCTCCTGAGTACAGGGATACCACCCATGCATAGGTTTGTTGGGATGTGTGGAGGCTAAAATGCCAAATTTGGTAGGTGCAGTTTTTGGTTTTCCAACTTGAAATTTTTACATGCAGACAGTCTGCACCCATGTCCCATTTGGGACATATTTGAAGCCAGCCAGTGTATTTTACCCCATCAACCCATATATTTTTTTAAATTAGACAACGTAGGCTATTTCAAATGGTGCTATTTTAATACTTTCCATGCACTAATTTTATCACCAGCCAAATCAAAGTTTGTGGTAGTAATTTTTAATGTTTTTTTTTCACAAACATTGTCCTTCAGACATGAATTCACAGATTTTGGTATGTGTCACTGCCAAATAACACCCCAATATGTGTTCAGCAACATTTCCTGGGCATAGGGATACCACCCATGCATAGGTTTGTCTGCTTGTTTAGGGGTTAAAGCGCAACATTTGAGAGGTGCGCTTTTTGGTTTTCCAACTTGAAATTTTGACATAAAGACAACCTGCGCCCATGTCCCATTTGGGACATATTTGAAGCCAGCTAGTGTATTTTACCCCATCAACCCATATATTTTTTTAAAGTAGACACCCTAGGCTATCTCAAATGGTGGTATTTTAACACTTTCCATGCACTAATTCAACCACCAGCCTTTGTCAAAGTTTGTGATAGTAATTCATTTGTGGTTTTTTTTTTTCAGAAACCTTGTACAGACATGAATTCACAGATTTTGGTATGTGTCACTGCCAAATAACACCCCAATAATGTTCAGCAACATTTCTTGAGTACAGGGATATCACCCATGCATAGGTTTGTTGGGTTGTTTGGGGGCTACAGGGCCACATTTTGAAGGTGGGCATTTCCAACTTGGAATTTTGACGTGTAGTCAGCCTGAGCCCATCTTTCATTTGGGACTTTTTTTTAAGCCAGACAGTGTATTTTTCCCAAAAAAGTTTATATTTTGTAAAAGTAGACACCCTAGGATATTTTAAATGGTGGTATTTTAACACTTTTTATGCACCAATTCTACCACCAGCGTTTGTCAAAGTTTGTGGTAGTAATTTTATTGTGTATTTTTCCCCACATACATTGTACTTTAGACACAAATTCACATATTTCGGTATGTGTCACTGACAAACAATACCACAATATGTGTTCAGCAACATCTCCCGAGCCCAGGGATACCACCCATGCATAGGTTTGTCAGCTTTGTTGGGGGTTGAAAGGCTACATTTAAGAGGTGCGCTTTTTTATTTTTCAACTAGGAATTTTGACATGTAGAGCAAGGAAGGGGTTAATAGCTCTTATAAGAGCCTTTGTACTGTACAAAAAAACTAACCCCTAAAAATGCACAGACATGAAAAAATGTTCTGCTGTGCAGTGATCAGTGGCAGCGAAGGGGTTAATATACAGGGTACACTATACAAAGGGTATGGCTTTTATAAAAGCCCTTGGGTCTCACAATTTTTTAACATTTTATTTAATTTATTACAATTAAAAACTTATATTATACAGATCTGTCTCTTTCCCTCACTAAAACTCAAGATCCGTATGGGTCAGAACAATATTTACCAATATTGATCTAACCAGGCGAATGGTGATGCTCATCTGAGAAATCACCAAACCCCCCTTGCCACTGATCAGCTGTTACTGATCGCTATACATGCATTCAGACAGCTTCAAAAGGAATACACGTAATCCCCTAGTGGGTATAATTAACCCCTAGCGTGTGTGACAAAAAAAAATGCTGATAACAAAATAAAATCCTTCTGCGACCAGATCGCTCCATATGCGCTGCTTAGGCAGTTACCATATGCGCTGCTTAGGCAGTGATATATGGCAATGAAGGGGTTAATAGCTCTTAAAAGAGCCTTTGATATACTGTAATAAAATCACAGTAGAAAAAAATTAACCCCTAAAAAAATGCACAGACAGCAAAAAATGTGCTGCTGTGTAAGATCACTGCGGACACAGAGATCAATTGCACTGGAAACGGCTTTTATAAAAGCCTTTGGGTCTCAATTTTATTAAATATATTATAATAAATTATAAAAACTTACATTATACAGCTCTGTCTGTCTCCCTCACTAAAACTCAAGTGAGAGGGAGGCAGATCTACAAGGGTCAGATCAAATATTGACAAATATTGATCTAACCAGGCGAATGATGATGCTCATCTGAGCAATCACCAAACCGCCTTTGCCACTGATCAGCTGTTACTGATCGCTATACATGCGCTCAGACAGCTAAAAAATTTTTTTTTACGTTAAACGTAATCCCCGAGCGGATATAATTAACCCGTGACGGGTAGAATAAAAAAGTTTTAAAAAAAAGTAAAAATGCTTCTGCAGCAAGATTGCTGCATTTGCGTCAGATCGCTACTTAGGCAGTGATCTACAGCAAGCAAGGGGTTAATAGCTCTTAAAAGAGCCTTTTTTATACTGTAATGAATTACAGTAAAAAAATGAACCCCTAAAAAATGCACAGACAGCAAAAAATGTGCTGGTGTGTATGATCACTGCGTACACAGCGATCAATGGCAGGGAAGGGGTTGACACTTGAAAATGGCTTTTAGAAAACAGCAGATGCAATGACATGATATAGTTGTGAACCAATCAACCAAAATTATAAATGATGTTGGGGGGGGGGGGGGGGGGGGGTTTGAGAGATGGGGGTGGAGGGGAGAGAGAGACACATGTGAGGTATGGGGAGAGAGAGATGGGGGTGGAGGGGAGAGAGAGACACATGTGAGGTATGGGGAGAGAGATGGGGGTGGAGGGGAGAGAGAGAGAGAGAGAGAGAGAGAGAGAGAGAGAGAGAGAGAGAGAGAGAGAGACATGCGCGGTATGGGGAGAGAGAGGCACACATGTGAGGCATGGGGGAGAGAGAGACACATGCAAGGTATGGGAGAAAGAGAGATGGGGTGGGGGGAGATAGACACTTGTGAAGTATGGGGGGGGAGAGGGATGGGGGTCTATGGGGAGAGAAGGAGACAAAGGTACAATCTGATGCTGTGGGTGCAATTTGGTGTAGTTGGTGTAATATTTGATGCAGTGTGTGTGAGCAAGACCTGGCATAGTGAGTGCTCTCTTTTGCTGTGAGTCCAAACTGATGCTGTGAGGATTTGGTGTGCAATCTGGTGTTGTGGTTGAAATCAGTAGATTGGTGGGTACTATATATGGTGCTGTGGGGTGAAATCTGATGCAGCTAGTTAAAGAAAAGGGTGCAAAGAACATAGTGTGAATGTGAAACAAGGAGGAGCATGTGGAATGTATGGCGCTGGTTCTGTAAGTCCTCCACAGTTTGAAAAACGGAAGAGGATGACTTACGCACAGCTTGGCAGGGCCGATGAAATACTTTTTACCACCTTACTGACCTGGACATTTTATACCAGACACATACATTCCACGTGCTCCTCCTTACATCCCACTTCACTCCTGCCCCCATGCTGCAGAAATAAATAAAATCACTACATAGTATTATGGCCAAACATATATCTTTATTTAAAAAATTATAATATATATAAATATCTGCCTCCAACACTATTAATAAAGTTTGTGCTGCCCCGCTAAAAATGAAATGGGACATTTGTAAAGGGGAGGACTTAGTAATATAGCCATGCCAACCTATGGGCGCCCCCAAAAAAACCTGCACCCATGCGTCTGTGACCCTAGGATCTCCCCTGTATTGCCCTCTTTTCCATTTAGGAACCATATTATTCTTAAGTAATGCCTACAAGTATACCAAAAGTATACAAATTAACATATCCGCCAATAAACAAAACAGTGTGTCACCTTTACTCATGTGTACCTCCTGTATTTGATTCTACATTGTTATTTTATGATTACTGCAAGGATATAGTGGATCTGCATATGCCTTGGGAATTGAAGACATTTATATTTTCACTGTATAAATTAATTAATTTATTCCTTCTTAATGTGAGCATTACTTCCTTAAATTAAACCACTATGGCAACGTTGTCAGGTGATAAACAACAAGAAATGCCCCAAATCAGTTTGGAAGGTATATGATCAGGTCTGGTTGTTATTATGATTTATTGATGGTCTTGAGTCATGAGTCAGACTGGTAATTGATTGCACATGTGGAAGTAGATGTAGGGAAATGGAGATCCCCTGCAGAGAATTCATGCGTACCTCTGTTCAAAATGTAAGCATACCATAAGCCAGGAATTTATTCAGAACACATGGTGTTTAGCTAATTCGGCATGATCACAACTCAAATAGCAAAGAACTGTTTGATTTCCAAGAATTCTGCAACAATAAAAGCAGTCTATGTCTAATCTGAAAATGTGATTGGGTGCCTAAACAATATCGTTAGAATGGCTTCAATTCTGGAGAACATGAAAAGGGCTATTTAACCAGTTTCCACATCCCCAGTATGAAATGGGGATCAAGCAGACTGATGAGTCATTTATAGAAGTTTTGCATTTCCTCCTTCAGTTTGGTTTATGAAGCATGTGAGATGTAGATGGCTGAAATCGGAGAGAATCATCACCACCTACTCAGTTACTTCAAGATAAAGTGGTAACAAAGGTTGTTTGTAAAGCCAAACAAAGCTTATAAAGGGCCACCAAGACCATGAGCATGTGGGAGGTTACTGAATTTTGCAAATTTTACAGTAACATGGTTGCTGTTTAATTGTTTGCGTGCTAGTTAATAAATATAGTATTATTAATTTAATAATGTTTATTGAAGTCAAACCAGCCAACAGACAAATTGCTGGTACCAGAAACCAGTGTGGACAACTCTTAGTGAGTTGGTGAGCAGTGCACAATGTTGGACCACAGCAGGCACAAAAATTATGTGGAGTACCAGGTAGGCAGTAGATCAGGATTATCATCATAAAAGCTATCAGTGGATTAGATGCATCTCTGGCACCCTCTCTGTCCTCTCAAAGGTTTACTTCCATTAGGCAAGTGTAAACAAAATGCGCAGTAGCTTAAAAGCTACATTTTTAACTTCACTGGTTAATTATTCCTTGATTCGTGGGCTGATGCATGGCATGCTCTGCTGCATGCTTTGCTGTGGTAGAAGACTCCCCTCTTCCTATTTGGTCCTTGGTATTCAAACATGTTCACAGTCCCAGAGCATACAAGGGAGTGTTGTTTGTACAGTAACGGTCTTTGAGTCCAAGATCTGAAAGTTGTGGGAATAGGGTACAGCAGCCTGTCTGGCTGAGGTTGGCTTAATCAACCTCAATCACCCTATCCTTGGAGATAGTGGGAGCATTACCTTCTTTGAGTGTAGCCATATCTAACTCCATGCCTTCAGAAGATGGAAGATGCTGAAACTTATATTCTATTTCAAAGCAGTTATGCCTCTGATTTGTTACTATTATTGCTGTGAAGGATGACATTGTGGTGGAGACTGTATCATGTAGAGATGTCTCCTCCAGCTAAATAAACAGGGCAAATGAGGCTTAACTAAACAAAGTGTTTTTGTAGTCCATTAATTGTTACTGCACCACACAGACAGAATAGGTCATGTGATATGTCTGTCATCCTTGCACCTGAGGAACTTATTTGTTAAGAGATTGGGCAGACCCAAGAGAAACATGGGATAACAAAACAGATATGTCTGGATCCCATGATCAACCAAGAAACCGGCAACATTGTTAACAATTACAAGTCTGTTCTAGCAGGAAGAAATTAAACTTTGCATTAGATAATGTCATATATTACCAATAAATGGGATACCAGGTAGCCAGTACTTCAGGGGTGCACTGTACCAATCTTGCATGAATTGCACATAACAGGGGGAGGTCTGTGACAGAGCAGTTGACCTGTCGTAGTCCCTTGAAGATGTCAGTGTGCATTAGTGTAGGGGATAGGCAGCATTAATAGATGTAACAGAGAAACTAAGGAAAAGGGAGAATATACAGAAGGACAAGAAAGAAGGAGGGATTAAAGAAAGAAAGGATGACCTGTCAGGGGAAGGTGGGATTAAGTGGTTTAAAATTGTTGGTGCTATGCTGTGTATTATAAGACATCCCAAGCACCAGAACTAAAATATCACTTGTTTATATTGCTACATTATATCTCCGAACTTTCCAGTGTATGGTCTAGAATTAACTTAAATGATACCATAAATGTATACATCATCAAAGAGATGAAAGTAGACAGACAAAGTGGTGAAATGTGTTAAGTTTAAAACTATGTTGTTTTCATATGTTTGTTATATGAAATCTAATGTGTTACATGTTAAACACACGTTCAACCAGTCCAAAAATGGTTTCTATGTTAGGGTATAATGATCTTTGACTTGATCTTTTGTCTTTGATTTGTTAACCTAGCTTAAACAGTTGTCAGGCTAAAGTAGCTATAGCGAACCTATGGCATGCGTGCCACACCTGGCACGCCAAGCCTTCTGTTGTGGCACGTGGCCAGGTTGCCAACATCTGGAGTTGGAGCTGATGTCACAGGTGGACTGCATGCCGTTGCAACATTTATACCATAGAGCCAATAAGACACACCCTACAAATTGAAAGAATTCAATCCAGGTGTTTAATAAAGAAAAACTTTTAAGAGCCATGCAGAAAGACAAATAAATTACTATGCAAACATTACTATGGAAACTAAATTCATTTATCATGTATCTACATCTCTCTTTCTTTTAAGGGGAGATTCCTTAACCTTGACTATGTATACACTGAATCTACATGGTAATGATACCAAGATGGAAAAATTGGTAAAAAAAACAAAGGAGAATAGGGAAGAGGAGACACAAAACATCTGCGTCCAAAAAAATGATTTAAAAGATTTATATTTGTTGAGACCAGAAGACTACCGTATTTGCTTGAATATAAAACAACCCTGATTATAAGACCACCCCCCAAACTATGGATATTCCTTTAGGAAAAAAAACTAAAAGCCTGAATATAAGACTACCCTATAGGAAAAAAGTTTAACTTGTATATATTCACATGTAAATTGCTTTTCCATATTTAATAAAAACTTATGATATTAAAAAAAATGCATTTCTTGTTTTTATTTACCTGTTATGAGCCAATGCTCCCCCCAATGGTGTCTGTCTCTCTCCCCCACCCTCCCCCCAATGTTGTCTGTCTTTCTCCCCCAATGTTGTCTGACTTCCCCCCACCCTCCCCCCAATGTTGTCTGTCTACCCCCCACCCTCCCCCCAATGTTGTCTGGCTCCCCCCTCCCTCCCCCTGTAAGGTCCGCTCCGCTGGTCCCTTTCACTTACCTCACAAGACGGGAATCGGCACTTTCGAGTCTTGTCACCGCCGGCTATCCCCTTCTAAACGCAGCCGCAACTGGAGACAAGCGCGTGCACGCCGCGAAGCTCTTTCACTGCTGTCTCCTTCATCGCTATGGCGACGGGCAGCGTGGCGCGCGTCGCGCACGTCACGGGGGCGGAGCTATGCCCTTTAAATCTTCTGGGCGCGCAATTCAAACTTGCTTGAAGATTTCTCAAGCTAGCTCAGCGTGGATTGCTCCCAGCTCCTCCGTTTTGATGCCCAAAATTTTGTACTACTATCTGGATCTACTGGACTCCTGACCTGGCTTTTCCTGACCTCCTCTCTCGTCTGATCCCTGAACATTTGGCTTTTCCCTGGATTCTGCTGCTCTCTGTTTTCCCTGACCCGGCTATCGTTTTGTGACCATTCTACCCTCTGGCTCCCCGACTCCGGCTATCGTTTTATGACCATTCTACCCTCTGGCTCCCCGACTCGGACTGCACCTCCACTACTCTTAGACCTTCGTGCCTGCTGCCATCTATTGAAGTCTGCCTCCTCTGTAGCCCTCGGTAGTGGTGGTATCAGGCAAGGATTGTCTTATTCTGCAACTGGGGTTCCCCCTGCGCTGAATCACGGTACGTATACTACCTTACAAATCTTCAAGCCATCTCCATGGACCCCGCAGAAGTTATGGATGCAGTAACTTCCTTATCCCGTCAACTGTCGGTTCTAACTCAATCTATGCAAGAATTACAGGCCGGACACTCACATTTCCAACGTCAATTGCAAGAGTTACAGGCCAACCGTCAGTATCCCTCTGCCGATTCGATACCACCCCTACCGGCCACTCAATCATTGGACTCAGCTTCGGCTCCTACTCCTGAACCCAGGATGCCCCTGCCTGAACGTTTTAATGGTGACAGAAAGAAATACCGAGCCTTTATGACTTCCTGTCAGCTCCTGTTTTCCTTACAGCCCAGGACGTACGCTTCAGATTATGTAAAGGTACGGACTGTAATTTCCTTGTTACAGGGTGAACCACAAACATGGGCTCACCATCTTCTCCACTCCCACCACCCTTCACTAGAGTCATGGACGACCTTTCGTCAAGAAATGGATTCGCTTTTCGAAGACCCCCTGAGAACCGC
This sequence comes from Pelodytes ibericus, assembly GCA_036172795.1. NCBI lineage: Eukaryota > Metazoa > Chordata > Amphibia > Anura > Pelodytidae > Pelodytes > Pelodytes ibericus. The sequence goes on along the minus strand of CM069861.1, from coordinate 156,982,082 downwards.
TACGACCCAATCCTCACTCCGGTCGCTCCGACAAGGTAAAAGACCTGTTGAGGAGTATGTCACTGAATTTAGAAGCCTAGCAATCGACAGCACTTGGAATGAACCAGCGTTGTTGGATCAATTTCGTCAGGGCTTGACGGACACTCATAAAGACGAACTTGCACGTATAGGAATACCGTCCTCCGTTGACAATCTCATCCATCTGGTTGTTCAATTACACAGAAGACTGAGGGAGAGAAGATTGGAGCGTGCCTCATCCTCTGCCCCGTCATACCGGCGCCCTGTCTCGCCATCAGAACCCTCTACTCCATTCCCAGCTACTAGTTCTCCTGAGGAACTCATGCAGTTAGGCATTGCCCGAGGGCCACTCACGGAGGAGGAGAAAAAACATTGTCGCCTCAATAATTTGTGCTTGTATTGCGGCAAACCAGGGCATCTTATCCGTTCCTGCCCTCGTCTACCTCGACCTTCTGGAGGTAAGAGTTATCAGTCTGATGATTGCCCTCGTCCTGTGTTGTCGTCTGGTTCTCCTCATCTATCCATTTCTTTGTTCCTAAAGTGGACCAATAATTCCGCCACAGTTCAGGCTATCATCGATTCGGGAGCCAGCCGTTGCTTCATTGACAACTCTACGACTGAACTCCTTCGAATCCCTACTCGCCTCAAGGAGAAACCATTACACATACAAGTTATTGACGGTACCCCTATCAGCTCAGGACCTGTGGCTTCAGAGACACTTCCTATTCAAGTCCAAATTGGCTCCGATCATACAGAAACTCTCCAATTCGATGTAGTAACATCCCCTTTATTCCCCGTCATCCTAGGTATTCCTTGGTTACGTCTACACAACCCTGTAATCAATTGGGAAAGAGGCTCTCTCGCATTCTCTTCGGAATTCTGTCAGCACCATTGCCTGAACCGTCCCTCAACCTTGATGACGTTGTCAGATCCTAAGTCCTTGGAAACTCTACTCGACATCCCTACCCCCTATGCAGATTTTGCAGATGTCTTCGACAAAAAGGGAGCTGACAATCTGCCTCCGGAACGTCCATACGACTGCCCTATCGATTTATTACCCGGCTCATCTATCCCCTTTGGTAAAATATACCCTCTCTCTGAACCGGAATTACAACACCTAAGGGAATATATAACAGAAAATCTCAAAAAAGGATTTATCAGACCTTCTACATCCCCTGCTGGAGCCGCAATATTTTTCATCGGAAAAAAAGATGGAGGTCTCCGACCCTGTATCGATTACCGCGAACTCAATGATATCACCATCAAAAATCGATATCCCCTACCTCTTATCCCAGAATTGCTTGATAGGGTCAGAGAAGCTACCATATTCACTAAGATAGATCTCCGTGGAGCCTACAACCTAGTCCGGATTCGCAAGGGGGATGAGTGGAAGACAGCGTTCCGGTCTAGGTATGGCCATTTTGAGTATTTAGTTATGCCCTTTGGACTCTGCAATGCCCCAGCCGCCTTCCAGCATTTCCTGAATGATGTATTCCGGGACTTTCTAGACATATTCCTTGTGATATACCTGGATGATCTCCTAATTTTTTCCAAGAACCTCCAGGATCATCATGTTCATGTTCATAAGGTGCTGGGCCGGTTGCGTACCCACAAACTATACGCTAAGTTTGAAAAATGTGCTTTTGACTGTCACAAGATTGAATTTTTGGGATATATTCTTACCCCAGGAAATATTCAGATGGATCAAAGAAAGGTCCACTCTGTTCTTAACTGGCCCACACCTACATGCAAAAAAGCCGTTCAAAGATTTATAGGATTTGCTAACTATTACCGTAAATTCATCAGGGGTTTCTTTCAAATTGTTGCTCCTATAACTACGTTGACTAAACTCCATATCCCCTTTGTGTGGACCTCAGCAGCCCAAGACGCCTTTGACCTACTCAAGCAGCGTTTCACTTCAGCTCCCATACTGGTACAACCTGATTCCTCTACACCGTTCTTCCTGGAAGTAGATGCTTCTGAGACTGCGGTGGGGGCCGTGTTATCACCAAAGACAAGGGGAGAAAGCTCTTCTACATCCAGTGGCATTTTATTCCCATCGTCTTACACCAACGGAGTCAAATTATGATGTGGGAGACAGAGAACTACTGGCTATCAAGTTTGCATTAGAAGAATGGAGACATCTATTGGAAGGTGCACGACATCCTGTTACCATTTACACGGACCACCGCAATCTTGAATACCTAAAGAGAGCCAAACGTCTCCGTCCCAGACAAGCTCGATGGTCCCTCTTCTTTACAAGATTTAACCTCCACATCACATTCCGACCCGGAACTCGAAACACTAAGGCTGATGCCTTATCCCGCCTCGTTGAGGCCCTACCCGGCGAGTCCAGTCCGCCTGACACTGTTCTACCATCTCATGTATTCCTAACGACCCAGAATTCCCTACTCAGCAAGATTCAGGCGTCCTCCAGGGCACTCTCGCCTCCTCATACTAACCCTCCTCTCACGTTTCAGGATGGATTCTACAAATTCCAAGATAAAATCTATGTACCTGAACCTATCCGTGTGTCAGTCTTACAAATAAGTCATGATTCTCTTCTGTCAGGACATGGTGGCATCACAAATACTGCAGAACTCGTGAGACACCACTTCTGGTGGCCTACATTGATGAAGGATGTCACTAGTTATGTTCGTTCTTGTGAAGTGTGTGCAAGGAACAAGAGTAACCGAACTAGACCTGCTGGCTTATTACATCCCCTCTCAGTGCCGTCCAGACCTTGGTCTGAGATCTCCATGGATTTCATAGTGGACCTACCCCCTTCCAAGAAACATGATACTAAGATGGCTCATTTCATTCCGACCATTGGTATTCCCACAGCAGCCACCACAGCCACATTGTTCATCTCTTCAGTCTTTCGTCTCCACGGGTTACCTCAGTCCATCACCTCGGATCGAGGTGTCCAGTTTACATCCCGTTTCTGGAAGTCCTTCTGTCACAATCTTCGGATTAGTCCCAACCTTTCTACAGCCTTCCATCCTCAGACCAACGGTCAAACGGAAAGAATAAACCAAATACTAGAGCAATATATACGCTGTTACACCGCCTATCTCCAAGATGATTGGTTACATCTACTCCCCACAGCAGAGTACACCTATAATAACCATAAACAATCCTCTACTAGAATGTCCCCATTTTTTGCCAACTATGGGTACCACCCTATCTCTATTCCGGGGTTGGTTACAGACTCCTCGGTACCCGAAGTGAAGGAGAGACTTTTACGCATCACTCACCATCTGACTACACTGCGTACTAACCTCAAGGCTGCCCAAGAAGCCCAAAGCCGTTACGCGAATCTACGACGTTCTCCCCCACCAAGATACCGGGAAGGGGATAAAGTGTGGCTCTCGACTGCGCATATCCGACTGGCATGCCCTTCCAAGAAACTGGGTCCTCGATATCTGGGTCCCTACCCTATTTTGAAGGTCCTTAGTCCTGTTGTGGTACGTCTGAGACTCCCTCCTTCGCTTCGCATTTACCCAGTGTTCCATGTAGCCCTCCTTAAACCCTACGTTGCTAACCCCTTTTCTGGCCGTACTCCGACGCCTCCTGCTCCGGTGATGGTGGATGGCAACGAGGAGTATGTCGTGCAGAAGGTCCTGGACTCTCGATGGCGCAGAGGGTGCATAGAATATCTTATCCACTGGCGCGGGTACGGTCCTGAGGAACGTTCATGGGAACCGTTGTCTAACATCCATGCCCCTACCCGTTTACGTGCCTTCCACCTTCGGTATCCGTCCCGTCCCGCTCCCGTTCGCGTCCGGAGTCCGCGCATGGGGAGGGGGCTCTGTAAGGTCCGCTCCGCTGGTCCCTTTCACTTACCTCACAAGACGGGAATCGGCACTTTCGAGTCTTGTCACCGCCGGCTATCCCCTTCTAAACGCAGCCGCAACTGGAGACAAGCGCGTGCACGCCGCGAAGCTCTTTCACTGCTGTCTCCTTCATCGCTATGGCGACGGGCAGCGTGGCGCGCGTCGCGCACGTCACGGGGGCGGAGCTATGCCCTTTAAATCTTCTGGGCGCGCAATTCAAACTTGCTTGAAGATTTCTCAAGCTAGCTCAGCGTGGATTGCTCCCAGCTCCTCCGTTTTGCTGCCCAAAATTTTGTACTACTATCTGGATCTACTGGACTCCTGACCTGGCTTTTCCTGACCTCCTCTCTCGTCTGATCCCTGAACATTTGGCTTTTCCCTGGATTCTGCTGCTCTCTGTTTTCCCTGACCCGGCTATCGTTTTGTGACCATTCTACCCTCTGGCTCCCCGACTCCGGCTATCGTTTTATGACCATTCTACCCTCTGGCTCCCCGACTCGGACTGCACCACCGTCTATTACGACGCACTATCGTGCAGACATCCCCCGGCTGCCAAATATCCCTGGTGGCTAGTGGAGGCAGCCGGAGGATGTCTGCACGATACGCGCAGACATCCTCCGCTGCTGCCCGGCACTTGGGCCGGGACTTTTATGATGAAGTCAGAAGGTCGTCCCTGCAGCTCTGCGGGGGGACTGGATCCATGTCTTTTAATCTGACCTCGATTCGAGGTCAGATTATAAGACGACCTCGAATATGACGAGGGGTATTTTTCAGAGCATTTGCTCTGAAAAAAACCTTGTCTTATATTCGAGCAAATACGTTTTTTTGTATTATCTGTCCAAATCCAGTATGCTGCTATTGTGGTCCATGCTTTGAATATTTACTTGAGATGTTGGAGGTCTGTTTAAAGTTTATTTACTTTAGATTTTAAGAAAACTTTTATGTGCAACTTACAGAAATCTCAATGGGGTAACAATGGCCCCTACAAGTGCCAGTAAGAGAAGCTGAACATGGCAGACTAGATGGACCCAATGGATATTATCTGCCGACACATTCTATGTTTCTATGTATTTGTTTGGATATAAGAGGAGCTTATTTTTAGAGCAAAAAGTCCCCTTGTCTTATATTCCTAGGTCATCTTATAATCAGACCTCAAATAGAGGTATGACTCTAAGACTAAAATCCAGGTCCCATGCAGAGCTGCAGGAGACCTGACTCCTCCTTGCAGGCAGCAGGTGGATGTCTGCGTTTCTGATGCTGCTGGACACTTCCGCCGGGGCTTCTATGATGCAGTGGCTGGGTCATGTGAAATCTAATAATTAACTAAAAAAATGTGAGGTGAGCAAAAAAGCCATATATTTCCTTGTTTCTTTCTGGAATAGTAGATACCTGTATTTAACTTATTACTTGCTGCCTCCTTTGTAGCAGTTTGTGATGTTTTTTTTTTTACCAGAAATCAAGTAAAACCATTTCGCCACCACAATGTACATTTCTTCTGTCCAGGCTGTTTAAAAGAGTTTTGAAGGACACCTCTAGCTGGCTTCTCAAGTTTCCCACTGAAGCTTTCTGGCAATCATCTTAAACATACAATATCTCAACCAATAAGCAAATGTGGACACTTTTTCTACTTGTTGGCCCTTATCCAGGCTTACCACAGACTTTAAACTGTGAAAAGTATGATTAGAGAGAAAGTGAACAATGCGTATTGTGCAAAAAAATTAATTACATATTCTGAGCTCAAATCTCTAATTGTTTTAAAGTAAACATATTGATTCATACGTCAACCACAACTAGTTTCTTAAATATTATGAAACTATACACAGATCGTATATATGTCTTATTCTAAACATTCTACATAAACTGTCATAACTTGTGGAACTTACTAGCTACAAACACTAACTAGTTTAAATGGAATCTGTCATCTAAATATTGTTAAAACTGTGAATGGTAAATATGAGTCATCATAAACCCTTTAAACTCCTTTACAGGTCCCAAAAGACGCTAAAACACCCTGCATTTAACAGCTCGTTGCGGGGGGGTGGGGGGGGGGGGGTGGGGGGGGATCCTACCTGTCAGATGAGGCCTTGTGATCGGTGGCCAGGAACAAAAGTGAGTCTCAGATTTCCCAATTTTTGTATATATAAAATCCATTCAAAAATATGACTTAAAATATAATAATAAGACATAAAAATAGATCATTATTTATTAATAACCCACAATGCACAGGAAAGGAGAATCTGCCATAAATCAAATATTGAGTAAACACCCGTCCTTTAATGCATACACCCAGCCAAATAGCTGACCAGTTTGTGAACAGAATACCATGCTAGTGTATTTGCCTTCTTAAAATCGAAATCCATGCATTTCTGACTAGCAGCTAAATAACTGGAACCAGAAAACATTATATAAAGATTTATATAGAATTATGATGTGGAAATTATACTTTGTGGCCCCACATCATTTATCATTTATTTTCTGTTTTATAATCCATTCTGATGGATGGAATATGAATCTGGGAATCCTCAGTCATAACCATGGAATTGTGATTTATTAGCAGCATTATCTGTAGCCACCCAGTACTACATTTCTCAGAATCCAGCACATGACATCAGAAATCACAGTATGTATTTAGACCATCTACCTTTGAATGCACATGCGCAGTGGAAATGTGAATAACAGACCTTAATTTCAATATCCAATTTTTTGATCTTCTTATCTTGAATACCACCCTTAGTCTTCTCTTTCATATACCCACTTTTCTAAATATCACAACCTTGACCTTTAACCTTCATATTCAATTAAAGAAAATCCTAAAGTAAAACATTTGCCCTGATCATATCTTCCAAAGCATCAAAGTCCATAGAGGAATAAATACAAGCAAACAATCTGTACACTCTGATTGATCATGTGGAATTATCTTAATGCATTGTGGCTTTAAATGAATTCCAGCCATGTTAATGTATCATTTTCTATCCTATCCAGGGACCAGTAAGGAAAATAAGAGAATGCACTGAACACCATATATTAAGAGGTCAACACAAAAGAGAAAGGCCAAGGGTTTGTGTTACAGTAAGGAATTTGTGCGCAAAGGCTAGGGAGATCACATATGACATTATTATGAATTATAGAGGCAGATTGTTTATATATAAAAAAAATTCCTTGGCTTATCCAAAATAATGAAGCAGCAATGACCTGTGAACCCATAATTCTCAAGAACTGCAACAGTATTAGACAAGACAACCTTAGTTTTTACAACATCCATAATCCAGGACGAATTTTTACGAGCTCTCAGAACACTATACACTTCGATGGGGAATTGGGACAAATAGAAGTGAGTGGTATAAAAAAAAAATCTTCACTATTGTAGGTTTGCTGTAGCTTGGTTCCAAGACTACTGGTACTACATATCAATTTTCTTCTAATGAGTTATGATTATGTGGGTGTATGTAAATATACATTCTTCTTACTCTATAAAAGTGATTCTTGGAGTATTTTTTTCTGTGACCACCAGTATAATGATTAAATTTCAGTTGGATTTTTTTAGGACTATTAATTGTACTTGAGGAAAAATGCAGGGCAGTGCTGGTGTACGTACGGGATCTGGGATGGAATAGGACCCTGAGCGCCCGAGATCAAGAGCTACACTGCACTTATCTGGAGCTTAGGGCTCAGGTTTGGTCATGCATACTGCTTGATAGCATGTTTTGATGTAATTTCAGACTGTCACTGTAAAGAAGTACAACTTTAGAGTCTGCACCAACTGGAGGCACTGACCTGCCTCCACCACCACTTAACCCTCTACACATGAGCAAGTAGGTAACTTGGAGGGAAAGATATGCATATGTTAGGTGTTTTCTTCTTCTTCAGCATTTGGTTGATTAAAAATCATGACAAATGAAATTCATAGTAGTAGAAGTTTCCCTCCTGCTTGCCTTGATGCTCAGTCTATCAAACATGTAAAGGGGAAAATATGTATATTTATATATGCCCTATCAGCAATAACATTATGATCACCTGCCTAAAATTGTGTAGGTCTTCTTTTTGCCACCAAAAAAAGCCTTGACCAATGAAGGCACAGATGTAACTAGACCTCTGAAGGTGTGCTGTGGTATCTGGCACAAAGAGGTGTGAAGCAGATCCTTTAAGTCTTGTAAGCTGCGATGAGGGGTCTCCATAGGTCAGACATGTTTTTTCTAGCACATCCCACAGATGTGTGATTGGATTGAGATCTGGGGAATTTGGAGGCAAAGTCAACACCTTGAACTCATTGTTGTATTTCTCAAACCATTCCTGAGCCATTTTTGCTTTGTGGCAGGGAGCTTTATCCTGCAGAAAGAGGCCAACACCATCAAGGAATACCATTTTCATGAAAGAGTGTACATGGACTGCAGCCATGCTTAGTAGGTGGTATGTGTTAAAGTAACATCCACATCAATGACAGGACCCAAGGTTTCCCAGCTGAACATTGCCCAAAGCATCACACTGCCTCAAGCATCACACAGCCTCCATTGGTTTGCCACCTGTCAGTGGTCATAATGTTATGGCTGATGCTCCAGTGTCTTCTTTTAACTGGTGACCTAGCTCAATTGGTAAACACTTCAAATTCAGAGCTTGTTCTTCAGGGTTGCAGAATTGTTTCCTGACTGATTCAACTAAGACTTTCATCATGCACAGGTCAATAAAATGAATACTGTTGCTCAATAATAAGAAAAAGTGCTATACAAAAACTATAAAAGGATAAGTTTAAATTACTTTAAAAAAATCTCATTCAAAAATAAGATCATGAACATATGCCCCAAAGGAAGAAGGCTGCTTGTGCTTTTGGAACAAAACTATCTGTGCATAATTTTAATTTTAAGGTAATTAACTGACATATCATCTGAATAGTCTATGTACCACTTTTCCTTTTTACAAAGGGTGGATTTGATTTAAATCAAGTTGATTTAAATTACAATTTAAATCATGAGTCAGTAATACTTGATTTAACCCCTTAGTGACAGAGTTCTATGCTGCATTTAATGTGCCTTGAAGACCAGAACTGCATTATTTTTGTCATACGTTTTCTTCACTGTGATTTCTTTCTTCGTGTTCAGTCCACCCACAAAAATTATATATATCTTTTTTAAAGGACAGATGGGGCTTTCTTTTGATACGTTTATTTTCATCATATGAAATAATTTACTGTTAAAAAATATATGAAGAAAATATGCTTGAATTTACTTTACACAATTACAAGCTGTAAAGAAGAACCCTCTATATAATTTCTAATATTTGTCCTGAGTTTAGAAATACCAATGTTTCCATGTTTTTCTGTTTTTTTCTTCTTCAAATAATATGGTGATACTAGTTTGTTTTTGTTTCCTAACCATGTTCTCCTAGAGTGAACTTTTGACCCCAACCTTAACCCTAAATTTAACCCTAACCCTAAATCTACCCCCACCCCTTAATCTCACCCTTGTACTAACTCTAATTATAACCCTAACCCACCTGTAACCATGACCCTAATTGTAACCCTTACCCTAATTGTAATCCTAACCCTAGATCTAGGGTGTAAGGTCCGCTCCGCTGGTCCCTTTCACTTACCTCACAAGACGGAAATCAGCACTTTCGAGTCTTGTCACCGCCGGCTATCCCCTTCTAAACGCAGCCGCTACTGGAGACAAGCGCGTGCACGCCGCGAAGCTCTTTCACTGCTGTCTCCTTCATCGCTATGGCGACGGGCAGCGTGGCGTGCGTCGCGCACGTCACGGGGGTGGAGCTATGCCCTTTAAAGCTTCTTGAAGATTTCTCAAGCTAGCTCAGCGTGGATTGCTCCCAGCTCCTCCGTTTTGCTGCCTAAAGTTTTGTACAACTATCTGGATCTACTGGACTCCTGACCTGGCTTATTCCTGACCTCCTCTCTCGTCTGTTCCCTGAACATTTGGCTTTTCCCTGGATTCTGCTGCTCTCTGTTTTCCCTGACCCGGCTATCGTTTTGTGACCATTCTACGCTCTGGTTCCCCGACTCCGGGTATCGTTTTGTGACCATTCTACCCTCTGGCTCCCCGACTCGGACTGCACCTCCACTACTCTTAGACCTTCGTGCCTGCTGCCATCTATTGAAGTCTGCCTCCTCTGTAGCCCTCGGTAGTGGTGGTATCAGGCAAGGATTGTCTTACTCTGCAACTGGGGTTCCCCCTGCGCTTAATCACGGTACGTACACTACCTTACAAATCTTCAAGCCTTCTCCATGGACCCCGCAGAAGTTATGGATGCAGTAACTTCCTTATCCCGTCAACTGTCGGTTCTAACTCAATCTATGCAAGAACTACAGGCGGGACACTCACATTTCCAACGTCAATTGCAAGAGTTACAGGCCAACCGTCATTATCCCTCTGCCGATTCGATACCACCCCTACCGGCCACTCAATCATTGGACTTAGCTTCGGCTCCTACTCCTGAACCAAGGATTCCCCTGCCTGAACGTTTTAATGGTGACAGAAAGAAATACCGAGCCTTTATGACTTCCTGTCAGCTCCTGTTTTCCTTACAGCCCAGGACGTACGCTTCAGATTACGTAAAGGTACGGACTGTAATTTCCTTGTTACAGGGTGAACCACAGACATGGGCTCACCATCCGGCTCATCTATCCCCTTTGGTAAAATATACCCTCTCTCTGAACCGGAATTACAACACCTAAGGGAATATATAACAGAAAATCTCAAAAAAGGATTTATCAGACCTTCTACATCCCCTGCTGGAGCCGCAATATTTTTCATCGGAAAAAAAGATGGAGGTCTCCGACCCTGTATCGATTACCGCGAACTCAATGATATCACCATCAAAAATCGATATCCCCTACCTCTTATCCCAGAATTGCTTGATAGGGGCAGAGAAGCTACCATATTCACTAAGATAGATCTCCGTGGAGCCTACAACCTAGTCCGGATTCGCAAGGGGGATGAGTGGAAGACAGCGTTCCGGTCTAGGTATGGCCATTTTGAGTATTTAGTTATGCCCTTTGGACTCTGCAATGCCCCAGCCGCCTTCCAGCATTTCCTGAATGATGTATTCCGGGACTTTCTAGACATATTCCTTGTGATATACCTGGATGATCTCCTAATTTTTTCCAAGATCATCATGTTCATGTTCGTAAGGTGCTGGGTCGGTTGCGTACCCATAAACTATACGCTAAGTTTGAAAAATGTGCTTTTGACTGTCCCAAGATTGAATTTTTGGGATATATTCTTACCCCAGGAAATATTCAGATGGATCAAAGAAAGGTCCACTCTGTTCTTAACTGGCCCACACCTACATGCAAAAAAGCCGTTCAAAGGTTTATAGGATTTGCTAACTATTACCGTAAATTCATCAGGGGTTTCTCTCAAATTGTTGCTCCTATAACTACGTTGACTAAACTCCATATCCCCTTTGTGTGGACCTCAGCAGCCCAAGACGCCTTTGACCTACTCAAGCAGCGTTTCACTTCAGCCCCCATACTGGTACAACCTGATTCCTCTACACCGTTCTTCCTGGAAGTAGATGCTTCTGAGACTGCGGTGGGGGCCGTGTTATCCCAAAGACAAGGGGAGAAAGCTCTTCTACATCCAGTGGCATTTTATTCCCATCGTCTTACACCAACGGAGTCAAATTATGATGTGGGAGACAGAGAACTACTGGCTATCAAGTTTGCATTAGAAGAATGGAGACATCTATTGGAAGGTGCACGACATCCTGTTACCATTTACACGGACCACCGCAATCTTGAATACCTAAAGAGAGCCAAACGTCTCCGTCCCAGACAAGCTCGATGGTCCCTCTTCTTTACAAGATTTAACCTCCACATCACATTCCGACCCGGAACTCGAAACACTAAGGCTGATGCCTTATCCCGCCTCGTTGAGGCCCTACCCGGCGAGTCCAGTCCGCCTGACACTGTTCTACCATCTCATGTATTCCTAACGACCCAGAATTCCCTACTCAGCAAGATTCAGGCGTCCTCCAGGGCGCTCTCGCCTCCTCATACTAACCCTCCTCTCACGTTTCAGGATGGATTCTACAAATTCCAAGATAAAATCTATGTACCTGAACCTATGCGTGTGTCAGTCTTACAAATAAGTCATGATTCTCTTCTGTCAGGACATGGTGGCATCACAAAGACTGCAGAACTCGTGAGACGCCACTTCTGGTGGCCTACATTGATGAAGGATGTCACTAGTTATGTTCGTTCTTGTGAAGTGTGTGCAAGGAACAAGAGTAACCGAACTAGACCCGCTGGCTTGTTACATCCCGTCCAGACCTTGGTCTGAGATCTCCATGGATTTCATAGTGGACCTACCCCCTTCCAAGAAACATGATACAATCATGGTCGTCGTAGACCGTTGTACTAAGATGGCTCATTTCATTCCGACCATTGGTATTCCCACAGCAGCCACTACAGCCACATTGTTCATCTCTTCAGTCTTTCGTCTCCACGGGTTACCTCAGTCCATCACCTCGGATCGAGGTGTCCAGTTTACATCCCGTTTCTGGAAGTCCTTCTGTCACAATCTTCGGATTAGTCCCAACCTTTCTACAGCCTTCCATCCTCAGACCAACGGTCAAACGGAAAGAATAAACCAAATACTAGAGCAATATATACGCTGTTATACCGCCTATCTCCAAGACGATTGGTTACATCTACTCCCCACAGCAGAGTACACCTATAATAACCATAAACAATCCTCTACTAGAATGTCCCCGTTTTTTGCCAACTATGGGTACCACCCTATCTCTATTCCGGGGTTGGTTACAGACTCCTCGGTACCCGAAGTGAAGGAGAGACTTTTACGCATCACTCACCATCTGACAACACTGCGTACTAACCTCAAGGCTGCCCAAGAAGCCCAAAGCCGTTACGCGAATCTACGACGTTCTCCCCCACCAAACTACCGGGAAGGGGATAAAGTGTGGCTCTCGACTGCGCATATCCGACTGGCATGCCCTTCCAAGAAACTGGGTCCTCGATATCTGGGTCCCTACCCTATTTTGAAGGTCCTTAGTCCTGTTGTGGTACGCCTGAGACTCCCTTCTTCGCTTCGCATTTACCCAGTGTTCCATGTAGCCCTCCTTAAACCCTACATTGCTAACCCCTTTTCTGGCCGTACTCCGACGCCTCCTGCTCCGGTGATGGTGGATGGCAACGAGGAGTATGTCGTGCAGAAAGTCCTGGACTCTCGATGGCGCAGAGAATATCTTATCCACTGGCGCGGGTACGGTCCTGAGGAACGTTCGTGGGAACCGTTGTCTAACATCCATGCCCCTGCCCGTTTACGTGCCTTCCACCTTCGGTACCCGTCTCGTCCAGCTCCCGTTCGCGTCCGGAGTCCGCGCATGGGGAGGGGGCTCTGTAAGGTCCGCTCCGCTGGTCCCTTTCACTTACCTCACAAGACGGGAATCAGCACTTTCGAGTCTTGTCACCGCCGGCTATCCCCTTCTAAACGCAGCCGCAACTGGAGACAAGCGCGTGCACGCCGCGAAGCTCTTTCACTGCTGTCTCCTTCATCGCTATGGCGACGGGCAGCGTGGCGCGCGTCGCGCACGTCACGGGGGCGGAGCTATGCCCTTTAAATCATCTGGGCGCGCAATTCAAACTTGCTTGAAGATTTCTCAAGCTAGCTCAGCGTGGATTGCTCCCAGCTCCTCCGTTTTGCTGCCTAAAGTTTTGTACAACTATCTGGATCTACTGGACTCCTGACCTGGCTTATTCCTGACCTCCTCTCTCGTCTGTTCCCTGAACATTTGGCTTTTCCCTGGATTCTGCTGCTCTCTGTTTTCCCTGACCCGGCTATCGTTTTGTGACCATTCTACCCTCTGGCTCCCCGACTCCGGCTATCGTTTTGTGACCATTCTACCCTCTGGCTCCCCGACTCGGACTGCACCTCCACTACTCTTAGACCTTCGTGCCTGCTGCCATCTATTGAAGTCTGCCTCCTCTGTAGCCCTCGGTAGTGGTGGTATCAGGCAAGGATTGTCTTACTCTGCAACTGGGGTTCCCCCTGCGCTGAATCACGGTACGTACACTACCTTACATAGGGTTAGTAGATCTAGGGTTAGATTTTTCCTTTTATTTTATTTTTTATTTTTCTTTCTAACTGTAATGTTGCTGACTGGCTCTAGGGGCAGTCAAGCAACAGTTTCAGAATGTCGGAAGACTTGCGTTGCTCTCTGCTGGGCATGCCGTATTGGAGGAGCATGTTCCTCTTCAAAATGGCACCCGCGATCACCAGGTGATCACGGTGCTCTGGTGGGGCAGAGAAGGGTGTTGCTTGATGCCTCATGTGTTAAATCATTATTTTTAATGTAAAGATTCATTCTTGCTGGTAGTTATATGCTTTAATATTTGCAACCAGATTTCATATTTAGAAAAACATTTTGATTAGTAAAACAGCTATATCAGAACTGATTTTAGTTTAATAGGGTAATCACACATATTTGGAGAACTAATTAAATTGTTTTATTTAACCTAAACAATAACATTATATAGAATACACATTCTTGAGTTTGCTTAACCGCCAATGTTTATTAACTGAAGTGGTAATGTGTGAAGATAATGTGTTCTTTGTTTGTACAAATATTTGCAGAACAACAAAGGGATTTCACTGAACTTTGTTTATTTATACCAATAAATTTATATTTTTACTGTAAAAAGTGCAAGTTATCTTATCATAATGGAGCTAGCAAAACACTGTATCTTTACATTGGTGCATATGCGTGCCTTATTTATTTAATACTGTCTTTTTTTCAACTGAGGAAGTGATGTGATCTTTGAATGATGCCTTGAACAATACATCTTTGTTCTTAAATAAACACACTCAAAAAAAAACTTAGGAGCAATTTGAGATTCACCGTCATTTCCAGAAAGTAACAATTAAGAACATCGAATATTTTAATGTAGAGGAGCAGTAATAAGATATTGGCTAATTCTTTGCAAGAAAAAGAGAGACCAAGGGACCATGAACCACTGCCAGGATGTAAGCAGAGGGTCAATGTATTATAACATGCTTATTACAAGTGGTCAAAATATTTTGGAGTCAAGAAGAACTATTTCCTTTTTTTTAGCCTCTGCTTCGAGTTTTCTCAGTAGCAAAGTCTGCCAATGAGCATTGCATTAGCTGACATTATAGTAAACAGCTAAAAGGATAATTGGTGATAAAAGACATTTAATAGTAAACTTTGCTGTTCTTGCACTTATTTCTTAAGCCTTTAAGTTACTAGAAATGGCTGTTTGGCTTGTCCTATGCACACCTATACTCTAGGAAAACATGCCTTTCCAAAGTTACACTTCTACATTCAGCGGATTCCTCGTGCACCTATTCTACCAAATAAATGTAATCGCCACTTCCTTCTCGACAAACTATCCTCAATAGCTGTACTTTTTCTTGGCTCTCCATTGATGTCTCAACAGGGTCAATTATTTGACCTCTGCTTCTTTACCTTTACACCTTTACTCTTCAACTATTTCGTTCTCCACAGCTACCAACATGCGGATATTATCTAATTCTACCACTCCTTGGCAAGCCTATCATTTTACTGTATCTTATTCAAATGCTTCATCCAGGCTTATCTTGCCACTTGCCACTCATCATCTGCATATCCTCTTTGTAAAGCTGCCCACTGTCCGCCCATTCCTTTCATGGTCAAATTTATACTTGACCCTAACATACAAAATTCTCCATGATACTCACCTTCATTGCCTTTACTCTGCTCATGCAGCCTAAGTCTCTCCTGCCCTGTATCACCTCTTCACACACCTGCAAGACTTATCTTGAGCTGTTCTTTGTTTTATGCCTCTTTGTCTCCAAAGAGGCATAAAACTCTGTTATCCATCAAGAATCCACAGGCCACAAAAAAGAAGACAATTAGACTGTGACAGAAGGTACATTTTGTGTCCAATGCCTCATGTGTCTCCTGTCTTCCTTTCCATTTAAATTGTAATCCTTCAAGCAGGCTCTCTCTATCATTTTCTTTGGTTTGATTCCGTTTGTCTATTTGAGTTTGTAACAGGACTTTACATTCTGTACAAAGCCTTGCATAGGCACCACATACACAGCATAGATACTAGAGACCCCACACGCTCCTATACACATATCATTTTGATTTCAAAATGTTTTCCATTTAACTTCACAAGAGCTTTGCCCAGTTTGACAGTCCCAGCCCTCCATGGTGCAGGTTTACTTTGAAATAAATGCACCGTGAAGAAGAAGTGCAATCTCAAGGGCAAATCTCACTATATATTGGCCATCTAACAACCAATATCCGTATAATGGGAGTTCTCCCCACCTGCAAAAACAGCTCTCTCATTGGTAGTATAAGAAGCGTGGTCTTGCTGGTAAGTCAAACTCACAAGCATCAGGCATTCTTTCATCTTCACAGAAAGAGAGAAGTGCAACAACAGAGCCATAGGCGTGCGCAGCCTATTGCATTAGGGTGTGCACCCTAAAGCACAAACACACACGCCGCACACGTGTGTGTGTATAGATATATAGATAGATATATATCTATCTATATATCTATACACACACACACACATACACAAATGCACTCTGCATACTTACATACAGACCCGCATTCATATAATTATCAATATAAACAAACATTTAAAAACTGTATTAAAACTTTTTTTTTTATTAATTAAGCATTTAGCAATGTAAACAGAAATCAATCAATCAAATTTAAACTTACTTAAAGTTTACCAGCCAGCCGGCCGCCCCAGAACCCCTCCTGGGAAAAAACGATGTGTCTGTGCTCCGCTCTGCACCCTCTCCTCTGGCACTGCGGCTGGGCCTCACCCAGGGGCGTACCTAGAGCATTTGGCACCCGGGGCGGACCCTGAGTGTGGCACCCCCCCCCCCCCCCCCCGCCAATAATAAAAATGTAAGAAAACATCCACAATTTTTTCAATGTTTTAAAATTGTACAATTATAGATACCAGGAATAGTGTGCCAGTCAGATACCAGGAATATTGTGCCAGTCAGATACCAGGAATATTGTGCCAGTCAGAGCCCAGGAATATTGTGCCAGTCAGATACCAGGAATATTGTGTCAGTAAGAGCCCAGTAATAGTGTGCCAGTCAGATGCCTGTAATATTGTGCCAGTCAGAACCCAGTAATAGTGTGCCACTCAGAACCCAGTAATATAATGCCAGTCAGAGCCCAGTAATATTATACCAGTCAGTGCCCAGCAATAGTGTGCCAGTCAGTGCCCAGTAATATTGTGCCAGTCAGAGCCCAGTAATATAGTGCCAGTCAGTGCCCAGTAATATTGTGCCAGTCAGTGCCCAGTAATATAGTGCCAGTCAGAGCCCAGTAATATGCCAGTCAGAGCCCAGTAATATTGTGCCAGTCAGTGCCCAGTAATATAGTGCCAGTCAGAGCCCAGTAATATGCCAGTCAGAGCCCAGTAATATTGTGCCAGTCAGTGCCCAGTAATAGTGTGCCAGTCAGTGCCCAGTAATAGTATGCCAGTCAGTGCCCAGTAATATTGTGCCAGTCAGTGCCCAGTAATATTATGCCAGTCAGTGCCCAGTAATATTGTGCCACTCAGAGCCCAGTAATATACTGCCAGTCAGTGCCCAGTAATATACTGCCAGTCAGTGCCCAGTAATAGTGTGCCAGTCTGTGCCCAGTAATAGTGTGCCAATCAGTGCCCACTAATAGTGTGCCAGTCAGTGCCCAGTAATATTATGCCAGTCAGTGCCCAGTAATATTGTGCCAGTCAGTGCCCAGTAATAGTGTGCCAGTCTGTGCCCAGTAATAGTGTGCCTGTCAGTGCCCAGTAATAATGTGCCTGTCAGTGCCCAGTAATATAGTGCCATCCTGAGCCCAGTAATATAGTGCCAGTCAGATCCCCAGTAATATAGTGCCAGCCAGAGCCCAGTAATATTATGCCAGTCAGTGCCCAGTAATATTATGCCAGCCAGAGCCCAGTAATATAGTGCCAGTCAGATACCCAGTAATATTATGCCAGTCAGAGCCCAGTAATATTATGCCAGTCAGAGCCCAGTAATATTATGCCAGCCAGAGCCCAGTAATATTATGCCAGTCACAGTCCAGTAATATTAAGCCAGTCAGTGCCCAGTAATAGTGTGCCACTCAGAGCCCAGGAATATTGTGCTCTTTTAAATCCACCCTACTCCCCCCCTTCCCCATCACTTACCGAAGCAGGTCTGTCTGTGGACCGCGACGCCTCCTCCGTGCAGTCTTCTCTTCCCTCCTGCACGGAGGAGGGAAACACAGTCGCCGGATGTGACGTATCGTCACATCCGGTCGCTGTGATTTTTTTTTTTTTTAAACCCGGCGGCCGCATCCAGAGGATTCGGCCGCCTGAAAAAAAAAAAAAAAGGTAAGCAGCGCAGAGACAAACTCGGGCGGCAGACGGCAGTGCAGCACGGAGGTGAGAGAGCCTCAATTTTGAGGCTTGATTAGGGTGTGCACAGGCACACCCGGCACACCCCGTGCGCACGCCTATGAACAGAGCAGTATGAATGGATTAAAGTATTGACCATGCCCCCATGTGCTTATTAGTTTCAAGATGTTCATTCATACCATACCATATTTACTCGGATCTAATGCGCACCTTTTTTTTTGTAAAATTTTGTCCCCAAAATGTGAGTGCGTATTAGAATTGATGGCGCTTTAGATTCACGTATGTTTTTTATTGCAACTTAAACCAAAAAACCCATAATTTTGATATTAAAAAAAAGGAAAGCACAATGCAATAAAGACAAACTGCGCATGCCTACTACCCTCTCTTACTTACTTATATAATTTCCATCATATTGTTGTAGAGCAGTGTCATTTATAATAAAACTGTGTAAGTTGGCAGCATAAACAAATTGTTATAAAAAATACTTTGTGTACAAATGCACATTACAGTCGCTGACAAAAAAAAATTTGGCTTCAAGGTGACAAAATTTGAAGTGTGCATTAGATTTGTGTAAATACGGTATTTGATCTACTTTGTATTTAACCTAAGTTTGCCCGTTATTGTGATTATTAATAACTTATAAAACCACTTATCTACAGGAAAAAAAACAGCAGTGACTTGGCATCTTTTCTGTTTAAAAGTCAGTAATCTATTGTCTGCTATGAATAAACGTCCTGGCCCCTAAATATATGAACCATGAGTCATGTATATCTTTCAAACTACATGACAAGACTTATGGAATTTACAGGAAATTACAGTAGTAGGACATTTTTGAAAATATGCCAAAGTAAAAATTAGAAAAATTATATAAACACACACATATATACACACAAACACACACACACATATATATATATATGTACACACAAACACACACATTTATATATATATATATACACACACACACATCTCTAAAATGTATGTGAGTATAAATATTGAACATCAAACGAATTGGTGAAAGGAAAATCATCTGGTGTGGAACACATTAAGAAAGGAGATAGAATTATTTGTTTTAAACGGCAAGCATCCAAGACAGTTAGTCTTGGACAGTTTTAGAGGAGATGATAGAATCATTCGCTCACATGCTCACTCTGGTAACACTTAGGCACATAGTGACAAGTCTGCCTCATTTTATAATTATTAGCGAATGTGTGAGCAGTGGAATTCCCTCTCAAACTGGGCCTGAAATGAAAAGCTGATTTAGATTATAATATACTTTATGACTCACCTCAATCAATATGAGGAATTAAAAAAAATACTATTTTGCTTATAATTAAGAATTAAATCCGTGATTTGGCAGATTTATTAACCATATTAATGGTAGAGAACACAGTAGTAGGCATGGATAGTTAAATAGAGTTGTGTTGTAAATGCAGAGTTGTAGAATTTTATGGACATCTTACCTTCAATGATGCACTGGTCTGGCACTGGAATTCTTTTCCCCATTTCTACAACATAGTTTTTCAGTTCACTAAAGTGTTCCTTCAAATTTAAGAAGAGCTTATTGTGTTGATTTAATGGCTCTTTAGTTACTTCTTTACTACTTTGGATTTCTTGATTTGGTTCAGCTTCAGTTTCTGTCTCAGAGTAATTATTAACTGGACTTAATGCTAAAATGTTATCCATCTGGGAGTTTTTTGTGTCCATGCCAGATGCTAATATTTCATCTTCTTGATTTAAAAACATATGTGAAAAAGACATTCCACCGAGAACGTCTAAATTGTCAGTGTCTTGACCACTATCCAAACTCATGTATGTTCTGTTTACTGAGTTTAAGGCCAATTTCCTAGACCTGTAGAAAAGAAGATAAGTAAAGACATTTAAGGTAAGCAATGATTTTTATATAAAGCAGAAGGAACATTAACACATGTACACATGATACCAAATGTTTCACAACAAAAAAACAAAAATGTGTAAATGTTAAATAACTAGCTACTAAGTTATTTTTCAAATACCCCCTGCCCAACAATTGTCCACACTTTGACTCTTGTAATGGTGCCCTGTTATAATCCTAAATGTTTTATAGATCATTCTATTTGGCTTAGATGAAAACATTACAAGTAGCTGTAAACCTCAAAATCACAAGAGAGACAAACAGAGACATGCTGCTTGGAGGAAGCCCAAGATCAAAGGGCAAAATGTGTCCAGCACTCTCTCTACCATACAGCTATCTTTGTTGCTGTCTGTCATCCGTTGCTTTGTTTCATCCAGTCCACCACTGTAAGACCTGGGAGCATCTTGCTGCTTACTGATATGTAGGGAATATACATTTTATTACATTTTCTTCTTTTGTTACCTTCAGTTGTGGTGCATTCTTTCGGAGGTACTGGAGAATTTTGGCAATTTTGTATTTATTTAGAAAGTGTTTTACCGGGCAGAATACATTGAGATTTCTCTCGTTTTCAAATATCTCCTGAGGACCCAGTCCAGAATGGAGTTACACAGAGTTGCACATTTAACAGTAGATTAAAATACATACATACATACATACATATATTAAACTAGTTGGAAGAAGAACATACAGGGTAAATCCTTATTGATATAAAAAAAAAAAGGAACTACATGTACAGTATACAAAGGAGTTTGTAAACTAATAACAATCAAAGTTGAAGCATGATAAATACTCTACATCTTCAATATATCACACTCAAGTCTTTTTAACAGTGAAGTTTTGTGAGTGCATAACCAAAGGGGAACATTGGAGATTGGTATGTCCTGATCCAATACATTTATTTTTTTATTTTTTTTAATTTTTTTATTTTTTACACTCAGACTCCTCAGCGCATCACAGCATCACTATACAGTAAAGCTTGTGAGGACCAGCGCTGCTTAATCATCCCTGTGTCCTACAGTGCCCTTGAAATAATTAAATTTTCGTTGTGATAATAACACCAAGGAATCTCGATCAAACCACACCCATTCAACAGCTGGACCTAAACACACACAAACAAACATACATACGCAAACATACATACGGGCGGGGGGCGGGGGCTTAGCCGGCCGTCGGCCGGAACAGTATCAGCCTAAACCATCAGTATAGCAGTAGACAGTCAACGCCCAGGGTAACATATACAATCAAAGATTGTTTAGCCATTGCGCAATGTGATCCTGTTTCTTATAAGTTAAATCTGTCAGCCCTTTCTCCATACGTAACTGAAATTTTAGCTGTTGTTCAAAAAGTGTTTTTTGAAAGGGCAGGCTATTTTTCCAGTTTCTTGCAATCATAATTTTTGATGCAACCATACAGTGTATTGCTAACACTATTTCCTTCTTTTTATCCAGAGCCCAGTTAGTATGTAGTAAAGCTGCCTCCATGTTCCATTTCAAATCTATACCACTCAGTTTTTTGAAAATCTCATATGCCCACTGCCATAGTTTCGTTACCAATGGGCAGCTCCACCAGATATGAGCATAAGAGCCGTCTATGTCTCCACAACGCCAACAGTTCTTTAGGTAGGGTGTATACATTTTTGTTAGTTTTGCTGGAGTTAGATACCACCTATTTATTACCTTAAAGTGACACTCAACCAAATTAAGACAGTGAATATTTTTATTAACCGCCTGAATCGACCTACACCAGTCTAATTCGGAGATATTAGTATTTAACAATTTATTCCAAGTGCCTATAATTTTGAGAGAATGGGTATGTGCCGGTATAAACAGAGAATTAGCCTTAGCCGTGATCTTATCCGTTTTTTTGCCCGAAAAAATTAAATCTATAGTACTGGACAGATCTTTAGGACCAACAAACAGCGATGTATTCAGGAAATGTTTTACTCTCAAGTAAGTAAAAATCTCCGATTTTGGTATATGGAATTTCTGCATCAGAACCGCAAAGGGGAGAATTTCATCATCTTGTAATATTTCATGGATATTAATATGTTCTTTATTGGGCCATCTATTCAATGACAAGTCCTGAATGTTGTTTTCTATAGTGCTTAATTTACAACATTTGGGTATTTTATCAGCTAATTTTAAAACTTTTTTTATCTCGTTCCATGCTTGAATGGTCTGGCCTAGAACTAAAGATTTATTTAACAGTAGAACGGTATTATGTTTTCCACTGTTTAGCCACAGAAAAAATTCTAAGTTCCCACACCCTACGGATTCGGATTCTATCCGATACCAGGGTTCATCTGCCTTTGATTTTTCCTGCAGGTTGTAGATGTGGCCTACCATATTGGCGAAATAACAGTTTTTAATTAGTGGGTAGTTTATACCCCCCCGTCTGGTCTGGCGAGCAAGGAGTGAGGAAGATAATCTAGGTTTTTTACCTTTCCAAATAAACGCCTTAAAACCCAATTGAATCATATCTAACCAGGGGGAAGGGACTCTCAATGGCAACATCCTAAATAAATAGGACCATTTTGGAATAATATAAGAATTTATTGTGTTTATCTTTCCCCACCATGATATTTCTGCCGTTCTCCATTCTTTAAGCATTAAATTCGTTTGTTTCAACAATTTTAGAACATTCAATTCCATTGTCTTTTCCACCTGTGCTGGGATAATGATACCTAGATAGTTTAGTTGATCAGTGGTCCAAATAAAATTATAATTGTGTTTCAGTTTAGAGATACTTGTCTTATCTATATTAATATGAAGTGCCGTGGTTTTTGTTTCGTTCAGTTTGTAGTTTGATACAGCACTATAGTCCGTCAGTTCTTTCATTAAATAACTTAGGGACGTTGAAGGTGACAATAGTGTGATTAAGATATCATCAGCGTATAAAGAGACTTTCAATTCACCATTTTTAGTCTTATAACCCTTAATATCAATATTATCTCTTATATTTATTGCCAGGGGTTCCACTGATAAAATATAAAGAAGGGGGGATAATGGGCATCCCTGTCTGGTGCCATTCTGTAAGTTAAACCAACCTGCGCATATGTAAGGGCCCACCGTTCTAGCTGTCGGGGCCGAGTAAAGAGCCATGATCGCCCCATGGATCCACCCCTCTAAACCAAAGGATCTCAGCACACCATCCTGATATCCCCAACTGACCCTGTCGAACGCTTTTTCTGCGTCTAAAGACAGAGTCAGGAGGGGAGAGCCTGAACGGGCCGTTTGATTAATGATGTCCAAGATTCTTCTTGTACTATCATTTGCAGATCTCCCCGGAATAAATCCTATTTGGTCAGGATGAATTAAATTACCTATTATAAGCTTAATTCTATCTGCCAATATAGCTGCGTACAGTTTCATGTCTGTATTTATCAGAGATATTGGTCTATAATTAGCAACATCATATTTGGATTTATTTGGTTTCAATATCGGGAGCACATTAGCCTGGAGGAGTTCCATAGGAGATTTGGCATTTTTAGCTATCTCATTAAATAAATGTACCAATGGGGGAATGATTATTGGTTTCATTGATTTATAGAATTGATTAATGAAACCATCGGGACCAGGAGTTTTATATCTGTCCAGATTATTAATTTCCCTCTCCACTTCTTCTGCTGTAAATTCAGTAGAAATTTCGTCCAGGGCTACTTTGGAAATTTTAGGGATATTTGTTTTGTTTAAATATTGTTCAATTATCTGAGAATTTGTGTTTAGCCCAAGATTATATAATTTCTCATAAAAATCGTTGAACTTTTGCCCTATTTGTTCCGGTGCAATGTAAATCTTCCGCCCGTCTACCAGTTTTTCAACTGTATTCTTAATATTTTGTTTTTTTAATTTACTAGACGTAAGTTTGCTTGCTCTGTTACCCTGGTAATACGATTTTGTTTTAAGTTTATTTAAACATACTAAAGTTCTTTGTTCCAATTTATTATTAATTTTAGTGTGTAATTCTAAAATTAGCTTTTGTTTTTGGCTGGACGGTGATTTTTTATTAGCAGTAGCAATGTTAAAGAGATCTATATATAAATCTGCCAGTTCCTTTCCTTGTCTCCTCTTCTCATTTTTTTCTAATTTTATAATGTATCCTCTAAGTACGGCTTTGAAGGTGCACCAAATGGTAGAATTGGCCATATTGGGCGAATAATTTTCCCTAAAGAAGTATTTGGACAATTCTAACAAAAAATCAATGTTCTCATGTGATTTTAGAATATCCTCCTTCATTCTCCATGTGGTTCGACCCTTCTTCTGAGCCTGGCCTATCTCCAATATTACCAAGCTATGATCCGACCAGGTATTTTCTTGAATTAATGTTTTAGAAATGTCTTTAATACTATCGGCCGAGATCATAAACATATCAATCCTAGAGTATGAACCGTGGACTCTAAGTGCGTGTAATCTCTTTCTTTTGGATGAAAAATTCGCCAAGCGTCGAGTATATTATATTTTTGGCATGCTTTCGCTAATTTTCTAGATTGTCTAAGAACGACACTTTCAGATTTCAAAGGGCCCTGATATTTCTTGTCCATACTGGGGTCTGAGACACAATTAAAATCACCTGCTATAATAAGTACCCCTTTAGCAATCTCATCTATTCTATTCATTATCTTAACTAGTTCGGCCACAGGATTGACATTAGGTAGGTAGACATTAACCAATGTGTACATTTTATTCTCTATTCTACATACCAATATCACATATCTAGCTTCTAGGTCGGGTTCAAATAACAGTACTTCCAACTGTAAGCTTTCGGCAAAAACAATTGTCACCCCTCTTTTTTTTTGGGACAGTAGAGAAGCTTGATAGCTTTTTGGGTACGCTTTATTGGTCCATTTTTGTGAATCAGTTTGTCTCCAATGAGTTTCTTGTATAAATCCTATGTGGCATTTTGTCTCAGAAAGTGTTTCATACAGTCTACGTCTTTTATATGGAGTGTTTAAACCCTGTGCGTTAACTGAAATAACTCTAATCATTGTCTATGGACCAAACGGCCAGCCCCCCCTCCCCGCCCGCCCCAGCGCCACGTACATTCATACCAACATTCACCCAGTAATCCCGGCGTGGTGGGCCCATATCAGGGTCCCCCATGCCACACACCATACCACAAAAAATCTGAGAGAAAACTCTCAGATAATATGCAAGGCTCCTAGAGCCGTGCATAACTATGTGGACCAACCACATACGGCGGGTGGGTCGGAGGTGTCCCTAACCTAATGCAAACAATCCAATTACAATACTTTTAATTAGGAGTGTACACTCCTCCATTAGCCCAAAAATTAACTTATACATCTTCTTATACCCCTAACCCGTGTTTAAAGCCCTTTCACCTTTAAATTACCATTTTCGTTTTTCTTATTCTATTACCTATTAGTTCCCTTTATCTCCCTTTTTTTCCCTTTCCCATTATTCTTATATTTTCCCTTCTTTTCCCCTTTCTCCCCCTCTTCTCCCTTCTCCTCCCTCTTTTCCTTTCTTCTTATCAGTTCCCTCCCTCTCACCTTTTCTTTGGTGACCTAACTTTTCCAATCCCATTTCCTTTATCCTATCCTCTCTCGTCTTCCATCTTCCCCTTCCCTCCCTCCTCCCTTTCCTCCTACCTCCCTTTTTCCCTATTCCCCTTTTTATTCTTGCTCCTTCCCCTCCCTCCCAAAAAAAAAAAAAAAAATATATATATTTCCCCATTATTTCTTTCATATGGGGAATTTGGGGAAAAGGGGAAATAGAATTTTGCTTGATTATTGAAGAAAAATAAAAAGCCAGACTAGAACGCCATTCCTCATCGTCTTTTCTCAAATTATAGATCCCCTTCTGCAGGCTTCGTCCTATCCATATTATCTACTTCCTTGAGTGGTAGAGCATTATTTTAAATTCGCAGAGTTTAACCATTCCATAAGATTGTTTATGGAATCAAAGGATTCTGCTTGGCCTTCGTGGTTTATCAATATTTTACATGGAAAGCCCCATCTGAATCTTATGTTATGTTTTCACAAGACTGAAATTGCAGGGGCAAATGATCTCCTTTTAGTCCGTGTGGCATAGGACAAATCTGATAGAACTATAATTTTTGCAAAGGCAC
Organism: Pelodytes ibericus; assembly: GCA_036172795.1. NCBI lineage: Eukaryota > Metazoa > Chordata > Amphibia > Anura > Pelodytidae > Pelodytes > Pelodytes ibericus. The sequence goes on along the minus strand of CM069861.1, from coordinate 156,955,861 downwards.
CGTCTTTTATTCTTCTTTCTTTACTGGCCCTTAAAAAATTTTCCTTAAATTCATTTGAATGAAAGCAAGCTATAATATCTCTGGGGGTATCCGCAGAGAGACTTGACGGTTTGGGGAGTCTATGACATCTGTCTATTCTTTCCTCATACCCATCTAATTGGAGATTGAGGGCAGTGAAATATTCCTTTAAAATAGCTCTTATATCCTCCTGTTTCGGATTTTCCGGCATATTTCTAAACCTTAGGTTCTTCCTACGTGAACGGTCCTCCAGGTCACTGATTTTATCCTCTAAGTATAACAGTTTAGTTTTTAGTGATTTGTTTTCGTCTTGCAAGTTTCTAACTTGAAAGTCTGTGTTTATTTGGTGTTCTTCCAATACATGTATTGAGTTTGCTAAGGCAACGATTTCTTCTTTAATCTCCATCTTAATTTCAGCTGAATTAATAGAGATCACCTTTTTTATTTCCTCTAGCATATTTTGAAGACTGTTATTAAGGGATTCTATAGTGACCCCGCCATTATAATTTTCAAGCATTGGGTCTGGGATATCCCTAGAAAGGGAGAAATCTCTTATAGGTCTGGGGTGTACTTCCTTCGAAGCTAAAGGTGAAGTGGAACTATGAAAATAGTCAGACACACTTCTATCCTGTTTCAGATCCTTTTTGCCTTTAGTGCTAGCATTTTTAGTCTCAGTGGTTTTCCTCGTGGCCATTATGCTATGCACTGAGGACCTGACACCGCCACTCTTAATAAGACTTTAGTTTGCTAGTTTGCGGACTCCTATTAATCACGCAGGACTCCTTATCTGTTTCTTTTCCGCTTCCCCACCTCTTTCTTCCTTTTCTCTTCGCTGTCTTTTTATCCTTTTTCCTCTATTTTATTTTTTTTTTATTTTTTTTTTATTCCTCTATTCCTGCCATTTCCTTTTTCTTTCTTTTCTTTTTTCTTCCTTCTCCCCTTTTCTGTCCCCCCTCTCCTCTTCTCTTTTCTGTCCTCCTTCTTCTCTTCCCCTCTTTCCTTTCCCTCTTTCTTCTCCTTCCTCCCCTCTCTTCCCTCCCCCACTTCTCTCTCTCTCCCTCTTCCTTAATGCAACCGCTGCTCTCTACTTTCACTTATCTTCACTTATCTTCACTCTGAGCACCAAATGACTATTAAAGGTATATTAGAGGTATATATATTTATGTATATTTGTGTGGACAGCAGTATAATCGGAGGCAGAAGCAGCAGAGGCAGCGGCCGAGCGCTATATATGCATATAAGCATGCATATAAGCATGTAAGCTGAAGCATATGTGGAAAAAAAAAAAAAAAAGTAGAAGGGAATCAGCAGGAGGGAATCAGTGATCAAAAAGAAAAGAAACCACTGATGCAGCAGGCAGGAAGGCAGGAAGGCTAAAGAGGAGAGGTTTTGGATATTATTTTGACCTCTACAGCTCAGACAGTTCAGCATAACATATTTTATACAATGCAAGAGAGTTACTTATCTGAGGACAGCAGCAGATCTGAGGACTCAGATATGATTTCCTGGTATGTTCGAGTCATCTAGCTTTCTAGTTGTACTCACGAGATTTCTGGCATCTGTCTGACGCCCTTTTGACATCAAAAAAAAAAAAAAAAAAGTGAGGACCTGTAAGGACCTGTAGGGCCCCACACGGGGGTCAGCGGGAAACACTCTCAGAAACTCTCCGGAACCACGGCTACCACAGAGAGCATACGGATGATGGACAACGGTGAGTACTGCGAAGAAAACCCTCAGGCTGTAGGAGGAAGGGATCTATGGCCACGAGGGTGACAGAAGGGAGACAGGGGGGACACCAAAAAAAAAAAAAAAAACGCTAAACTAGGGGAAGCATCTTTCCAGCGGGCCTCCTCTAGCAGCACAGCATGTACTGATCACCTCCGTTCACCTCCGATCACACCCCGCCCCTCGGCGCGCACGTCAACACGTCATCACCTCTCTCTCCAACCTCTGAGCCCTGATCCAATACATTTTGAACTATATATATTTTATTTCTTAATTTCATGTAAAAATGGAAAATCAGGAATCGACTTACGTTTAAGGTTGTACTCCGATGTATTTGTACACAGAATTACACACAAAATTTGGTAACAATATGTTTTTATATTTTCCCTTTGAGCACACCCTCAACCATTCTCTCTGTTTCATTCTATTTGTCTAGCTGTCAGCTATAAACCATGGTGGGTAAGTGAGACCTGAGTAGTTCAATTGATGGTCCAAGTATTACCTAAAAGCCTGACGGCAACACCGACCCTCAGTGTCAGCCACATCAAGCCTCCAATTGTTATTTTTGAAAAAAGAACACTGGGCTGAACTGAAAAAATAAGAAACACAAGTTTTACCACATGCACCTGAATATAAAAGTGCACCTATAGGTGTGTTTACTACAGGCTGTTATACTTTATTTTGACATTCTTAATTACATGCCAGAAATCCTATTTGGCTTGATGTGAACCATTCTAATGTGTTTGACTGGGCCAGTATGTGAAGTCTGCAAACTTATTCTATTTCATTCATCCATTGCAACATTTCTGGATAATATAGATTGGCATTTAGCATCCTATAATAAGCTTATGCTGGCGCCAATATTCATGACCTAATGTTAATGGTTATAAGTCATCCCCTGAAGGCACAGACTGAAATGTGCTCAGAGCTTGGAGTGTTTACACATATATGCATTTTATAAAGGTTTAAAAAAAAAAATGCTGTGTCCAGGTTTGGTTATCTTTTACACTCCTCATGTTCTGAAACTCTGTGTAAAGCTGTCCACTGTCCGCCCATTCTTTCAGTGACCAAATTTATACTCCTCACCTAACATACAAAACTCTCCATGACACAACATCCTCCATAGATTACTACCTTAGACAACTACCTTTGTCACTACACAGTCGCCTTCATGACAATTATTCTCCTCGTTCAGCCTAAGCCTCTTCTGCCCTGTATCACCTTTTCACACACAACTGCAAGTCTAATCTTGGGCTGTTTTGTGTCTACGGAATTCATTTCACCTCTTCCCCTCCCTCTAAAGCTTCCTCTAAAAGTCTCCTGACCACCATTCCATTTAAAGTGCAATCCTTCAAGCAGTCATCGATACAGTGGAAAGTGGCCAATGGCCAGTGGTTCAATATGGCATGGTAGGACATTCAGTAACATAGGGACTACACTAGAAAAGTCCTCCATGTGAAAGAGAGTAGTGTTGAGCGAACCCGAACTGCACTGTTCGGGTTCGTACCAAACATTACGGTGTTCGGACCCCGGACCCGAACACGGACATTTCACTGTATGTCCGTGTTGGAGTTCGGGGTTTGGCTATAAACCGAAAGTCTATAAACCGAAAGACATTCAGTTTATAGACTTTCGGTTTATAGAATAGCAATAGCATTACATGTATTCTATAAACCGAAAGTCTATAAACCAAAAGACATTCGGTTTATAGACTTTCGTTTTATAGAATACATGTAATGCTATTGCTATTCTATAAAAAGAAAGTCTATAAACAGAATGTCTTTCGGTTTACAGACTTTCGGCTTATAGAATACATGTAATACTATTGGCTTTCTATAAACCGAACTAGAGTCCCTATTCATAAGAATTTCTTCGGAATGGGGACTCTAGTTCGGTTTATAAAAAACCAATAGTATTACATGTATTCTATTAGCCGAAAGTTTATAAACTGAACGACGTTCGGTTTATAGACTTTCGGTTTATAGAATACATGTAATGTGAATATGCTGTTTAAAACCATGCAGAAATGTTTATTTCATCAAGTATTGATAGGGGTTAAAAAAAAAATTCTGTTGTATTGTGCATATGTTAGGTGTTTGGTTACACTTTTTAGTATTCATTAAGTTGTTTGAACATAGAAATGAGCACTCCTTTTCCCCATATATTTCTTTTTGTCTGTCACTTTGTAACAGGGATTATTAATGTGAATTTGCATGTTTGAAATAGGGTTTTTATTGCTCGGTATGATATTTTTTTTCATCAAGGCACATCACTGAATCGAGCCCATGGAGTGAGAAGTCGCAACCCCACTTTAAAATGCAATAGATCCATTACCCAAGTAAAGAGGCCAATGGTCCTCCACAGCTAACCAATACTTTTTCTGAGGGAACTGAATGGATGATATTGTCCAGTACTGACCAATTGCATACTTAGAATAATCCCTTGTCTTCTATTAATTTCATTGCCACTGTTCTCTATTGCAACATACAATTATAGAAATGTCTGGGATGCTGCAGAACTTCACACTGGTGTTTTTATTACGGATGTCTTGATCTTCCAGTTGTGACATACCCTCTTTGAATTCTATGTTTTACATATCAGGATATAATAACAATCATCTGTTACTTTTAATCTGTTTATTAATGATCTCCCACGTTGTGCTGAGTGCCATGTCTCAGTGTTTGCTGATGACACAAAATTAGGTAAGGTAATAAAGACTAATCTTGATGTTTTTTCTTTACAGGAAGATTTGGACAGAGTAGGGAACTGGGCAAGAAAGTGGCAAATGAGGTTCAATATAGACAAATGTAAAGTTATGCATTATGGGAAAAATAATAACAAAGCAACATATACGTTAAATGGTATTTCCCTGGGAAAAACTACTAACGAAAAGGATTTAGGAATCATTGTAGATAACAAACTTGGCAACAGTGCCCAATGCCAGTCAGCAGCTGCAAGGGCCAATAAGATATTGGCATGTATAAAACGAGGTATAGATTCACGGGAGGAGGACATCATCTTGCCTCTTTACAAATCAATGGTAAGACCTCACCTTGAATATGCAGTACAATTCTGGGCACCAGTCCTTAAAAAGGATATTAAGGAACTAGAAAAAGTGCAAAGGAGAGCTACAAAATTAATAAGGGGATTGGAGGATCTTAGTTATGAAGAGAGACTTAAAAAATTGCATTTATTTACTTTAGAAAAAATGATAACATTATATAAATATGTGCAGGGCCAATATAAGGAGCTCTCCAGGGACCTGTTCATTAATAGAAATGTACAAAGAACAAGAGGTCACCCCCTGAGACTGGAAGAGCAAAGATTTCATATGCAGCAAAGGAAGGGATTCTTTACGGTAAGGACAATAAAATTATGGAACTCACTGCCAAGAGAGGTAGTGCTATCAACCACAATAGATGCATTTAAAAATGGTCTGGATGTTTTTTTAGAAAAGCAGAACATACAGGGGTATTAATAATAGAATGAGCATTAGTAATAGAGCTTTTTGATCCAAGGAGAAATCTGATTGCCCTTTTGGAGTCAAGAAGGAATTATTTTTCCCCCTAGGAGGCAACATTCGAAAAAGCTTCCTTAGGGGTTTTTTTGCCTTCTTTTGGATCAAAATGCTGAAATGATAGGTAGAAGGGTTGAACTTGATGGACTTGTGTCTTTTTTCAACCTAAATTACTATGTTACTACTATGTTACTTAGCAGGTCTTAATATTAGGTAAATACAATCTCAGATGAACAATAACACATGACATTTTATTACACTGTTTCATGATTTATTTTACATAAATAATGCCAAAATGGAGAACATATGTGTGAAAAACTAAGTACACCTTATGATTCAACTTGAAGTGATCTTTTCTGTGACTTTATCAGTCTCTCACATCATTGTGGAGAAATTTTGACCCACACTTCTTTACAACTATGGGTAAATTCATTGTGGTTTGTTGACATGTGTTTATGCATAGCTTAACCTCTTAGTGACAGAGTGCTATGCTGCATTTGATGCGTCTTGAAGACCAGAATTCCATTATTTTTGTCATACGTTTGCTGAACTGTGATTTTCTTTCTTCGTGTTTAGTTCACCTACACAAATTATATATAATTTTTTAAAGGACAGATGGGGCTTTCTTTTGATACTATTATTTTCCTCATATGATATAATTTACTATATAAAAATAAATAAAATATGATGAAAATATGCCAAAAAAAACTTTTACAAATGGTAAAAAGACCCCATCTATATAGTTTCTAATATTTGGCCTGAGTTTAGGGCAAATAGTAATAGCGCAATAACCAATAGAAGTGTTTTTTTCCCCTAACCATATTCTCCTACAGTGACCTTTTGACCCCAACCCTAACCACAGTATTTCAATTGGGTTGGGCCATTACAACACCTTGATTCTTTAATGTTTCAGCTATTCTGTTGTAGGTTTGTTGGTGTGCTGGGGATCATTGTTCCCTTTGCATGACCCAATTTTTCCAAGTTTATCTGTCGGACAGATGTTCCCACATTTGGCTCCAGAATATTTTAACATACAGAGAAGTTCATGGTAGAGTCAATGGGCCTGATTCAATGACACAAAACATCACTAATTACTGTTTTTTTAACTCAAGATGTTCTACTGAAGTATGGGATTCAGTGATGGGAGATAAATTAACCCAGGTCACTGAATAGACCCCAATAACTGCAGGTCCTGTTACTGCAAAACAAGCCCAGGACCAGCTTGAGATCTGGTATGAGATGTTTGTGCTAATATGCAGTGTCATGAATTTTAACATTTAACATGCTAACTGAGGCTTGTTTAGTCTGAACTGTATCTCTTGGGTTTTTAGCAATTTCTCTGACCTTGGGGTGAATTTGCTGGTACGTCCACCCTTGAGAAGATTGGCAACTGTCTTGAATGTTTTCCACTTTTAAATAATCTTTCTCACAGTAGAATGATGGGTTTTAAATTGTTTGGAAATGGGCATAATACACTTCCAAATTTAGAGACTGCAACAGTTGCTTCTCTAAGATCATTGCTGATGTATTTCCTCCTTGGCATTGTATTAACACACACCTGGATGCTCCAAACCAGCAAACTGCTAAAACTTTATCTTTTATAGAGGTGGTCACACTTGCTGATGATCAGTTAATCAAGGGTATTTGATTATCAGCACCTGTCTTCTACTCAGCCTCCTAATTCCTTTGGCGGCAGTAATGGTGTGTTTGTTTTTTCACACATGGCAATCTGATAACTTGCAACAACATTAATGATCTACCACTGCAATAACAGCCCTCTGCAAGATACAGTCACAACCGTAAGATCAAGACATCCATAATAAAATCATCAATGTGAAGCATCCCAAAAAACCCTTCCCGAGGGCTTACCAGCCTGTTCCACTATATTATGCCACATAGGCAAGATAGATTGTTCAAAGGATAGTCCATCTTGTCATGCATTAGTGAGAGTTTTTTGGAATGCTCTGCAGTATTGTGAAATCACATGGAAAACATTAAACTCAGGTATGCTGTATATTATAAATTGTGTAGATGTAATTTAGTATTAATGTGTATGGTTTTGGTCTATGCTTACCATGGAAGCACTTCTAAAAACATAAACACATATTAATAACATTGCTTTCATAACTGCTAGTTTCACCTAGGCCCTGGGTGTCCCAACTGTGGCACTTCAGCTGTCTCTGGATGATTTTGGGCCATCCTCTATTTGAAAGGTCTTGTAATAAAGTATATAAATGGTATTTGCATTGCTTTTATACATATTAGTTTCATCAATGTCCTGTGTGGAGAACTGCATTCCGCTTCTGCTCTGCTGCCACTATAATGCCCAGCCATTCCTCAAGGCTGTTGGAGCATTATGGGATTTTTAGTTCAATGGTGGCAGGAGGTCTCTAGGTGAACATCTAGGTTTAAATGAATATGTCCTGAAAAGTACTATAAAGCGAGGTCTGATTACATACTGGTAGTGAAATACAATAGAAATAATCCTATATTTAAAAAAAATATATCAAATACATAAAATACTACGAATATATTTACTTCATATTATATGACAACAAAATGCATGTAATTACAAAACGAATTACAAAAATAATTTTCAAGAAGATATAACATACTGCATATAATATATTGCATGAGAACCCCCCTTCAAACTATATCAACAGATAAAAATAGAAGTATGCAAAAATATTCTTTATAAAATTACATGCTAAATTTACCATTTTCATTATGTAATCTATTTCTAAATGTAGCATATCCTTGTATGACCTAATATGATAAAACATAAAAGGGATGAATGAGAAAGTTCCTCTGTTGACATAGTCTACACTTTGGTGTGTCTGTCGTGAAGTTATGTGATCGACTAGGTACTAATTGTACGATGATGTCAACTAATTGAACAATGATGACAAAGAAAAGAAAGCATAACAGAACATAAACTCCAGAGGGGATGAAGATTAATACTAACCAGAAACAAGACATGACAACTTGGAGTGTGATGAAATGCCTGAAACTTATTATAGACTGCCATGTAGATAGAAACGAATTGCATCCACATACCTACTGATTCCTTTGTCTTTTGTGTCATCTTTGCATTTTTTTAAGTCTGCATACATTAAAGTCCTATCTGGAAACATGTCTTTTAGACTCTGGCCTTTGGCGTTTCCATTATCGATTTCCAACTTCTCTTCTGCAGCCCCACCATGTAACTTACAATGCTGTGCATCATGGGAAAAAACAGCATGTTCTGTTTGAATGGTGCTTTCTGTCCTGAAAGAAATACATTATTGTATTATTAAATAATATAATAAATACATAATTGACCCAGGACATACTTGAAAATGAGAGTATAAATATGTATACATGAGTTATCCTTTTTATGTTGACAATCTTTTGTTGTTCAGTGCTGTAGTCATTATAAATGACAAAAAATCTATAAATCATAAAACATTTCAACCGTTCCATTGAACCGTCTGCACCATACGTTACAGTTTATAAAGAGGACCTTAATCCGCAACATGCAGGGCTATATATATATCTACAAATGGTAGTTACATTATTAAAAAATTAAGCTTAAAACTTTTGGAAGGCATACATGGCCCTATGAATTACTACAATGTGTAACATTAATATGCAGTCTCCATATCTACTTTCAAATGATAAAAATACTCCTTGCCCTCCTTTTGGTCAGTGGTAACACAAAAGTCGGCTTGTCAATCACGTTTTTGTAATGTGAAAATGTTTTCAAGAGAAGCAACCAGGGCCAGACTGGGAACAAAAACGAGCCCTGAAAATATTTTTTCAATAGATTATTGTTTAGAAAAGGGAAAAACATGCATTTTTAAGCACATTTTAAGTTATAGATAAGACTGATATATACACCTGCACAGGACAATATATAGCCCCCAGTATGTACACAAGGTTACATGTATTGCCCTGTGAAGAGGTATATATCAGTGCATGAGCTTTAACCTTGCTTACATTCTGCTGTGTAAATATAGACTTATAGACTTATCTCAGAATCCAAATTGCACTGACATGGTGTGCCCCAGCACCCAGGACTTGCCCCAGCACCCAGATTGAACTCACAGCACTTGCCCCAGCATCCAGAATTTGACCCAGCACTATTATTGCACTCACAGGACTTGCCCTAGCACCCATGAGGAATTACCCTAGCATGCAGATGGACACCCAATCAATGGTGCATGCAGGAAAGAAAAGGTGCCGCCAGATATGACATATTGTGCCCTGCATATTTTGCCACCATTGGCTGATCCTACCCTCAACAACAAATACAGTGTCTCACACACATACACAGTCACATACAAAATCAAAAGAGCGAGTCCCCTGCTGTTTTTATTGCCGGGAAGCACTGCGATATACCCATTTATTACACTCTGCCACTCTCACACACACTTGCACTCTGCCGCTCACTCACATACACTGCCACTCACACACGTACCTGCACTCTGCAGCTCACTCACACACACACATACACTGCCACACACATACATTGCCACTCACACACATACACTCACTCATGCATTGCCACTCACTCTCAGTCCCATGTTTACACTCTGATATTCACTCATGTACAGGGGCGTCACTAGGGTTGGTGTCACCCTGTGCGGAAACTCATGGTGTCACCCCACTGGATTTCCTCCAATACAATGCAAAACAGATTCCTTAATAATGCCAGTTAGATGGCCTATTAACTATGCCACACACAGGAGCCCCATAACTATGCCACACACAGGAGCCCCATAAATTATGCCACACCAGAGCCCCATAAATTATGCCTCACAAAAGAGTCCCTTAATTATGCCACACATGGGGCCCAATAAATATGCCACACACAAGCGCCCCATAATTATGCAACACACAGGAGCCCCACGAGGTGACAATTGTACAATTATAGATACCAGGAATAATGTGCCACTCAGAGCCCAGTAATATTGTGCCATTCAGATACCAGTCATATTGTGCCAGTCAGAGCCCAGTAATATTGTGCCAGTCAGATACCAGTAATATTGTGCCAGTCAGAGCCCAGGAATATTGTGCCAGTCAGATACCTGTAATATTGTGCCAGTCAGATACCAGTAATATTGTGCCAGTCATAGCCCAGGAATATTGTGCCAGTCAGAGCCCAGGAATATTGTGCCATTAAAGTGCTCGTTTTCAACCACCCTCCTTCCCCCCAGTGCCGGACTGGGGATAAAAACCAGCCCTGGAAATGGTTGTACACCAGCCCCATAGCATTGCGTCATTATACCAGCCCCATAGCATTGCGTCATTATACCAGCCCCATAGCACTGTGTCATTATACCAGCCGCATAGCATTGCGTCATTATACCAGCCCCATTGCATAACATTCTTTTCTTGTTCATAAAAGGGAAAACCATACATTGTAAAGCACATTTGAAGAGTCTATTATTTACAGATAAGGCTGGTATATACCCCATGCACAAGGCAATACATAGGCCCCAGTATGTACACAAGGTTATATGAATTGCACTGTGCAGGGGTATATATCAGGGCAGTGTGTGTCATCTGGATGGATGCATTGATTTACCCCAGCAACCAGAATGCATTCACAGGACTTGCCCAGCAACAATGACCGATCCCAGCACTCAGATTGCATTCACAGGACTTGCCCAGCACCCATGACCTACCCCAGCATTAAGACTGCACTCACAGGGCTTTTCCCAACATCCAGGACTTACCCCAGTATGCAGGTTGAACTCAGTGGACTTACCCCAGCACTCAGATAGCACTTACAGGACTTTCCCTAGCACTCAGGACTTATCTCAGCATGCAGATTGCACTCACATGGCTTGCCCCAGCACCCAGGATTTACCCCAGAACTCAGACTGAACTTGCAGAACTTGCCACAGCACCTAAGACTTACCCCACCTCGCAGATTGCACTCACAGGACTTGCCAAAGCACATGGATTGCACTCACAGAACTTGTCCCAACACTTACCCCAGCATGCAGCTTGCACTCACATAACATGCTATAGCACTCAGGACTTAGAATGCCCTCACAGAACTTGCCCCAGCACGAAGGACTTTATCCAGTACTTAGATTGCACTCAAAGGACTAACCCCAGCACCCAGGACTTACACCTGCTATTAGATTGCACTCACAGGACGTGCCCCAGCACAGGAGGGAAAAGGAGGGAACATTGCATCTTTCCGCAGCCAAATTCTTAAAGTGGCGGGATCACTGCACTGCTTCTTGTTTTATATGTGATACACAGACATAAACCCTTACACACACAAAAACACACAGTCACACTTACACACATACATACACAGCCACACACAGATATACACACATACATACACATCCACACACACATACAGAAATACACACACTTACACAGGCACACTTACACACAGTTACACTTACAGACACACAGTTACACTTACACATAATAACAAATGCCCACTGTCACACACACAGACACATATATACACACAGATGTATTTGTTTTATTTTTTAAATACTGTTTGTAGGGAGGTGGATGGTTCAGACCAGATGGTGTACACATATACAGAAATACATACACTTACACAGGCACACTTACATATACACAGTTACACTTACACAGCCACATTTACAAACACACAGTTACACTTACACAGCCACACTTACATACACACAGTTACACTTACACAGCCACATTTACATATACACAGTTACACAGCCACACTTATAGACACACAGTTACACTTAAACAGCCACACTTACATAAACACAGTTACATTTACACAGCCACACTTACATACACACAGTTACACTTACACCGCCACACTTACATACACACAGTTACACTTACACAGCCACACTTACATACACACAGTTACACTTACACAGCCCCACTTACATAAACACAGTTACATTTACACAGCCACACTTACATATACACAGTTACACTTACACAGCTACACTTACATACAGTTACACTTACACAGCCACACTTACATATACTGTTACACTTACACAGTCACACTTACATACACACAGTTACACTTAAACAGCCACACTTACATATACAGTTACACTTACACAGTCACACTTACATACACACAGTTACACTTACACAGCCACACTTACATATACAGTTACACTTACACAGTCACACTTACATACACACAGTTACACTTACACATGCAAACACGCAGTTACACTTGCACAGTCACACACAGTAACACTTGCACACTGTCACACAGACACACTATGATTTCTTTGAAAAAAAATTTTTTGTTGGATCGGTACTTGCCTCTGATCCCTGCAGAGGCAAAACACCTGTCAAATAGTTTCTTCCGAGCACCGGATGTCGCCTTACATCCAGTGCTCGGTCAGTCTCTGGGAAGCTGGGGGTGGAGCATGCAGCCTTAAAGCGGCCACCGCGGCCAGGTTCTTAAAGCAGTCGCGGCGGCTGAATTCTTGAAGCGGCTGCAGCAGCCGAATTTTTCAGCAGGGCAGTTTTCAGCCTTTGTGACCCCAGGTAACGGCCCCAGGGATGGCGGCCTACCGGGATTTTTCCCGGTATCCCGGTAGGCCAGTCCGGCCCTGTTCCCCCCCCTTCCCCATCACTTACCGAATGGCTGCTGCTCCTTGTCCCCGGACGGACGCCTCCTCCGTGCAGTCTTCCCTCCTGCACGGAGGAGGGAAACAGTCACCAGATGTGATGAAGAGTGGTGCTCCTGCCGCAGCGTCTTAGAGCAGCCGCACGTCTTAAAGTGGCCACGGCTAACGTCTTAAAGCGGCCGCGACCTTAAAGTGGCCGCATACTTAAAGCAGCCCCAGGGCCGGCGGCCCACCAGGAAATTTACCGGTATCCCGGTAGGCCAGTCCGGCCCTGGAAGCAACCCTTTATAAATGGCATAATAAGAAGACATTTTTAGGAAAGAAACGTTCAAAACAGTAGCTTAGAACTCAAGCCATTAGCGTCTGCTATATATAGTCTTGCTAGATTCCATATTGGACAGCAGAACAAACATGCCATTATTGATGATCACATTCTCTAGAAAGTCTAGGCGTGCTAGACAGATTTGGTTGTTTATTTAAACCAAAGTACCAAATAGCAAAAACAGAGAAATCTTATTTTAAAGTAGATCTAAGTAATGAAGGGAAAGATCAAAAATATTTTTTTAAAGGAATATTATCCATAAAATACACATATGTGATACAGACAATAACACAATTTATATTGTTTTCAATGTAGTTGCATTTGCCTTACCAAAATACATAAAGAGAAAAGTTGTGAATATAAATCTTTGTTTTCTAGCAAATAGTAGTTAAAGTAACACAATAACATATTGTAACCAGCTTGATATTTTTTGTAAAATGTATATGTTGCCTTTTACAAGAAAACTAGCAAGCAAGATGGCATCTCTCAGTCCTATGCCATTGCCAATTTTATGTTTATGAGAAAATTGCAGCTGTGCCCATCGTATTGTGGAAGTAACGCCATTTTACTGTATTATTTACTGGTACTGTTACATCTCATGTGCATCCTATTTCACACTGCATTCCATCTCAGTTTCTCTGATGAGGCAATTTGAAAGGAATCCATGCTGTACTGGCTACTACATCTTTTAGGTGGTGATAATCTTTACTGGGGGTACCTTTGTATTTATTCCTTCACATATTATACATGACAGAGCTGTATTTCATCCCATACAAGGTATATGGTCCTCATTACTTACTGGAAAAAATGTTCTAACTGCATTCTTTTGTTTGTAGGGGGGAGTACAGAGGTATTTGTATCACAAAAAAACAGAATCAATAAGAGGATTACCATTTCAGAATAGGAAATGTTTGTTACAGGGGATTAGCAAACACATGATTTTAATGTTAATAATTATTCACAGACTATTAAACTGTGCTCATTCACTTAAATATGTGCATGGAATATATTTTATGAAGAAATGACAAAAATGTTGTATAACTTTAATTATGATAAATGAAGTTTAAGATTTACTGCAGGTGTGGAATTTTTCTCTCTCAAGATAATGTTCATTATAAATCCTATTATTTAGTGATATGTTCCTACCTATTTCCTTGGGTTAGTGAAAGAGAAACTAGCAGAGAGACCAAATGAATTCCAAATTAACCCAACAGTGTTTATTAAATAAGTAGAAAAATGGCTACGGATCACAAACGTACAACCACCTTCGCCGTGCGCGTTTCGTGCCTAATATCACTTAATCATAGGCCTGGGTTACCCTCAGCAGATTCTTCCACAAGTAGAGGACACAACTATTTTTAATGTTGTACAGTTTAAGACCAAGGCTGTTTTTACACTTCTGCGGTGTTTGTGTTTAGCTTTCATTTTCATTTCCTCTTTCTAATTTACGGTACCCACACATTTAATATAATGTTTTTAACACCATAAAAAGGGCTTTATTTTGATACCATTAATTTAATCATACCACATAAGTTACTATAAAATAAAATCATAAAATATTTTAAAAACACTTTTCTAACTTTCATATGAAATTTTTTTTACACATCTACAAAAGCAAATAAAAAAAACTGCTAAATTGAATCTCATATGTGCCCCGAGTTACTTGTTTGTTTTTTGTAAATTTTAGGACAATAAGTAGTGTTTTTTTCTAACTTCTTCTACAGTGACCTTTTGACCCCAACTCTAATCACTGCAAAACTAATACCTAACACCTAACTTTAACCCTAGTTGCTAACCCTAGAGTATAACCCTAACCCTAGATGCTAACGCTAGCATACTTTTTTATATTCTCAGTGTAATGTTGCTGACTGCCTCTACAGGCAATCTAGAAACAGTAAAGAGCGACTGAAGTGATATTGATATTTTCTGTCGCTCTTGCTAGCTCCAGGCCAATGCAATGTTGGAGGGACATGGTCTTCCAATATGGCACCCAGTTTCGCTCCAGGGGGCCTAATTTGGGTGTTGCTTAATGCCATTGAGGCACTGATCACATTTACCCCTTGTCAAACGGAGGATGTTTGATGCCACCATCATCTAAATCTTATTTGACGCCGTGAATGTAGAGAATACATTTTTTTTTTAAAAACCAAACAAACAATCTCTACATTGTGTTAGCAAAATTGCATGGACAAAGTGAAACAATAGAAAAAGTAAGAAAATATATATTTTAAAAGTATAATTATAGTTAAATATGTTTTGATAACTATATATTATGTGTTAGGTCAATCTCAGATATAACATCTAGTGTACAATGACACAGCACACATCTGCATTCTATATATGGCAGACACTAATACTGTCTAAAGTATTATTTTGAATGGCATAAGTAAGATGATGGAACAATGTTCATTAGAATAGCAAGCTTACAGATGTAGTCTGAGTTACTGTAACTTTCTAGGCAATGATCTTTGTGAAGAAAAGCAGGAAATTACAGGAAATTGCATACTAATAAAGTCATGATCCAAATTTCTAACTTAAGACAGGTTCCAAAGAGTCTTCACCAAGCCTTGGATAACAAGGCTAACACTATAGCCATTCCTACTTTACAAGTATAATGCAAACCAGTTCTGTAATACTGCCTCATATGAACTGATGCTGGTCACCACCTGCCATTAAAGGGTGGGGGAAGTGAAATCAGACAAATAGACAAACAAACTTTTTTGCACCTTACAAATATTGGTATCAATTGTTAAACCTAAACTACTGTATAGATGATGACACTTGGAAAACATACTTATATTGAAGTGAATGGTTATCGCCACTTCAGGTATTATTGCCATTTTTGGTGCAATGATCAGATATTTCTTACGCATGAACCAGAATGGAACATATGTGTATTGCTGGACATTGAAAAAAATATCCAATTAAATTAAGACAAATATCAGGCCAAAGTATCCTTAGATTTGTAATGCTAATTTAGGTTGAGTATCCCTTAACCAAAATGCTTGGGACCAGAACTAATTTTGGATAAGGGATCATTTCAGATAACGGATGATTAATAAGGATATAGTAAAGCCTTTCAGCACTCATGAAATACAGTAGTAGCAGTGCAAATACCATACAGGGCAACCCATAGCATTTTTTTACTGTGATTTAGCTGTGATGTGAGATATCATTGGGAAACTGCTGTAGGCGTGCCACTGTATTACGCCCTGTGGGTTGGGGGAATCTGAGCATGCATAGAAATCGTATTTTGCATCTTAAGGTGGCTGGACGTGAAATAACCTGTTGTGCAATTGCATTCTGTGTAGAATTTGTAAATCTTTTTGCGATAACAGATCATTTTGGATAAAATTGGATTTCTGGATAAGTCATACTCAACTTGTTTATTTAATGTGGTGGAAAGAGCCAAAAAGTCCTGTGCTTTTACACTTCATTCAAATTTGTGAAGCATTTATTTAATTCCAGCTCATTAAAATGTTTCCTTCAACTGGGTTGTTCAACATTTGTGCTTTTCAGAGGCGACACTATTAGCATCTGCCACTGAAGAGGTCATTACATATATACCATACACAAGGTTAATTCTAAGGGTAATGATAACTACTATACTAGGCTCACACCAGTTACATGGACTGTCAGCTAGAGTTTACCCTCTGATATATCATGGGCTGAGTTAAGGAAGCTTTTTAAGTCGTGATCCAAGCCTGAATTGTTTAAACATAGAAAAAGTGGTCATTGAGGGTGTGGTGGAGGAACAATGGGGTCCACAGAGATAAAATCCTGCAGACCAATAGCAAGATCAGTAAGGCTTTGGGAAAAGACAGAAAGGAAACTATCAGTGTTTGATGTTGAATTCAAGTGGACAAAATTGGGTGGTGGAGTAGGTCATTTGGTGGTCATGTGGTTGGTACTGTTCTGTGTATGTTAGACACTAACATTGAAGATGAGGGTACAATTTAAATACAATAGTGAGTATGACATTGGTGTAGCATCAGTTTTGGATATAATTTAATATCTTGATAACACATATAAAAATGTTTCCTCTATTTTTAATTAGGACCCAAACTATCTTACCATTACCACCACCACTAATCCTCCGACCACATTATTATTATAGTGCATAATACACTCAATAATAACATAATTCTTCCTTTCAGAGACTAATGGTTTAAACAACTACATTAGAAAACTAACCAGGGGCAAATGCACTTTGAGCTGCTTTTATTAAAAAATCAAACTATTTTAGCTGGGGTGTTTCTCACTATCACATCTAGACACTGTTATGGGTTTATTGTCATTGTGTTAGGGTATAAAAAACACCAAATAAATGTAAAAATCTATTTTTCCATGTTTCTAAACCAGTAGAAGAGTGAAATGTGTAGTGTATCGGGATCTTTATGGTGTTATTTACACGCTTCTTCTTTCTGTGCTGCTTTATATATGTGTTGTGGATCACGGATGGAAATGTGTGGGGGTCATGGGGCGCCCGCCCAGCCGAAAAAAAAAAAGAATTTTGCCAGTTGGAGGAGTCAGAGCATGCCGGGTGAGAGGTGTAGCTCCGCCCCCACCCTGTTTCACGGGGAGCCTCGGGCAGCATGAGAATGTGCTTCTCGCGCTCCCCACACATATTGATTATGCAGATAATCACTGTGTATGGAAAGCGCGAGCAGCACATTCTCATGCAGCCCGCGGCTCCCCGTGAAACAGGGTGGGGGCGGAGCTACACCTCTCACCCGGTGAGCTCCGCCCCCTCACAGAAAGAACAGAACAAGGGGAGGGAGACACAGAACAAGGGGAGGGAGACATAGAACAAGGGGAGCGGAGGAGAGACAGAACAGGGGGAGGGGGGAGAGAGAAAAGTGGAAGAGGGGGAGACATAACATTGGAAGGGGGGGAGAGAGAGAGAACAGGGGAAGGGGGGGAGAAGAGAACAGAGTGGGGAGAGAACAGGAGGGTTAAGAAAATGAAGGGGGAGAGATAGAGAACAAATATGGGGAGGAGGGGGGAGCGAGAACAGGTATGGGGAGGAGGGGGAGAAAGAACAGATATGGGGAGGAGGGGGAGAGAGAACAGATATGGGGGAGGAGGGGGAGAGAGAACAGATATGGAGGAGGAGGGGGAGAGAGAACAGGTATGTGGGTGTTGGAGAGAGACAGACATGGCAAGGAAGAGGAAAGGGACAAACATGGGAAAGGAGAGACACATACATGGAGGGAGAGGAAAGAGACAGGCATGGGGGGGGCGCCACGAGGGAAGCCCGCACAGGGCGTCGGAACACGTAAGGCCGGCCCTGGTGGGGGTTTTGTGATTATTATATGATTATTAAGATGGAAATTTCAGTATTTTTGGACTGGTTTGCCACGAGTCTGCAAGCATTTTTTGCACATACATGCTGGTTGTGACATCAATTATGGTAAGTGTAATGTATCACCTATAACTTTAAATCTGCTATCAATGCGGCGCCATTGATGTGTCTTATTTTAGAAACATGGAATAATTTAAATGTTTATATTTATTTGATGGGTCGTCTCTATACACTAGTTTAATATATAAATGATGTAATTTGTATTACCCTTATTATCTTAATTATCCAATTTCACTTTAAGCACAATTTAAATTATTGCGAAATAGTTTTCAACAAAAGATAATGTTACATTGCATAAAACTAGAACTTCCTACATGTAATATTTTATTAGTAATTTCTTTTGTTTATAGTATTTGCACTGGCAAAGTGAATTGATGATACACGGAGTGACCGAGGCTGCCAACCCACCACTCTCTATGGACACCTGTCTTAAAGCCACTCCAGGCTTGAAAACAGATCTAAAACATGAGTACATGAATTTCTTATTCTACAATAATTATCACTTTTCCTAAAGTTAGATGGGAAAATAAAAATGTCATGTAAGTGTCCCTTTTAATTTGAATGTCTCCTGTTATATGTCTCCTTGGCATTTTCTTCCAGTGTATATTGTTAAACATTTAAATATGTAAGTTCATTTAGGACTACAATGATTGTCATAACATACATTAACATTACATTTCTTTATATATATTTGTGTGTGAAGTGGTCTCATTGCATATTTCACACTTTCCATTATTTAATATTTCCATTATTTTCATTAGCAATATTGGTATTTTCTCAAAAACAGATATAAGCCACAAGTATGTTGAAACATTAAACCACAAGTGTTTGTGAGTGAGCTGGGTTAAATCTCTTGAATGTCTCAAATCTCAGTAGACTCAGTGTACAGACTTGGCAGCACTCTCTCTGGTTTTACACTGCAAGCATTACTGTCATTTTATTACATTTATCAGGAAGCACACACACACGCGCACACGCTCTGTTGTACATTTAGAGCCTGAATAAAACACTGCTAAATGAATAGTATTCAATCTAAATAAATATTTTTGAAGAAGACATCCGATAGTATAGTAATTTTGTTGTATTTATTAGGCATATAAATATGTATGTATATATATATATATATATATCAGTGATAGAATACCTATGGCACGCGTGCCACAAATGCCACACAAAGCCCTCGGTTGTGGCACATGGCCAGGTTTACCCCTGATCACTGGTGTCTGCTCCGTCCAACTTCTGGAGAGGAGCCGTCAGTAGTGGGTCAACGAACTGCGTTGCACTATTCTCAGTATGTCATCTTCTCGTCCTGCAATATTCAGGCGCATGTGCATCTGGAGAAGCGGGTAGAAGCGTTCAGGTTGGAAACCAATTTAGCGTTTAGTTTCCTTCCTGATAATTTTCATGGCAGCCCGCTACCTACTTCTGGGGGAAGAAAGCTAAATAGACTTAAAGGAAAACTAAACCAATAGTGTTAATTAATTTAATATACAATAGTAAAGAAAATGCCTGAACCTAAACCGATAATATTGCTCAGTAGAATAACACAGTAAGAGAGGATGATCTAAGAAGACCAGTGAGAAGAAATCAACAAAATGCACACCTTAATTTAAAACATATAGCAAGAGAAATGTAGAGGATGCCTGATATCCATGAAGCCAATATACATTTAAAAACAACCTTATATAAAATCATACTCTCAGGGACTCACTGTACTGTGAAACTGTAATACACATTGTCACCATGGTGCCCAACAAATAAGTGAGCACAGAACCATCATACATACTGTGCAAGTATTAATTTGGCTCTTTGGGTTTTTAATAAATTGACAATCTAAAGCATGGTTTTGGATTTATGTTTTTCTTAAAATGTGATGAATCATGTGTATGCTTTGAACTCACATTGATTTTAAGGTGTAATATTTGCAAAGTAGTTTAATGCAACCATTTATAGAGACAATAAAAGCAGCTAAATAATTATTTATAACCATATCTATGAAAAGGTTAGATTCGTTTAATGGAAGATGTACTTCTACAACACATGGGATATTCAAGGTTTGATACCCTTGATGTAATTTTAATGCTTATTCGCTATGATCAACTGAACATAAAATGGTGTTTTTGAAATAATATACAGGAAAATGGGGATAAACATGTGCATAGCTGCAACTAGCTGGTCACTATAGTATATACTACCGCGTACCTAATGGAAGAACACAAGGTAAGGATATCAACAGCAAGCTGGATTTGTGTCAAGAAGATTTGTAGGAAACAAGAACTATTTAATCCTGCAAAGAGCCCTTTTATTTTCCTTAGTAATTCCCCATTGTCCTTCTTTGCAAACTGAATTCTTTACATACTTAAATTGTCCATTCTATCACAATAAAAAGAACGACCACTAGTACAGTCAATGAAAAACACATGACTTCTAAATTTTACCACATGTCAAACAAGACCCCTTGAGTGCAGGAAAAATTAGATAATTTCATTCAGGCGTTAATAAATATGATCCACACTGTACAGCTTGGCATGCCTGTTTACACTCCTGTTCCCTTAGATGATTAGCAAGATCACTGGAAACTCCAGCTGGGACGTTTCCCTTAGAAAATAATAAAAGGGCCAATTTATAAAATATTATACAGCCAAATAAAGACAAGAATGTCCTTGGTTATGTCATGTTTATTTTGTTAGAATGTTTAGGTATTCTTGTACATGGGATGGGGTTTTTGGCACATTTACATTTGCAAACAATTTAGATTATTCCTTAACTTGAAAATGTAATTAATTGTAATCATTAATGTATCAAAAACATAGAGGTGTTGGGAGCCGTGGGTCAAAACATGAAAATGAGATCCATTAAAATATCATCAGAATTCAGTTCTGTCAAAGTCTAAAGCAGGGGTGTCAAACTTTGGTCCTCCAGCTGCTGCTGCTAGCCTGTATCTCCCATTATACTCTCAATTAATAGGCTGGCAGGGGTGTATGGGAGATGTAGTGCATCAGTGGCTGGAGGGGCTCATTTTGACACAACTGGTCTAGAGTGACTCATGGTGGTGAGTGAGAAAAGGATGTTTATAATTAAATAGTAGACCACAGTGCTGCAAGGCTACTTGCTATCTCTGCCATATCTGTGATTAGGTCCAAGCACATGTCTCGTGATGAGAATTTCAACTGGCTATTCTGTTTGCCACATTTGTAAACACTGCAAACCACTCCAAAAAAGATTTATAAGATTATTAGGTATTTTGTTAAAATGGATGGACCCAGAATCTCCGAAACTACAATTCTGGAAAGTAAAATCAATTTCCGAATAAATAATGGACAATAGCTCTTAGGAAAAGGAAGCAAGATGGAGAGAAATTAAAACTTGGGAACCTTTTATCAATCCAATGGATACGGAGCCGCTCATTCCTGCAGTGGAATGAGTGGCTGTGATTAAAACGGTGGGTCCGTGCTGGCTGCTACCCGTAGTGACTGTCTCCGTGTGAGTGGGGGCCCACGGGACAGCTGCTTTGGGTACCCAGGAATGAATGGGCCCTAGTAGCTGCCCTATTTGCCCATGCTTTTTTTTTTTTATTTTTTTTTAAAAGGGTTGGGCCCAGGACCGATGTATCGACCCCCCCCCCCTGATAACGGCCCTGGCTATGTTTATATCTTTATAAACCTAGGTTCCCACCAATTCTGTCTTCGTGCTTTCCCTGTGCGGTTTTATTCCTGTTGCTGAGCTGGATTGCATTCAGCTTATATATGTAACACCTATAGTTGCTTTTCTTTGTAACTATAGATACAGTGGATATAAAAAGTCTACACACCCCTGTTAAAATGTCAGGTTTCTGTGCTGTAAAAAAATGAGACGAAGATAAATCATTTCAGAACTTTTTCCACCTTTAATATGACCTATAAACTGTATAACTCAATTGAAAAACAAACTGAAATCTTTTAGATAGAGGGAAGAAAAAATATAAAAATAAAATAATGTGGAATATCTTTTGGGTTTTATCCATTCTGCTTGTAACTGACTACTCTGCCAACTGCTATGTTTTCTGTCAAAACCACCAAAATCTGCACGAAGGGTCCTAAAGCCAGTGGTGCAAGCCCTGGGGAAGAGTTTTTACCCCATGTGCAAATGCTGATCTATTCCTATACTTTGCAGTTCTATTTGATTCAGGGCTGTGGCGATGAAAGATGTTCATGACTATTACTATATATGTAACCTATGAAACATTATTCTTCTCAATAGCAACTATCGACACTCATTTGCATTTTAAGTAAATTATTCTGGGGTTTAAATTACATACATTTTTTTCCTAGATTTTAGTTTTCTACAAAGCCAGATGGGTAGAAAGATGAACATTTTTACTGGAACAATAATTTACAAGTTTCAGTTTCTAGGGACATTAGTCATTCTAGAAGGTTTACAGAATTCTAATATGCACCTAAGCAGTAACATAGTAAGCAGTAACACGTCCATCAAGTTCAACCTTTCTACCTATCATCAATGCTGCCTCTCCCCCCCCCTCCCTCCACCAAACTTGCCCAATACTGCCTCTCTCCCTCCCTCCCCCAGACTTTCCCAATGCTGCCTCTCCCCCCTCCATCCCCAGACTTTCCCAATTGCTACCTCTCCCTCCTCCCTCACCCAGACTTGCCCAATTGATGCCTCTCCCCCCTCCCTCCCTTCCCCAGACTTACCCAACTGATGCCTCTCCCCCTCCCTCCCTCCTCCATATGATCGCCCTGTTGGCTAGTGGGGGCAGCCAGTGGATGTCTGCACGACATGTGCAGACATCCTCCGATCGTGCCCGACACTTCCATCTTGCGCAGACATCCACCGCCTGCTTGCAAGGGGGATCCAGGTCCCCTGTAGCTCTGCGGGGACCTGGATCCCAGTCTTATAGTCAGACCTCTAAATATGGTTATAGCCCTGTATGTCCTGCTTTTCTAAAAAAAAAAAAAAACCATCCAGACCATTTTTAAATTCATCTACTGTAGTTGATAGCACCACCTATCTTGGCAGTGAGTTCCATATCTTTATTGAAGTTCCCCTGACCAATAAAACTGTAAAGATGTGTCTAACCTCACCAAATGTTACTTTTACATTAATGGAGGTAATACAAAGTACTGTGATTTCCTGTTACCTGCTTGCCTGCGCAGTTTCATCCTCCAGATGGCGATTTAGAATTTTGGCAATGGCTGTAAAGCTGTTACTCATTCTGCACATGTCTCTGCTTTGGCTTCCTAAAATAGTATTATAAGTTCCGGTGATATTCCTTATTTCCAGCAAAACAATATGATGAAATGAGTGCTCCATGTTCGTCAGTTGGTTCACCAAAAATGTCAAACATGTCTTGGCCAGGGTCTGCAAATAAAATAGTATATATTCAGCGCAATATGGTATGAAGGAATGACGGTACACATAAAGAATACTGCTCTAAGAAACATTATCTAAAACATGGGGTGTGTAACACAAACAAAAATAACATAGAGGAACTCCCCCTAATACCTTGATTTTTGACTAACATCAATAAGTTAACTTAAATCAATATATCCCTCTGGTAGTTCAGCTGAATGAAGCACAATGACAAAAAGACAAGGCCATATAAATATTCCTACAATAGACACTTCACACATGATGTACCACTGAGAGAAGGTCTAGAGAGTCCACTTCATTGTTGAATGATATGAAATCTAGTCAAAAAAACACCTACTAGTGCTCCAATAAAGCATAGCCTTAGTGTGATTAAAAAAAACTTAAAATAAACTAAAATAGCGTAATATTGCCAGCTAATGATGACCCTCATTCATAAAATAAGCTCCAAAACGGAGGAAATGGAAATTGTATAGTATTTTTAAGTATAGTAGAAATGGATTGCACTAAAGGGATAATTTAATTGTATAGTTGTAAAATTTAAATTCATATTTTCATTACCAGATGTATAATTTACAATGGAATAGGGACCCTAACTTTCACACTTTTCATTTGAACTAGGTTTACATGTAAATTTCCGGTGGGAATTAAGTATGCAGAATCTAGCCCTTTTCTTTAATGGTGGTAGCAGACTTCGTTTTAATTAAAAGAGCACTAATGGTAATCCCAGCAGTCAGATACTGAAACTAACGTTATACATAAAACCTAGAAACTAGTGAAAACAACCTACAGTCAACTGGAAAGGATAAACCATGAATATGAGTGGCAAGGGAATTACAAATAAAATGGGAATGGAAGGAATGGGGAACATGAGAAACATAAGTGGGGAGGGAATATAAAAATAAATTGTGACAATGGAAAATATTGGGAAACTTTGACTGAGTTACACCAGAGATTAGTCATTTGGTGATTTAGGTGAGTGCCATGGAAGCCTATAGACTCCAATCACATAAACAATTTAAAATCTTTGGAGACTGCAGATGAGAAAAGTGAGTGAGATGGCTAAGATATTGCTAATAATGGTGTATAGATGGGGGAGGTTGTCAAGTCACATCAACAGATGAACAGATTGATAAGAATGGTACATTTCAAATTGCATAAACCAGAAGTTATAGCATACAAAATATAGACCGATAGAAGTGAGCATAAAATCCAACGGTGGTTTCTGCCTGTATACCTCTGGAACCTGTATGGATCAGTCAGAGTCTTTGCTGAGGGATGGTGGTTCTGTAATGGTTTTGTGTGTGGGTCCAAGAGACTCTGGAACCTGTATGGATCAGTCAAGGTCTTTGCTGAGGGTTGGCGATTCTGTAATGGCTTTGTGTGTGGGTCCAAGAGACTCTGGAACCTGTATGGATCCGTCAGTATTTGCTGGGGGTGGCAATTCTGTAATGGCTTTTTGTTTGGGTCCAAGAGACTCTGGGACCTGTATGGATCAATCAGGGTCTGTTTGTGTGGGTTGGTGATTCTGTAGTGGCTTTGTGTGTGTGGTTAATGAGTACTACCACTTCCCCACCGAGGATGCAAAGTTGCACTAGGTCAAGATGGCCTTTTAAAGGGTGGCAGAACTGCACTCGTGCTGGGCTAAGGACCCCATCACACAGGGAGGAATTATATCAAAACCAGAAGTATTGCCACTCCCTGAATATTCAGATCATCTGTGATGCTCACCAGCTCATCATGAGCATCAAGTCAGGACATTCTGGCTCCTATCATGATGCAGCCATCTTGAGGGCATCGTACATCAGCACCTTGTTAAACAACTATGAAATGCCTGATGGATGGCTCCTGGGTAAGTACACTATCCTAACATTAAATTACTATTGTAATATAGTAAGTAAGAAATATGTCTTTGAAAAATAAAACATGTAAATATGTTGTAATGTAACAAGCATACAGTGACCGTATGTAAGACAGTCAACACCACATATTGTTTTTTAATAGATACAAAAGATACATTAAAGTAGCTGTAGTAGGAAAGACTGCTTGTATTACTTTAAAGAGGCCATCTCAGTGTTTAATTAAATGAATTTAATGGACTATATTCTTAGTATTCCAAATTAAATACAACTATTCCTCTTTTCTTCCACATAGCATAGTGGTCAGTTTCTGTATGCTTTTTTTATGACTCATTCATTTAACACAACCATCACTCATCTCTGTAACAAAAGATCAGTCACATTTTCCAAAATTATTTCACCTCAAAGCTATTTTATAACGAGGATTAAAATATATCCAGTGACACAACAGGGATTATATATAAAGGCTAGTTTTGGGGGGGAACGTTCTTAATACAGTAATATACAAAAACATTCTAAAGGTTTCCATGGAGACTGTTCCATTTTTTAACTTTGAAGTGTTTTGTCCATCCTTCTGTAGGTGGCCATTTTATACAAGACATTTCTTCCGTCTGTGAGCATGTACAACCAACCATACGGGATATTAAAACTTAAGATGAATTTGAAAAAAAAAAAAATCTTATTCTATAATTCTCTTGTTGGTCATTTAGAAAATGCTCCTCTACATCCGGAATCATTCTCTAAATTCTGTCTCTAAAGTTTTTTTTAACGACAAAGAGGGGGGTGGGTGCTACAATGCCCGAGAACAAACAGTACTGCAATAGTCTGTCCTGTAGGTTAATACCTACTCGGGAGTTTCGGCCTACATTTGCCTCGTCAGTGTGGTATGGCTGATGGCTGGTATGGCTGATGATCCTCTAGGTGCAAGCAGGCCAGGGACCCACGGCCGTAGGCATACCCTGTTACTCATGGCGACAAAGAGGGGGGTGAGTGCTACAAAGTAAAAAAAGTTTTTTTTAAGCTGTTGAGCTTATGGATCCTTCCCAGGTGAGTGCAGGTGATCAGTCATGTTGGGAGTCATGTTTCAGGCCTAACAATAAGGATGGAGTTTCCTCACCATAACTTACTTGTATATAACACAAGCTCAGCAAAAAGTTGAAGTGTTATGTGCAGAGGACAAATATAAATGATAAAACAATGCAATCAAAAACATTACAATGGAACTGCTATGAAGCAGTTGAGATATATGGCATATATCTCCCGGGCTATAACTCCTTCACAGTTCTTCTGTGCCCTAATAACAGAGCACCAAGATGGATGGGCCATATGTGACAAATATCTAATTAAAATGAACATTTATTTATATAGCACCAACAATTTATCCAGCACTTGTCCAGAGCATAAAATGGAATTACAGACTATATTAGACGAACAGAGACAGACCAACATGAGGTACAGAACCAAACATACAATCTGATAAGAGGGTATAGGGAAAAAAGGGAATAATCCTGAGTAAGGTGGGAAAGCAATTCCAGAGGAGAGAGGTGTTGAGTGATGGCTGTGGAGAAAAGGTAATGGAGAGCCTAGATATATTCTAGTACTGGAACCTACAGGTTTCATGTTTTATCCCCCTCTACCACTCTACCACTCTACCACAGGATCATAATAACCCTCTAATATTTAAAGCATACTAGATAATACTATGGCTCACTTTCCCTTAATCTCCAAGTATTTTGGATTAATGTTTAATTGTTCAGCCGTTGCTAGGCAACGCCTATATTTATTGAACTAAGTTATTCTGACTGTGTGTTAGGAAAATGATCACTTCTTTTAATATAAGCTTCAGTATTCAAGGACAAGAAAAACTGTAGTGTTATCAGATTCATGCAACTAAGGAAACAGACCTGTGAGGTCCTAAACATCATTTCAAAGTATATTTACTACTGGTTTGGTGAATTTTATCATCACTTCCAGACAGTTTACATCAGCCAGTGAAATGGCTTATGTAAGAGTTGGACAGATATTCAAAGAAAATTTCCAGCATTGGATTTCCTTTATCTACATTCGGCAAGTCACAGGCTTTAATAGTTCTATTCATGAGTTATCAGGAACATTTGGATATTTACCAGCTGCAGCAACAAGTTTCCCAAATATCACACAAGCCAGTGCTATACTTGGATACTCACCAGAACATGCAAATACTTCTATGGCAGTGACTCAAAATGTTTCAACATAGGTTATTATAAGTCCTGTAGCAAATGATCTGGAAGCATACTAACATAATAATACTTTGAATAAATATCCTGTGAAACTTCAGCACTGTGAATTCCAATTTCACTGGAACATACACTATTGTTAAAATAATAGTTAATTGTCTGTGATAAGATATGTTGTAAAGATCTGTTTTTCTGTGTTCTGACAATATGTCTGGAAATGTAGTTCTTCTATTAGGTGAACCGCGCATGCGTTCGATCACTTAAATCACAGATTTGATAGCAGTCTGGGATGCAGACAACTACACTTTTTATGATGCCTTTGCCTCCAATGGAATGAAATGTGAGCAATTAGACCGGGGTTTAGGGTTACAGTTAGGGTGACGATTAGGGTTACCTCTAGAGGGGTAAGAGTAAGACTAAGGG
Source organism: Pelodytes ibericus (assembly GCA_036172795.1). NCBI lineage: Eukaryota > Metazoa > Chordata > Amphibia > Anura > Pelodytidae > Pelodytes > Pelodytes ibericus. Next base: position 156,927,454 of record CM069861.1, on the reverse strand, counting down.
TTAGGGTTAACTGTGTAGATTAAAGCAAACCCTTACCCCAACCCTGAAGTAATGTATGTACCTGGGTTGAAAAACTATTATATGTTATGACCTTTCTTTCTGACCTCAGCCCGTCTACTCTTGCACCTTGACATCCATCTCTCTTGATCTCGGCTGTGTACCCCATCCGTGTTTGCCTTTTCCTTTTACCAAAGTTTAAGATTAAGTTTAAAACGGTCCTCAGACCGCTACTGTATACCCATCAGGAATACAGTGCTAGTAGAATTTCAGCTTTCAGCTTCCCAGTTACACATCATGGGTGTACATGCTGAAGAAAAACCCCACCACTTCTGTGAACATTAAAAAATATGTTTGAAGCTATCGACTGACATTAGTAAAAACAAGTATAACTTTGAAAACATGGGTAACAGTCAAGCAGGCTCATTAACTGGGGTACTGACTCCTAGGAAGAGTATATTATATTATAGGACTGTATTATAATTATATTATATTATAAGATGTAAAAGATTTTTTGAGGTATAATGGAGAAGAAATAGAATTTGAAGGAAAACATGGTTAATACACAAACAAGGGTAAGTGTCTACACCTCATTTCTTTAACAGGTTAGTCTGATATTTCAATGGATGGAGTGTGCACAGTTTATATAGTAATTTATATATACTGTATATATATATATACTATAATAAGATGAAACTGGGAAGAAACACATTAGCTCTCCAGTTTCATTTCTTGACTTCACAATGAAATAAGATAAACTCTACAACTAGCTGATGACAGCTCAGATTCCAGTGATATCCGGTAGAGATCGAATTTGGAAACATCCAGTTTATGTCATCCATCACAGTAATTATGCAGTAATCAAAGCTCAAAGAGTAACAGTATACCCTAGCAGTTAAACATGCTCTGCTAGCCAGCGCATCAGTATGTGCAGAAGGATATCATAACTACACAGCAGTTGTGAGGAGATGAAAACTAATGAATTGTTAGGAGATGTCACTCATCTGTACGGCTTACATGAAGTACAACAATCATTTTAGCTACCGGCTGCTGTGTATGTTGTGTATACAGTGAAATTGGCAAACTACATAAGGGAATTCTGACCTGTGCTAATTTTGGTCTCAATCAAACCCGACTGATGATTTGACACTTAAGAACTTCCTGTACTGGGATCCAAGACTGGAACCTTTTTAAAAAGGACTCCCTCATGTCTATTTAAACATTAGCTATTGACACTTCTGTTTATTGTTAATTAAGTCAAATTCCATTCCCTCCACTAGTCCTTATGTACATTTTAATCTATAGTGTCTAGAACCACCTGAAACGATGCATGGTGGAGGCATGTCAGTGAATTCCAGTGAATATGATCACACATGTTCTGGCAGAGTGGAAGAATCATCCTCACCTGTGTGACGGTGACCACTTTGCACAGATGTTATAATCTGAGGTGTTTTTCTCCTATGGTTCCAGACTGTGGGATACTATGTCCATCAGATTCTGCTCCGATGGAGATGGCCCACCGGACAATCTAAACTACTGCAGTGTTTATCTTTTGATACAATGAATTAAATAGTGATTGTGCTACAAACAAATCAACAGAATTAGATGCCTGAAATTAATGTTATGCATATTGATAACATTTCAAGAAATCATGATTAGTTATCAGAAGCCTCCCTAGTCCCAGGGAGCAGCTCTTGGGCAGCCAATAAGGGGGGGGGGGGGGAGAGGGGGGGAGTGCAGGGCACTAGGGTAGCCCATGCCCCATTTATTGATAAAGAGGGGGCAGGGGCATTTGACAACCACTGGTACTGTTTATTTTTAAAAGGGGGACAGGGCCATTTGCAGCTCATGGGCTAGTTTATTAAATGGGGGCAAGAGAATTAGCTAATCCCTGGCCCAATTTATTCAGAGGTGCAGAGCATTTGGCAGCCCAGGCGGTATTTATTTTCAGGGGGTTCAGGAGAGCTAGTCTCTGGAGCCGTTTATTACAGGTGGGGGATGCAGGGACATTTTGCCATCATCTGGCCATTTGTATTAAACAGGGGAGCATGGTGCACTTGGGGCAACCCCTGACCCCATGTATTAATAGGTGGCTGAGAGCAACATGCCCAGTTCCCAGCTTCAGCTACATTTAAGGGGCTGAGAGCCATTTCACAAGCACACGGCCCCACAACTTGCAGTAAGGGGGGGGGGGGGGGGGAGGAGTCCATGTGGCAGTTTAGTGCTTTTTAAATAGGAGTGGTAGTGATTTTACCCCACCCATTAATTGTGTTAGCAGAAAGTATTTAATAACAAATGTCCATCAGCTTGTACCTGCAAAGGAGAGCAATATGTGACACATCACTGCACATACACTATTATGTAACAAACACAAACAAGATGCGTAAAATCTATTCATGCAAAGCTGATGGATTGGTCGGTGGCTAGCCTAGATCGGTAACCACGTACCAAGAAATGTTCCCAGATTCAGAATTTTTAACAATTACTTGAATCATCCTATGTTTTGACATTTACAAGCTATTAAAAATGAAAAACCAAGGCTACTATAACATTTTATTTTATTATAAATCTTATAACGTACAGTGTAATAATATGGACACAGTGTACGGATTTGCATTTTCTATTACTATACTGTGTTTTACCACTCTTTTTATGGTTTTTATCCATAATTTATGTCTTTATACTGCCTCAATAAAAAAGATTGAAAAAAGTTTTTAGAAAAACAACTCTCTAAAAGCAAATATGATATCAAAAGAATTGTTTCCGTAATATGTATACCACACTCAATAAATCTATTGTACATGCACTGTATTGAAAACACGTGTTTATTGCAGATATATCCATGTTAAAATACCAGAATATACAGAAGAATACTCTTTACTTAATATATAAAGGTACACAAAGCAATTACAAAAATATAGCACCAAAAAAGGACATGAATACCTGCCCAATATTGCACAATCAGCAAAGAGCTTATTGCCAATCCGGGTACCAAAAATCCAAACCGAAATGTGTGCTTTCCATCTCTAATTTGTACATCCTGTTCTTTACACTATACCTAAAGGGTGCTTGTCAAGGATACTGCACAGGTGGCACTCATCTTGCAGGTCAACAGCAAATTGTCGGTTGGTTTACCATACTGCATCCAAGGCACTGATTAACCAATAGGCAGTGGTTACATGTGTATAATGCTTTAACCTCTGATGTTCTTGAGCATTAGGATGCCAGAGGATGATGTCAGGCTGCTCGGTTCCTTTTAGTTACTTATGTAATTAACAACATCCTGCTCTTCCTTTTCTCAAGCACCTTAAAGATTCATTCAAATAAATGTCCGTATGACTATCTGTTAAGAGTACACCAATATATATTCTATTTACCTACATTTTTTGGGCATTTTCAGGCTGACAAAAACTTACAGTTTAGTTTATTAGATAAATTTAGATCAATATCAATTTACACACTCTAAATATGAAAGCACAAATTGTAACCATGTCAGGACCCTAATTAACAAGGTTTTGAAAAGCATGGAAAACATTCCAGATGAACATATATTTTTATTTCATTTTTCATTAATTTTACATTTAAAGAATACAAATATTATTTCATTTGGTTGAAATTCTTATTTGTTATTTCTGCCTTGCAGTCAAGAGAATGTTTAAACAGTGGATTCCTTTAATTTTCTTTTCCAATGATAATAAACTGTAATCAAGAAGTTCCAAGAAGTGTCTTTGCTTTGAGAGCATCAAGCACAGTATAATCAAATTAAGATACAATTCACAAGAATTTTTGTTCTTTTGCTTTAGTGTCAACCCTAGAACGCTATTGATACCAAATTAATATGCTACATTTTTGAACATCGTAAAAGCTACAATTTTTCAGTAACAAAAAACAAAACATTTATCCTCCTTTATCAGAAAAATGTAACTTTACCATACACAAAATGCTTAAGTGCTCTTGCTTAATATGTTACAGTTTGATGTAATGTTGTATCAAATCCAACAATACACAAATGTTCAGAATTACATAAATTGGTAATAGAAATTGAACTTGTTTGTTTATATTCTTTGATTTTAGTAACTAAAGTAACACCATCATTATAGCTCTTGTACCTCCATAAAATGACTTGCTCCTATTACAATTATATAAAGCAGTGTTTCCCAAATTGGGGTGTGTTCCCACATCTGGGTGCATGTGATGTCTCCAGGACATATGCTGCGCCAATCCAAGGCAAGCGCAAGGGGTGCACCGTGCCCAGGCACCATTCAGCTAAGGTGGATGAATGAGGCTGAACCAGACAGGCTTAGATCAGCTGGTGTGCTTGTATGACTGGGTAAATGTAATAGGGAGTAGCAGAGGCATTATTAACCACATATATACATACACAACAGAAAGGGCCACAAGACTTGTTATTTCCCTTAGAAACCCTAAACTTGCAGTGCTACCACCACTGCAAGAGATTATGGGTAGGCATATGCAAATAAGGTTAACAATGATCACATTTTTGCCTCTATATCCACTATATACATGAGTAAATGCCTGTTGTACAAGACAGCCTTTAAACATAGTCCAGGATACAGGTGCAGAACCAGTTAAGCACTTATGGGCAGGTAGCAGTTTCACGCCAATTGTTACTCTTCAGGTTGGTTACTGATATATCTATGTGACGTGGCGTATGTATATACGTATCCTGCTTTAATAGGTCGTGAATGTAGTCCCCTTGAGAATTATGTCAATCCATTCCTAAGCTGACTGCTCTCCTGCAAGGTGATCAGACCTCTCTCTGACAATACAGGTTTAGCTGTTTTAGCCAGTAAAGGAAAGTCGCACATATTTTATCTAGTTAATACTAGTGTATGTCAGTCAGTGTGCTCTAGCTTAAGTAGTAGTTTATATCAATAATTGCTGACCAGCCTTGAGAGCTAGGGTGCCATGAGTTCATAAAGATCATGAAGAATGTATATTGTCTGTCAATGGTTTAAACATTGAAATATGCCTGCATTAGCTATAAAAGATGGCACTGGTTAAGATTACTCCGGATGTGCATATACCATGCAGAAATTCTCCAACATCCCTACTTTTTCAGTTCAGCTATTAATGCATGAGTTTTGCAGTTCACTTACAATTCCTTTTTTTGGTTTGATTTTAGTGAATATCCTACTAAAAGAAGGACAAACTATCAGATTATTATATAGATTGTGTGATAGGAAATATACTCAGAGGCAAGAATATTTGTCTTTGTTCATTCATTACTAAATGTTTTAATGAATTTTGTGTTGCGTAAGTCTTCCGTGGGAGGTTTCCCATCATAACTAACCATTTCTTGAGAATGTCCGACTATTTCGCCAGCACTCGTCTGGGTTTCTCGTATCCTGCATGAACCCTTTTATCTGTACAACCTCTGACATAGTAATGGGATGTAACATAAGCTGTAATTCTAATACTATAATATAAACTAACACCATGACAAGAAATAACGAAACCATGGGGTCATGTCCTACAACCATATCACTCTGTCTGACCTTTTGTGATTTCACAACATGCAATTGTAAAGGAGGCATTAGTAATTCTTACATACCTCATTAACATGACCCACTGCTCCATAAATCTTTGCAATCTGTCCAATGAGGCTTGGGAAAGTGTCACCAATTTCTTTTAATGTAGAAAGAGATCCAGCCAACGAAAGTGGTTCATATGCTGATATTTCTAGGAATATATTAAGGATGATATCACTGTAGCTTGGATTAGATATATATTCCAATAAAAAAGGGAGCGTTTCTGTTAGAACCTATGAATAAACCAAATATTAACTGTATAAAGCATCAAACAAAGAAAAAATGCACAAAATACAGTGTATAAACAGAAGTGACATATACATACAAATGTTATATACGCAAACAGAGAAGGACATTGTTTAAAAAAAAAAAGGCCAGGCATTGCATTGAACTTTAGTTTTGCAGGGCCCTCCTCACCTCTTGTCTAAGTGCCTAAACTTGCAGTGGCACCAATTATTTGTACAGGTTAAGAATCCTTTATGCCTCACATCATAGTAAAAGTGATTTATTTGCATTGGTACTGCTGTATTTCATGAGTGCTGATAAGCTTTATTATATCATCTTATTTGTGAAAATGCCCCAGCAACCTATAGTATCACCCGCTGGACTGACTTTTATCTGCACCACATTGCTGCAATAACAAGAGCTGCTCCTGCAACATATGGCAACACTTCCTTGAAATGTCCCCTCACCACCCACTGGACTTGACACAGAATCATACTGCAGAGCCTCATTGCAGCACCCACTGGATTTTCCCCAACACCACATTGCAGCACCCAATGGATTTGTTCGTGCACCCACTGGACCTGCCATTGCACCCCCAGAACTTGCCTTGCACCCCCATACATGGCATACATTGCCCAGTCATTGTAGCTCCAGTGAATGGTGCAAGAAATTTCAAAGCCATAAAACAGTCCCTGGTCTGCTCCCCGACCTGGAGCTCTCAGCGGTTTTACATATTTAAAGTGGGAGTAAAGCTTGTTTTTAACTTTTTCTTGATTAATTAAAGTAAAAGTTAAAAGCCTTTTGCAACATTATTGGAGTAAACCCGATGTTTATCTCTGCAGATATACAGAGGTTTTATCTGCACTCTACCTCTTAGCTGAGGCAGAGCTCATCGGTTTCTGGTGCATGCTGACAGTGTCACAGTGCGCTCAACCAGTAAATGTTGGGCTACAGTCTCTCTTTTAGCTAGTGCATATAGAGACCATCATTTCTGAATTCCACCAACAGAGGGGATGTAGATATACTTACACTAGGAAGAGCGATATCTAGATATTGGTACATCTGTTGATAGCATGATAGCATAGTAAACAGTGTCTCACTGCACTAGCAGTGAGAGACTATCATCGTCAGCCGCAGCTATTATGCTTCCCTAGGAAGTATCATGGCTCCTGGACAATGCCAGTTTATCTTCATACTAGGGCCATTCATTTTTTCACATGTGCTTCTACATTACTCTACTCTACTGGCTTAAGTGGCTCTTTAAGTTAAAAAATCATTTTCTGTAAACAGTATATGGTAATTGAAACAATATACAATGTACGCAGGCATATATCTTAACCCCTTCGTGACGTTAGGAAGTACTATGCCGTCCTGACTTTAAGTGCCTTAAAGTCGTTAGGACGGCATAGTACGTCCTGTAATAAACAGCTCATCGCGGCTCCCGGCTATGAGCTGTTTTCGGATCCCGCTGCAGGCACTTACAGCGGGATCCCACCTGTCAAAGTGGCCTCAGTCTGACAGGGAAAATGTAGCCGATACTCAAAGCGAGCACCGGCTACATTTTTGCACAAACGCGCTGTGCCCGAACTTCCGTGTTCGGGCACGCCTCCGTGACATCACACGTGACGTCCGGAGGTCTCGCGATTTTTTGGCAAGGACCCACAGGGTCTATTAAGACCCTGATCGGGTCTCTGCCAGAGTGTTCCTGGCTACAGGAACAAATCGTGACGTTTTGGTGCTTGCATCGTTGGGACGCAAGCACCATGCTTCACAAAGGGGTTAAAACATTATGTAGTGCAATACATCAGACACATATTCTCTATCCAGACGTGATTTACTGTGACATATTATACAAAATCTCTGAGCCAATATAAACTACATTTAGTTGTATCAGTTTGCTTTCTGATGATCTAATGACAGCTATGATAAACTAGTCCCTGTTTTTTTGTAAGTGTTTTTGAATGACAAATATCAACACTTTCCAATGGAATCTGTGAATGATTGTCACTTGGAGTGTAAAGTTCTCTTAGACATCTGCTACATATCATATAGAGACTTGGAAGTATCAATTATTTTCACTATCCTGTAAATAATCTCTTCACTCCATTATTCTGTCCACTAAATCTGAATGATAAACATGATGAATTTGAAAAATATAACCATTTTAATTCAAAGGGAATAGAATACAATATTACAATTTTTTATTATGTTCGGTAATTGAATCAGAAAATAGAAAATCCAGAAATAAAGAATTAAAAAAAAAAAAAAAACACTCAGGGGTGCAAAGAGCATTATTTTGCTTACACCATAGAACTTTTCAAGCTCTACAAGACAAATGGTTTAACTAAATAGAGTGAGGTGTAAATTCTAACCCTACTTTTTTTTCAATATGAAAGGCATATGTATATCTCAACACTAGCCTATGAAATCCAGGTAGGGTACATCTTAGTGATATTGACGCTGATTCAGGAACAAATGTTACTAATTATCTCCATGTCTGAGACTTTGATAATTCTAGAAATTTCACTGCACAGGTGATAGAGTGTGAAAAGCAAGGTCCAAGACGAGGGAACCTGATTCGAAAACTATGTTGCAGCGAGACCTTTTGAATGTACACATTGGGTAGATGCAAACCAAAGTGCATAAATAAAGAATATGAGGTGTCAATCTTTTTTATTTATTAAGCTTTTTATTTATGTCTTTTGTTTATATTTACTTTTATAGCTTTATTCTCTTCTTTTATATGTTTGTTTTTTAATATGTTTTTATTTTATTTACATTTAATTTTTGGTTTATTTTATATTTCTTCAACTTTTAATTTATTTTATCTATGTATCTTATATTTATGTTTCTATTTATTTTATTTCTATTTATTTTATTTTATAATTGTTTATGCTTTTGTATATTTTCTTATTTATATTTATTTTCATCATTATTCTTGTTTTTCATTTTCATTTTTACGTCCTGTGGGGTTAATCTTGAAACTTTCAGCACCCGTCTAATTTCGAGGTTGGGTCACCCCCTTATATATACACATTGGTGCTAGTTTTTGTCGCTCCGGTCATCATTTTATTTTCTATACTTTTGCCTTAAGGTTGACATTTTCTTCTCAATTCCCTGCAATTTTCTATTTCATGAATAACATCCATAATGTTCGTAACAAGATATTTTCTTCTAAATATCTCAGGGTCGGCTTATTTAATTTCTTTTTCCAGGTGAAATATGTGCCCCTCAATTATTAGGATGAGAACCAGTATTGAATGTTACATTCTTGTAAAGGACTGAAATTAGAAGGGTCTCAGTGAGGATTTTTTTTTTTTGCCTTCTTCTGGGTCAACAAAATATGGGTGTGTGGAAAGCTTGAACATGATGGACTACATATCTTTCAACCAGTTAACTATGTAACATGAGTTGGTTGAACCATGTTACTTCCAATTCACGATACTGAGACGCGTCTCGTCCAAGAAATTATTTTCATACAGGACGTACTCATTTACTAGAAGTTTCTTTACAAATAATACTAAGCAGCCAGAAATCCTGCAATATTTTGGTGTCAGAAAAATAGTTCGTTCCTTTGAAATGTTAATTTGGATTTATTGCTAAGCATGATATGGTGATGGGTGTTTGTTTCTGTTGGAGAAGGGAGGCAGGACAAGATTTAATAAATATTTAGTATATTTAATTGTTTGTAGCTGAAAAGAGTAAAAAAAGGCTTGACAGGGCAACAATAACTAATACCCTGCTGTGTGTCGAAACACCAATGATGCTGCAGGTTACCTGTTGTAAAGAGCCTTATTCTATTGTATGAAGATCAGTGGCGTATTAACCCTCATTTCAACATACATTTGTCACATTCTGTTAATTGGAAACAGTCAATGTTTGATATCTGCTTTCCATATTACAATTAACCAGCGGAAGTGAAATTCTTGTGTCCAGAATGTTATAAAACACATTTACACCACCAAGTGTGTGTATCACAGTGATGTTAATGTATTATCTATGGTTTTACACCAACAACTGGACTGAATGCAAATTGCATAGCACACTCATATTGCTATTGAGTGAATGGCATTTTTTTTTTTTTTTTTTTTTTTAAGCAAGCTATTTTCATTTGAAAATGTATTTTAGGATTATTGCCCTAGTCTCTGGTTTTTCTTCATGACATCATTTCAACAAAATGTTTATATAACTTCCTTGTTCGTTCATGAAAGTGCTGCAGAGACCAACCATTTACGCACATTAAGGGGTGTTCTGGGTATAATAAGTGCAATGTATAATTGAAACAATCTGTTTTAATCTCAAAGTGCTACCAGAGTGAATTAACATTGAGGAGTAAAAGGGTGATTCAACATGCAAATGAGCCCCCAGCCTCCCATAAATGGTAATAAAGTGCCACGCAGACCATTAATTGAGAATGTATGCCATGAAAACGACCACCCATGAAAAAGAGAGAGTTCACAAATTAGTGACCTAGAGAACACATCAGATCTAACACAATCATACACATGTTGTTTATTAAATATCAGATTTGTAAGTAAGTAATATAAATATTCGCCAACTAGTGCTAAATATGTGACCTTAGCATTGGAATCAAAATAGTCTAGGTACCTACTGTCAAATATTAACTTGTCAATGGCAGGTGTGACATCATTAGAAGAGCTCCCATCAGGTAAAACATTTCCAGTTGCATGGTATGTGCGTTCCATTCAAAGAGTAGTAGTAACTCTATTTCAAAGACCAGGTGAAAATCACTTGGGAAACTATCCTAGTAAATTTACTCAAATAATAAATAAGAAACTACAACTGCCACTTGAAAGGGTCCAGGGTGAGTTTCATTCTCAGAAATATCATAAAAAGTAGAAGAGCTCTATGTTAGAATTACTAATGTTACACAGATGGAACATTGGTTGTGGTAGGAACTTATTAAGTTGTCAACAACAGGAATTTTGCCTGCATTAAAAGACCAGGGAACAAAGTTCAAGTGGTCATAGCAGGAGTTCATATGAAAACGTGGGTCTAAAATCAGAATGTACAATACTAACAAAGTTACAAGACATGAACTGGATTCAAAGCAATGTTAGGCTGGAACACAAAACTCATTGACATTGTGATAACAATTTAAAACTTTGACCAGCAAAGTATCAGAAATAAAGGGGAGCCCAGGTGCCAGGAGAAAAGAATAAAAAAAACCAGCAATCTTCATGTGGTTTTTTTTAAATGTTTTATGCTATAGGAACAACAGAGGGTGAAGACAGAAGACAGACCACATTACTTTTCAAGCCTCACTCACATGACTCATTAAGGAATTTGCATGAAACTTCCAGTTTTCTTTCATTCTTTTCTTCTGGACCTTAACATTCATCTCCTTGTGATATTTCTTGACAAACTGTAATTTCCATACACGTGTTTTAAACTCAGAGTAATATATACTAGTCTTAAATTTGGTCATTGGGAATTTCAGTGGTTAATATTTTTAAATTGATTTATAATTTACAACCACTCTTTTCTTTTTCTCCTTTCCTTACAGGACTTCCTGGATACTTGAAAGTGTACAGCTGTATGTAGACTAGGGTGCACTGTGAATCAGGGAAATGTGGAAATAATGTGTCTTGGTGCTTCAAAAATAGATAGAAATGCAAGTAAACACAATATAAAAAATACTGTAACTCTTCCATAAATAAAAAATAAACACTTTTAATAAATGATTGATACATATAAAACCAGAGTGCACATAAAATGTTGAGGTGGAACTGGAAACGTCTCACGCCTATGTGTCTCTGGTGGGCTGATGCCTTTCTCCATCCTCAGGTCTCAAGAGGCAAGAAAATAATGCGTGGTCACAAAATCTGATAAAAACTGGCCTTCCTCAATAAATAATACTGAGTCGAAGATGTCAATATGTCCAGTATTTGTTATTAGTATTAGTTAATAATATGTACCCTCTACTAGTGTGAAGAAGCTTATAATGTGCAGGACAAAGCTTCTTATTCTGGCATTGTCTATGAACATGCTGAACTCTGGCACTGTAAATCATGCCTAGACTATCATGCTTGAGTATCTCCAGGGCCCCTGTTTTTGTTGAAATGCTCATTCTGTACGTTCCTACGTGATACATAGCTTTTCTCACTTCCAAGCCCACTATAGTGTAATACTTTTTCCAATATTAACATACAATTGAAGTTTTGAACATGGATGATATGAAGCCGTGGCAGTGGCAGTGTCCGGCCGGGGCAGTGTAATTGGAGATTTTTGCCCCATTGGTACTGACTTAAGGTGCCGGCCCATCATCTATGAAAATCTTTAATATTGTACACCAGAACGATTTATGTTGGGGTCGGATTTCAACTGCACTAAATGTGGTCCCTATTATTACTCTTCTATTGTAACTGATAGTAATGGAGTAAAAGCACTGATCAAGCATACTAGCACCTTAGGTACGCATATGCATCACATAATCTGTGGCACACACTAACACAATTGAATGAGGATCATCCACTTATGATGCCACACAAGGGAGAGGGGGGCGGCATTGGTTTAGTTAAGGTTGCTTTGAACTAGGGTAAGTAGCTAATAGGATGTGTTCTTTCCCCTGCAGAGAAGCTCAAAAAGATTTGGACAATTAATGTAGTTATTTATAGTTAATAAGGAAATATACCAGCACTTAAGAGCAGAGGCAAGTTTGTCTGGTTAGGCTGGCCTCCTAGTGAAGCTGGACACCAATATTTAGGCCATATTTTGGATCCAACCAGAAAGGTATAGAGGGCATGTTTTGGTGATGCACACCAGCAATCATGGCCATGCTAATAAATAAAGCAATCCTCAGTGAGACCAGAGATAATCAACTAACTTTGGAAGTCTAAAACTAAATATCATTGGAGTCTTGAGAGATAGCTTAGTCCTTTGGGGTGATGTTTATTACAGAGCACAGATACCACACACATATATATATATATATATATATATATATATATATATATATAATGTTACTAGCAGACAATTTTTGCCAACTTCCTATAAAATAAAAATTAAAAAATAATTCAAAATAAAGTGCTACTACTGATACAGGATTTTCATTAAAAGGTTTTGGGGGAACAATTGAGTGTTATTACCTTGGCTTGTTTTCGTTTAGCAACTTCCTGTAATAGCCTTAGCATATGATGCTGTTCGCCTTCTTCTAACTGGGGCATCTGGGAAACCAGTTCTGTCAAGCAGCGGTTTATTGGTTGAGGCTGCATCTCATAAACTGACGGGAGTACACGCAGCAGCATGCTATTACCTGCGAGATAAAAACCACACATCTGGCTTAGGGTGAGAAGTCCTAGGTCATTAATATTCCCCATGAATGTATGAATATTTGTTTTTACACACAAAACAGTTTAATGTTGAATTATTGCTCACACCTTTCTCTTGGTTTTACAGATCATTGTAATGGCTCACACTGAAATCAACTCCACATGTTCTCAAAAAGAATTTACTTATAACCAGCAAGTGTGTTTCTTTCCACTATTTATCGATATGATTTTGGATACAAAGTCCTATCAGAGACTGTGAAATATGGAGTGTATAAGTCGGGATGCACTCTGCTTACTCTACTTATCAGTGTGGTTGCAATTCTGATTGGGTATTGTTTAGAGCTGACATTCACATGTCTACACCATCCTGTTCTATGTGAGTTTATATTCTCTTTAATAGCTTTAACTTTGTGGATTTGGGACTATTGCCAATGAAGGAAATCTTTGTACAGCTAAAGATTTTCACCATGTGGTCCATTAATATTTTATTCTTTAGGACTTTTGAAACTATATATTTTTACAATAACTAAGCACTACATATTCAGTATTGCACACACTGAGCAAGGGTTTATTGATGTATTATGTAATGTGTTAGATGATCCATGTTTTGCACTTGTCAAGCTGTGACTTATTTCCTTCTGAAAAAAACAGAATAAGACAATTAAGTATAATTTAACTCATAATTTATAGTTTTCTTTGGAGAGAATATTTTATTAGCCTCAACAAATATTTATATTCACTATATTATTATGTCAAAAATACTTTTTTATATTTAATGAGCCAGCCATTCCAATTCTGTGTATTCAGACTCATAAGAGAGTCCTATTCATTCTTTAATGAGTAAATGACATGCAGCTTACTATCATTATACATTAACATTACACATAATACTAAACTAAGATTCACATTTCTGTAATTATGACCCATTGGCATTAAAAGGGTTATTTTACCTTGCACTATGATCAACGAATATGCGTAGTTTATAAAGTTCAATTTTATCTTATTGCATTAAAAATGGAACAAAAGTCAATAGAAAACAAACGCAAGACATAAAGAATAAACATTTATAAAACAAGTGAAACAAAAGAATAAATATGCTTTAAATCAATATACAACAACTCTTTGATCTTTCATTGTCCATAGAAATAAAGCCTTTCCTTGCTAACAGTTGACTTCATTATCATGTTCTCTGTTTATTTAGATAATTATTTATCTGTTCCATTTATTTAATTGTATATTTAGATATATGAATTGTATGTCGATATTATGTAGCTCTTGCGTGCAGGTTTCAAAGTGAAAGAAATAACAGCATATTGTATGGGGAATTTTAGAATTCCCACTTCAACAGCATATGGATGGCACATGCATTTGATTCTAAACTGGGCGTGTGTGGCACTTAAAAATGGATTGATAGGCATGGTAATTTTAGTTGCAGCCTCCTTTTCTGCAAAATGAAGTCTAATATTTATGCATGTATAGGAAAAAAGGGAAATCTATGAGAGCTTCATTATAAAGCAGATCATCTAGGACAGTCAGACAATTATAGGAGTTTTTATAGTCGAGATCCACTCATTCTTCCAGAAAACTAAATGCTTGCAAACTGCTCTCCCCTACACTAAGGTTTCAAACCAAAAGGTTATCCACATGTAAACATATTTCATTCAGCATGATATGGGTAACCTGTCCATGCATCATTAAAAAGGTATCCAGCTGCATTTCTGCTGATTACCTACAAAATCCTATAAACTTGCTTGCCCCCCCGGATTTAAAAAAAAAAAAGTGTCCCCAGCCACTGCCCATATGACTGTCTCACACAGAGACGTCGTGCGGACAGCAGCCAGAAGTCCGCATCGACTGGATGCGGCTGCCGAAAAAAAGTAAGGTAAGTAAAAAAAAAATAATAATAACCTCCTTGACACCGGATATGACGTTACGTCATACCCGGTGTCTATGTTTCCCTCCTCCGTGCAGGAGGGAAGACTGAGGAGACGAGCATCGTCTACATGGTGCATCCAGGAGGTAAGTACTGGGGAAGGGGGGAGGAGGAGGGAATATAACAAGCTGGCTTATTAAATGGCTAAATCCTGGCATATTGAGGGGCAAAATCCTGGCATAATGAATGGTTAAATCCTGGCATATTGAGGGGTTAAATCCTGGCTTAATAAGTGGCTAAATCCGGGCAAATTAAATGGCTAAATCCTGGCATATTGAGGGGTTAAATCCTGGCATATTGAATGGATAAATCCTGGCATAATGAGTGGCAAAATTATACTGGCATATTGAATGGCAAAATTATAATGGCATATTGATTGGCTAAATAATACAGGCATATTAATTGACTAAATCATACTCTCATATTAATTGGCTAAATCATACTGGTAAATTAATTGGCTAAATAATACTGGCATATTAATTGGCAAACTCAAACTGGCATACTAAATGGCAAATTGGCCGGGGCATATTAATGGCAAAATCATACTGGCATATTAAATGGCAAACTCATACTGGCATATTATTGGGCAAATTGGTTGTGGCTTATTAATAGCAAAATAATACGGGCATATTATTGAGCAAATTGGTTGTGGCTTATTAATGGCAAAATAATACAGGCATATTATTGGGCAAATTGTCTGTGGCTTATTAATGGCAAAATAATACTGGCATATTATTGGGCAAATTAGCTGTGGTTTAATAGAACAACACAGGCATATTAATTGCAAAATAATACTGGCAAACTAATGGGAAAATTGGCTGTGGCATATTAATGGCAAAATAATCATTTAATGCAGGGCTCGACAAACCACTGGCGCCACGTCACTATGGCGACTAGGAAATCAGACCTGGCGCGCCTGGCATAATGAGTGGCAAAATTATACTGGCATATTGAATGGCAAAATTATAATGGCATATTGATTGGCTAAATAATACAGGCATATTAATTGGCTAAATCATACTCTCATATTAATTGGCTAAATCATACTGGCATATTAATTGGCTAAATAATACTGGCATATTAATTGGCAAACTCATCCTGGCATACTAAATGGCAAATTGGCTGGGGCATATTAATGGCAATATGATACTGGCATATTAAATGGCAAAATCATACTGGCATATTATTGGGCAAATTGGTTGTGGCTTATTAATGGCAAAATAATACGGGCATATATTGGGCAAATTGGTTGTGGCTTATTAATGGCAAAATAATACAGGCATATTATTGGGCAAATTGTCTGTGGCTTATTAATGGCAAAATAATACTGGCATATTATTGGGCAAATTAGCTGTGATTTAAGAGAACAACACAGGAACACTAATGGCAAAATAATACTGGCATACTAATGGGAGAATAATCCCATTAATAATCATTTAATGCAGGGCTCGACAAACCATGGGCGCCACGTTACTATGGCGACTAGGAAATCAGACCTGGCGCCCGGGTATCCTGTGCCCCACATGGAGCCCTCGTCGCTGGGATCTTTTTTTTTTTTTTTTTAATACAATGGCATATTTTAATAGGCAAACTGACTGTTGCATATTTTAATGGCATAGTGACTGTAGCATGTTAATTGGTGCCTGACAGTGGCTTATTTTAATTGGCAAAGTGATGCTGTGACTAATCTCCTCGCCTTCATAACACTGTCAAAAAGAGGCACGGCGCAGCATGGACGAAGGTAAACATATGCCCCCCCTGAAAAAATGTCTGCGGATGCCCATGCAAACAACTATAGCAGGTGGAGGACCACAGTTTGACACCTAGGACTCTATTCGTGGAAGAGAGAAATGCAGGGAATTGACAAGGGAAATCCAAAATTATGGCCCAAACAACGAAATTGCAGAATTTTTACAACTTTGTAGTTTGGCCTTAAGTTTGCATTTACCTTAAGAGCACATGACATCCCAGCGCTCATAAGGGTGGCACGCGAATATGGTTTGCGCCAGATCAGGCTGCAATGAGGTAAAGCAGCAGGGAGAGGGGACACATTGAACCATGCACATTTTTTTTTCCACAAAAAAACTGCTGGCTTGTGAAAGTCTGTCCGTTAGTGCGACTGTCTGTTACGGTCTCTGTGACAGTCAGTGTTCCTGTCTCTTTGACTGTATATGTTTTGATCTCTGTCTGTCTATTTGACTGTCTATATTTTTGTCTGTCTATGTGACCATCTCTGTGTATGTGAGTGTAACTGACTGTGTGTTTGTATGTACATAACTTTTTGTGTGATTGTGTGGTCATGTTCGAATAGTTGTGTGCAGGTGCTGTTTTATGGCCACTAGATTTTTTTGATGGCTCTTAGAATTAAAATAAATGTATCAAGTCCTGCCTTAATGAAGTATGAAGATCCCTGCCAGGAACCAGAGTGCTGTGGCATACTTTATTGGGCACCAGTATGTGGCATATTTTATTTGGCCCCAGTATGTGGCACATTTTATTTGCCACCTGTCTATGCCATATTTTAATGGTGCCAGTATGTGGCATTTTTTTGGGGGTGAACCAAATGTGACATAGTGTAATTGGCAACCTGAATGTGGCATGTTTTAATGGCCACATGACAGTGGCATATTTTAATGGGCACCTGGCTGAGGAATATCCTAATGGGCAAGCTAACCATGACATATTTGTATCAACAAATAACCATGGTATATTTTAATTGGCAAACTGATTGTGGCATATTTTAATGAGTAAACTAGTTGTGGTATATTTTAATGGGCATCTGGATGTGGCATATTTATTGGGCAAACACACCTGTGTAGCTGCTACTAACTAATGAATGGAAGTGCACAAATAGTCTCCATTTATTATATACACTCACATGGAAGCTTTAGTTACAGCTGTATGTCTCACTGAGCCTCATGGGAACTGAGTTAACAGCAGATGTTGTGAGGAGTGTTAGCTGCAAACTACAACTTCCATGATACACAGTTACCCACATTTCTAAATGATGGCCGAGCATCATAGGCACCATAGTCCACAGTAGCAATGTTGCAGGGGCAAACCTGGCACTTCCCAGCGTTGTGTGGACAAAACCTGGCACTGACCAGTGATGTGGGGGCAAAGCTGGCACTATAAAAAGAATGATGCTGGAACAAAGCTGGCACTTGGACAAGTGATGCAGGGTGCAGCTGCCACCATGGGAAGCAATGTGGGGCAAAATTGGTATTGTGGAAAGGAGGGGTGTATGACACTGGTGGTATAATGTGTTGAGGATGGAGGCCTCAGGACAATTTTTGCACAAGGGCCCTTTGGTTTCTTACGCCTCTGCTTTTTTCTGATTGAGGAGTTTGCTGTACTGCTTTTTTATGTGAGTTATTTTATTATTGTTCTTAAATTACATACCGAAACTGTACTTCACTAGAGTTGCCCTCTTCTCTTTGTTTTCCATGTATTTCACTGTTTGGAAGGAGGACAATATCCACCATAGCAGGGGCTGCACTATAAGTGATGAAAAAACTCTTATTTTGGGCTATACGTGCCCATTTATGGCTAAAAAAAAGTTCAGTGTCCTTTAAGAATATTTGTTTCTAGTAGTAAGTGGGGTAGAGTTAGGCTAAAGTACTGTTTTAAAATTATTAGGATACCTATTGCATCAATGGTCTAGTTAATACTTTAACTCATTCCCGATGTGACGTTAAATGCCGACCTATTTTTATGATCTCCAAAGACGCTAGGATGCCATAGAATGTCCAGCATTTCAATGCTGACCGCGACTCCCCACACTGAGCTGTGCAGGGACTTGAAGTCGGATCCCACCTGCCAGATGAGGCTACTTTGTCAAAATCGCACCGTGCCCAAACTTCTGGGTTCGTGCACGGCTCTGACGTCAAACGTGATGTTGGGAGGTCATGCAATTTTTTAGCAGGGACTCACTGGCTCTATTAAGACCCTGATCGAGTCTCTGCCATTGTGACCTGGCTACCGATCACCCTCTGATCAGTGGCCAGGAACAAAAGTGGCGTTTTGGTGCTCGCGTCTTCTGGGACGCAAGCACAATGCATCAAGGGGTTAATAACATATTAACGGTTGCTGTCTTTACCTACGTGTAGGTAACCTAAAGGGACTATATCACCTGAACATTGTTTTTTACTGTGCATGCAGAGAATAAAACGTGATTTTAAAAAATGATCCATACATTGTGTTAGCAAAATTGCAAGCAAAAGCATAAATTAGGAGAAAAATTAGTTTTAAATGTGTCAGTGAAGTCTCCTGCTAATGTCCTCACCTGTGGCACAGTATGCAAAGGAACTGCTTTTTAATGGGAAATGTGCAATTGGCATACCGTGGCAATGTATTCTTCTCTTTGGTCATTTGGAATGTTGGGAAGGACGGTGATATCAATTAAGGAAATATACAGTTTACTAATATAGGTATTATAAACTCTCCATCACTCTAAAAAAATATATTTTTCAAGCTCTGCTATTTTGACCTGACTTTCACAACTCTGTTGTCAAATCATTGTTTACTGAATAGACTATATATATAATCATATTTGTGTTTGCGGCTAAAAACTTGCTTACAGTCTTGTGGGATTGTGGCTGTGTGCTAAGAGGTATGTGAGAAATCCTACTGGAATGTTATATTTTTGGTAGAATAATTAGCAGAATTTGGCAAGTCAGTGTATAATTTTGCAGAATAGAGAAAGGGTTATCCATTATGTTCTTGCTTCTTTAATTTACAATTGCTGAATGAGATTTATATAATGTTTCAGCAGAACCGAAGCAGCACTGCCTCCCAGTGACCCAACAAGCACATATTGTGAAAAATAGCATGTAAACAAGCTGTGAAGACTACATGGCAAATAAATCTCGTACATCAATAACATGTTATGCAAAAGATTTGGAAAAGAAAATATTACATTTCTTATCAAACAAGGAGTAACAATCTCAATAGCTGACTACATAGGGACGAATTGGCCAAACACTAAGAATGATGAGTATGTAAAAGAAGTACAAGAAGTATGGATGAGAAATTGTTGACACAAAACAGAGAAATAATGGAAGGCAGCAAGAAAACATGGGGAGCGGGTGAAAGAAAGAAAGAGATGGGACTTTAAAGTTAAATGTAAAAATATTTGAAAACTTTTTTTAGTACGGTACTTATAGTCTAAAGAGCCGATTTAAAAAATTCTCATTAGCTTCTAAATGGTGATTAACATAATGTAACTGTAAGATATTTCTAATTAAACGTATATGGGTTTTTAATAAAAAGGAGAACTTTTTTATTGTAACAAAGGTTTTTCAATATTAAAAAAAAAAACAGAAATGTACTGAATAAATGAACTTTCTAATACATCTGACTAAACATATCCCAAAAAAAAACATTTCCCAAAATAATGATAAATTATATGAATGAGTTATTGGGGCAATTAGACGCAATAGTGGTGGAAATGTTGTGCATACACAAAAATAAAGATAAACAATATAAATGAGTTACAGAACTAGCATACCAAGTAGCGTGGGGAGAGGGATATGGGAAAATGAATGGTTCCAGAAGTATCTCCCTGGCATCTGCCCATTGAAATGGGAGCAGCGTGGGAATCAAGTAAATGGCAAACAATGGAAGAGGAGTACCACATGATAAGCATTATTTGAGCTTCTGAGTTCTGATGGTTGGATGGCGCAATCTCAAGGAGAACGCTTGCAAAAGTATATTTTTAAGTTAAGTATTGCAAAAATTAACAAAAACGGGAAGAAACATATTTATTTTTCAAGTGGCTGTTTTAAGATACATGTAATTGTCCAAACTAGTTTTTTAGACTGGACATATCAGTCAAAGATATACAGCACCAGGGATGTGCAACTTCTATTGCCTGATACCTGGGGTATGCAGTTCTGGACACCGGGCAGGTGGGGGTTTTTTTTACATTTAGCCCTGTGTGTTAGCAGCAGGGTTAAAGTATTATTTGTTCCCCCAGTAGCCGCTAAGTGACTTGACAAATCCTGGGAGACAGCTCACCATGGCTACAGGAGGTCATCACTATAGCGTCCCTTTCCCCATTTCTGTTTCCAGAGTAGCACAAGGGGAAAAAGTCTGTGCAGGCTGCAAGTTCCGCCTCTTCACATAACGCCCTTTAGCATCTGACGTCCCAACGCTCAGCAGGACAACTAGTGGAGATGGTCTGTGCCTGTGTGAGGCACACAGACCAGGCTGCAGTTGATATGCGAGGTAGTACAGCAAGGAGAGGGTCATGGAGTAAATATAAATGTATGGTATTTCTTTTTTTTTTCCTTAAAAGCAAAACTAAATCAAAAGTGGTTTGTGTATATGACTGTCTGTATGTGTATGGCTGTCTCTGTGTGTGTGACTGTCTGTATGTGTATTGCTGTCTCTGTGTGTGTGACTGTCTGCATGTGTATGGCTGTCTCTGTGTGTGGCTGAATGAAACAGTTTTCTCAATAGGTAATTCCAAAAGATGAATGTCCCTTTAATCATGTCTCTATCTTTAATATAATAATGCATGATTTAGGAGGAAAATGTGTTATTGTGTAATTTGCATTAGACATGTGCATTCGTTTTCGGACGAATGCATTTTCGTCCGAAAATAGCATTTTCGTCCATTCGTCCGAAAAACGAAGAACGAAAATGCTAAGCTAACGAAAGCCGAATGAACGAATGGTTAATAAACGAAAATCATTCGTTCATTCGTCCATTCGTAGTACTATTGCATTCTATAAGCCGAAATAGAGTCGGTTTATAAAATACAATAGCATTTCACTACACGGAGACAAAGTCTCCATTCATAAATTTATGAATGGAGACTCTGTCTCCGTGTAGTGAAATGCCGACAGCCTATAAACCGAACGTTCGGTTTATAGGCTGTCGGCTTATGGAATACATGTATTCCTATTCTATAAACCGAACGTTCGGTTTATAGAATAGCAATAGGAATACATGTATTCCATAAGCCGACAGCCTATAAACCGAACGTTCGGTTTATAGAAAGCCAATAGTATTACATGTATTCTATAAAACGAACGAATAAAAATGAACGAAACGAAAATAATGAACGAATTTCGTCTGAAACGAATGCAGTAATGAACGAAATTCGTTTTAGACTAAATAAATAACATTTTCGTCCGAATGGACGAAAACTAAACGAAAATTTTAGTTTTGCAAGTGTCTAATTTGCATATCAAGCCACACCTGATGTCATCAGCAGGTGACTCCACAAACATTTAAATACACATTTCTCTCCTAATTTAGGCATTTGCTGGCAATTCTGCTGACACAATATACAGATAGTTTTCAATCATATTTTATTCTGTATATTCACAGTTCAAGCAATGATTAGGTGATACATTCTCTCCTTTAAATAGGGTTTTGATTAAAATTATTTTTGGTAACAGGACAAGTAGATTGGACTACTGATTTTTTTTTTTTTTTTTTTTACACACCACTGAGTACATTTTGCAATATAATATCATGTTGTATTTCAAAGTTAGGTATCTGCTATGGAGTGTAACAAAAAATTATCTTATCCATACCATACAGGCACAAGAGCAAAAACCTGGCTAAAAGAGTCAGGATTCAACATAAAACAGTGCCACTATTTATACATAAACTCAATGAATTTGTAAATCACTGTTTATAACACATACATTAACTCACTGCTATGTATCACAAAAACAAACACTTGCTGTGTTTCTTTGTGCTGTTGGCACAGCTTTTAACTTATTGCTACTGGTATTCTTTCTGTTTGTCGATTTATTTAATTACTGTATTTTTGTAATTGGAAGATGATCTTATGATAATTAATACATTACATCATTTTTTTTTACTCTATCCCAGTGTTAAGTCTATTCTTGGGGGACTTTACTGGTGTCTTTGAGTTCTGATATTGAGAGGTTTGTGTAATTTATTTTGTCATTACCCTTGATGCTATATAAATATGGGGTCAAGGGACTCCATCACCTAAACATTGTTTATTTTGTGAATGTACAGCATTATGTCTAGATTGTAAACTTACGAGCAGAGCTCTCTACCTCATGTATCAGTCTGCTCTTGTTCATCTAACACAGTATGTAGTCCCTCATACCAAGTGCTACATAAATTGTTGGCGCTATATAAAATAATAATAATAATAATGTAATTTTAATAATAATATAATTTTAAAAAATGATGAGGTGTTGCTGTTGAGAAACTGGAAACAGCTGTGTAAAATAAGAGACAAATCTATTTGAAATGTATTTGTAACCTTTCTTGTTTATGACAGTGTCAAGGGTGAGGGTGAAGAGTTTGGTGAGAGTCCAGGTGCAGGGACAAAATCTGATGAAGGGTGACTGCTGTCACAGTTGTTTATCCTCTGGATTTGAGCAGTCACATATAGAACCCTAACGTATTTTGGAATGAATTATGTGGACATTCACTGCAGACGTAAAGGCATGGTTCATGATGCACGTCATCAGGCAAGACAAAGGATACAAAGCTGGTCAAGTTCCACAGCAGAGCACAGGAAAAATGTCAGAGAAATGTAAAATAACCAGGACAACCAGGTCACGATGGCAGCATAGCAGATTCACTAAAGACACAGCAGATCAGGTCGAAACAATGGTGCAATACTGGGATATTGTAAGGACTGGTAAATGGTAAACAGAGCTGGGGCAGTTAATGTACAGTTTGTGAGAACACAGACTCCTGGTGGCACGATGGTTAGGCATGGGTTCTAGCAGTCACCAGGTTTTGAGAAAAGACATTTATTTAATATTCTGCTAACATAATATAGTGATTTTATACATTCACAGTTTAAATAATGTTTAGATGACAAAATCCCTTTACTGAAACTTAATGCTGTTTTCAGTGTTTTGACATCCTGCACACAGAATAGGATGGACTGGCACACACAAGCAGAGATTCCACATAGTGCTGCTATAGTTTAATAGGAAGGAATAATTTCATCCTGCTTACAGCTGAAACTTTAGAAGTGGAAACTCTTGTTAATATTGCCATCTACTACCAGATTCCATGATGCTGCTTCCATTATCAGTGTGACTGGTCCTTGGTGCTTCAAAGGATGGAATGTCTATAGTGTCCATATCTAGCTCTTCCAGTATTATATTTTGCACACTTTTAATTCTGCTACATTCTGCTGATTCTGATAGAGTATCTACCACGTCTACTATCATTAATACTTTTTATTTAATTCTAAATGTATTTTAATGCTGGCTTATGCATTCACTTGACTTATGTCCTACCTTGGCCAAGACATATTTTTTAAGCAGGTGTTACTCTTCATCACTAGATATGTTGATGATTATTAGAGGGATGGGACAGCTTATCTCAGGTGTGCTCACAATCTAATTTTTTCCTGCCCACTTTTGGCAAGATATCAACATTACCTTGGGCTCAAAAAGCTCCACCACATTTTCCATGCCTGTTCTGATAATCATCCAACACATCGCATTATGTGTTTTCAGTTCCTCACCACTGGTATATCGAGTCTTTATTTTTCTCTGTGCAGATTGCCTGCTGTACAGGTATTTTCGGTACAAGCATGTTAAATTCACAATATAAAATATTATATGATATAAACACAGAAACATTTTAAAAGTTTTGTGGTGAACAGAAAACCACCTATTCGGTACACACCTAAGTCGGTCGGTCAATACCTGAGAACCATGCACTATTCTAACATCCTCCTTTGGAGCAGGGGTTCAGTGGAGAGACACTGAAAAGTTAATCACTCATGCATTCCAAGTACTAACAGATAGCAGACATAGTACTGGCTGTAAAACACTCTTAACTTGCACAATATTTAGCATAGCAGTAAATGTCAAGCTAAGACCACAGTGAAGAGTGGCAAAAACATTATTAGTCCCTTTCCTAGTATGCTTGTGCACTCTAGGGGAGGATGCATATCTCAGGCTCTTTAAAATACATTTTCATATTTCTTCCAGATGATGCCACAGATCAGACTGCATGAAACCAAAAGCATGAGGGACATGTGGTGTTGACAGAAATATAAGGTCAGTGATCTCTTCTGACTCCAGTGACTTCAGTTTTGGACACTGCCCAGGTTTCACTCCATCAATGACAAGCTTACAAATGTGTATTCATACAATATAAGATTTAGCACTGTCAGGCTGTACTTATCGTGCTTCAAATACACAATAGGTTTCAAAGCATTTTCACTACTTAATAGGCTTCAAACTATTACAATATATAGGGTTAACGTATCCTTTCAGCTGTTTGGCAAACAAGAAACTTTTTTTAATATGACAGATTGCTACCAAGTAATTTTTAGCATATACAGGCTGTCCTTCTGGATTTATTAATGAATGATCAGTGTATATCCCATTTAATGCAATACAATAAATATTACTGCTATTATTATGCTTACACATAAACAGGAAGAGCAGCAACATATTATGCTATATAAGGTAGCACATTTAAGGCTAGCCTCTTGGAGATTTTTTCACATTGAGGTTTATGGTAGTTTATTTACATTCTCCAGCTGTTGATTTTCCAAACTGGAATACCATAATGTAGTAATACACAAGGAGACTCTATTTTATATATAAACTGAGTGATACTTAAGAAAGATTGTAGTTTATAGTTTTACATAACTGACGGGTTAAGGTCTCTGGTATGTAAAGAGATGTCTCTTATCAATCACACTATGACAAACCAGTGGTGTGTACTGTTCCTGGACAGTCCAAATGTAAACTGTATGTTCTTAAAGACTCATACCAAACCCATACATAAATTACATGCTTTAATAATACTGAGCCCTAAGTAATTATTAGGATGTCACAATATGGAGTTTCCCTAACAACTGGGAAAAAAAACAACAAACAAGTATTGAGTAACAACTTAAATCAGGAGCCCTTGGATTAAAAAGGAAGCTGTAAAACACATATGGAATGGAGAAATTGTCCTCATGTTTTGTGTTCACTATTCCTCAGAGATTTATTGTACCCCCCATTCTTCTCCTGCATGGAAGAATCCACCCACTACATGAGCCATTGAGGATAGGTTGTGTAACTGCCTTACCTCCACCCCTACCACCCTTTAAAATGACTCTTGTTACATTACATCATGTTCCCACACAATACTGCCACTGAGCAATATTGCAGATCCATTCCCCTTCACCTGGCTTACTACACAGGATTTATTAAGGGGCTTCAAAAGCTCTCTTCTCAGTCTTGCCACAGCTTTTAGAAAGAGCATACTAAGAACAAAAGACAGCTACATCAGCAGTTTCACAGAAGATCATTGCTACATAAGAAAAGGATGCAATATAGAGACATGGCACCTTTAAGTGCATTAGTTTGTTCCATTTGGTGTTTATCCTCAGCTCTAACAATTGCTCAAATGATCTCTGTACAAAATGACTTAGAGAATGGCATTCTGGTGACTGAAGAAGGTAAGTCATTTGCAGTTATTTTGTCACCTACTTTCACAGGCAAATCACATTAACTTATTTTTACATTTTCTATTGTATTTGTTATATTTGCTGTACATTTGGTTTGTTGCATGTGTTTCAGGACATCTTTGAATGAAATGCATGTTTCTCCACCAAAAAGAAATGCTAAATGACGTTATCCTTAAGCAGTAACAAAGAAGCATTTCACTGAAGTGTTAGTTTCTATACTTCTCTGATTCTATAAATACCTGTATATCATGTGAGCAAATATATAATCCTGGTATAATGAATGAGATGTTATACATCTGCAAATGTGTTTTTTTCCTTTGTCTGTTAGAAGTATATGCAATTCTTTACATTGCAACTTGGCAAACTGATGCAACTCGTTACATTTAAATGTACTTTATAAGCAACTGGATATATGTCCTGTACACCAAAGGGTTAATTGTGCCTTACTCTATCAAGCAATTATAACTTGGCTTCTTGTATTTACAGTAACTTTAACAGATTGCCAATTGAAAGAGCTTACAAAATGGGACAAACTCTTCACAATGCTAGAGAACTCTCAGATGAGAGAGAACATGCTGCTCAGTTCTGTTGATGAAGTTATTAAAGTGGAACTGCAGAGTCTGAGGGGGGAAATGCTGCAGTTTGTCGGTGACTTTGCAGGAAGCTGCACTAATAACATTGAGAAGGCTACATTGAAGATTAATGATCAGTTGGACAAGTCATTAGAATCCCAATGCTTCAAAGCCCAAGAGCAACAAAACGGCTTGGATAAAAGTAAGGAAAATTTACTGCAACAGTCACTTCTTTTGAGCCTCAACATAAGTGATAGACTTGACAACATTGAAAAAGCCTTGCAGCAAAGAGCTGAAGAAGATGATGAACTGCTGAGGAGACCAGCAGAATCTGAGTGTAAAGACACAGCGGCCAGCCTGAGCTCTGCACTGCAAGATCTAGACAACCTAAAGAATACTCTAGATTTAACCCAGAAACTGGTCAATCGACACTACTTGCCAGCAGGTAAGACTAACATCTCATTATCGTCTATGTAAACCAATAGTAATTCGCTTGTAAATCAGTTATTATTACATGAAGCATCAATAGCTCATAGGTGCCGAAGTGTTAGATGCCGCTTGTTTATTACATTTAGTTTTGTTTAACCAGAACTGCAGGCAGTGGAAGGCCTAATTAACTATGTAAATTCCCAAAACCTTCAGCAGATCCAAGAAAAACTGAGAAATGGCACCAGTAATGTCTTTTAATACAATGGCCACATCTATACTGACCCTTTTACTTACTCCACTAACTGATTGTGCAAGACAAACAGGAAGCTACACAGTTACCTCTGATCTGGTGCCCCATGGACATGTGGTCATGAATGTGCTACAATGTACATGAGATAGGGGCACCAACAAGCTGATCTTGTGAGTAGAGATGCTAGGTCTGTAGATATGGCACTGAATGTCACAATTGGGTAACTTTACATTTATACATATTTTATAAAATGATGACCTTATTATACATCAATTAACCCTCAACATTTTTCAGATATTTGGCCTGTGAATAGCTGGTGCCTAAGAAATAACAAATAACCAAAATTATGATTGCTTTTCAGGTCATTTTATGTGACATTGTGCCATGTAGTTTCCTATGTGATTGAAAGGTACTGAGCATTATATTTAAGACCATGAGACAAACACAGGTAGTATGAAAGTATGCTGTCATTCTGATTCTCGTGTTCAGACTTTTTAAAGAGACTGTATCTCCTAAACATTGCAGAGAATAAATGACTTAAATGATCTATATATTGTGTTATCAAAATTGCAAGCAAATGACTAAATTAGAAGAAAAATGTGTTTTACATGTATGGGTGGTGTCTCCTGTTTATGACATCACCTGTGGCTTGATATGCAAATTACACATTTCCCATTGAAAATCAGTTCATTTGCATATCAAGCCACAAGTGATGTCATAAACAGGAGACACTATAGCTACTTTTAACACACATTTTCTCCTAATTTAGGCATTTACTTCGTTTTCAATTATTTATTATTCTCTATATTCACAGTAAAACAATATTTAGGTGTTACAGTGCCTTTAAACTATAAACATGCAAAAACACACAAATATTTTTCAGTATTTACCCATTCTTTGCAAATCACATCTGCAACACATTTAGCAGGATTTGGCTGTTAAAGGGCAAATGTCAGCAAAAATTAAATTATATTTAATTGAAAGATTTCATTAGTGTAGGCATTTTAAATATAAATGATTTAATGAAAGAATACAAATAAAGTAGATTTGTTAGTCCTCTGCTTGTATACTTCTATCAGGGGGTTCAGAATATTGGGTCAGATGAAGGGAGATCTGACCCAAGATGTCTGCCTCCGGATAGAGCTATACAGAGCAAAGAGGGCTCAATAAGGTGCTTTATTTGTAAACATTTCTATTTAAAATGCCTACATTTGATGTAGTCTTTCAAATTAACAGAACTTGTTTGCTGACATTTGTCCTTTAAATGGAACAATTTGCACTTCAGTGTCTTACAGCATACAGCCTTGTATTAATTGTCCTACAAATTAGCACAATAGCTCTGAATAGTAAGGGGAAAGGTCACTAAAATAAATCATATAAGTCATGTATTGCTCTTTGAGCTCTGATCAGTGACATGAGTTATCACCCAGATTTTTCCATTGCAGTCTATAAAATAAGGAATAAGGCCTAATTTTCAAACGTAAAGCCCAGGTAGCCGAATTGGAAAATTTCTCCAATTCAGCTGAATTGAAGTATTTTTTCCAAATCAGCTACCTTGGCCTTAACGTTGAAATGTCCTTGTCATGAATAAAGTCCTACAGCTTTCAATGGCCTTAAATTAAAAGCTTTTTTTCATGGAAGAGGGAATTGCCATTGGGCAGATCACCCTCAATTGTTCAAACTTGCACTGTTTTTCCAAATACAAGATGTACTAGTTTGACCTTATTCATGTGAGAGAAATCACATCAAGGGATTCCTATACTATTTGTATGCCAACAGCTTGCATATTCATACAGGCTTTGTCCCACTGACAGCACATAGGAATTAGAGAGTTGTGCATACCTAGTTGGCAAGGTGTAGTATTTAAATGTTTCTTGTAAAAATGCAAATGGTTAAAAACACAACTGGACAAAAGGGAAAGTTCATTGCAAGTTGTGAAAAAAACCCAAAAATCAACTTCAAAAGTTTGTTAGATGAAGAACAGTTTTTTTTAAATAAAATGCAATCAGATTGTGAAAATAGATGAAAGTATAGGGCAGCTATTAAACAGCACATAAAACAAGTAGTGTTTTATTGTATGCACTGCACTCTAGTGAAAGTTTCTGGAATGGTTTATATGAGAAGCAGATGTAATATTATCAGTAAAATAATCTTGTACCTCCTCCTATGAACAATTGTTACATCAGTGTGCAATGCAAGGACTATGGGATGCAGGAAGATGGATTTAATTCACTCCAGTGGTCAGGGTTTCCTACTCTGACAGCATCATGTTTATTTAATTTAAATTGAAAAGAGACAATAGGGGAAACGTATCATACAGAATAACATATGTGTGAAGAACCTAAGCATTGACAATGCCACATATTACCTGTCAGAAGCCCTTGCATCATGAAAGAGCAGTTGACCAACACTGACAAGGCATTCAACAGCATGTTCCCTAGAGTCAGGATTGAGCTGCAGGATGGCAGCACTTGACTAGGGCAAAGAACCCATTGGAATAGTAATGTCAAGGAGGGAAACTGAAACAAATTAAAGTTGGGATAGAAGTTGGGACAAAAAAAAAATCAATAAAATACTTTGGGGGTAGGGAGAGCTGTAAAATATATGGGGGAGCCGGCAATGAACAGAAGAAAAAAAGGCATCCTTACACATGTGCAAGTTGTCACTGATATGACCAATGGCCAATTAATAAAAACTGTCCTGCAGTTACCAGCTACGGAATTAATCGGTTACTGTACATCCCCCCCACAAAAGCAAATGGAAACAAATTAAGGCTAGAGCCTGGAAGCATTGAAAGAGGCTCCTAAGGATTCTAAACTATACTAGATGAATCAAAATGAGTTATATACCCATTTCAACATTTTAAAAGGACAACTAAACTGTCTTTTAACCCTTGCTTGCTCGATGAAGCAAGGGTTAAAAAAAATGTCCTGGTAGTCTGGAGTAATCCCAACATGTGTCTTAATAGATACACACTGGTTTACTCTCTGCTGTGTCTCACAACGCCCCACTCCGTCTGCAGAATGAGACCCTCATTTTTGCATGGGATCAGCAAGGGGGAACTAGTTAAGTTCCTTCCTATGGAAGCATGGCAGCTGCCAATCAGATGATTAACTGGCATGTATTATCAAAAGTACATGCCAATTTATCCTCACACTAGGAACAACTAAACTTTCACTTGTGCTTCTATATTATAAGAACAAGGAAAAAGTAACGTTTAGTTACTAGACGATATTATAAACAAAATGTACAACTTGGTTTTGTATTAAGGGTGAATTTAGTATTATCAACTGTACTGGTAATAGTTTGCACAAAGGGCCGGTTGCACTCATGAGTTTGTTCCCTCCCAATGTTTGCCCTAAATTTCTGAAGATTTTTATATACTGGAAGAGACACACTTATATGGCTGGCAGTAAAATGACTGACATAATTCACTTACACTTTCAAAGGGCCTTCAGTCATCAAACTAACTAATGTCTTTGATTGAAGTGTTTCATCTGTACATTGTAGAGTTTTTTGGGGGGTCTATTCACTAAAATTCAACATTTTTAGTACTATATATTTTATGGCATGGTTTACTATAGTCAGCAGCTGATGTTGGGGTGAAAGGCTTGTATGTAGAGGCTCACAATGAAGTGCAATGCTGACAATGTCCGTATATGTAAAGCTTTACAACAGTGCAATCAGACAAGCAACTATATCTAGCAAAGCAAACAAAATGGCTACAAGGACCGTCCATAGGCAGTTTAAACTGACAGGCCTATGCAAATCAGGTGAATGGTGTTCTAGCATAGTCTGGAACACCCAGAAAAGGAACTGTCTTAGCCTGTAATAACAAACTGTCTCAGCCATTGCTTAGAGGATTCTGATAAGTTTGGTGGCTTAAAACAAATCTATTGGCAACCTCCCCTAAAAATGTGGGGATGGTCGGGGTGAGTTGATCCTGCTTGCGTTAGCAGTTATTTTTTGCATTTATTGATGTGATCACTGAAAATTATTTACATTAATGACATACAATAAATAATGATCAGTTTTATGTGACCACTGATTGTCAAAATCCTCAATTGATCATGTGTCAGAGAGAGAGAGAGGAAAGAGATATACTGTGTCCCAGAAAAAAAAAGTTAAAAAAACAAAACATCAATATTTATTACGTGTGGATTAATTTAAGAAGAAAGCTTGCACTTTTATTTAAACTCACCATCGCTAAAGGTGTAAAACAGCTCTTGTCACAAATGAACATCAAAACAAAAATACCATTGCCCTGAAGGGGCAAATACAGTAGAAAAAGTAGTTTAAATAAACACAGGAAGGGCACAATGCTGGACAAGGGTCAAGGATCAAATCAGAGTTGAGCTATTTAACTAGTAGAAACTCCAGATGAGGTAGGCAAAGTAGTTCACATCTTCCAATAAATTATATGGTTTTGATCACATATGATCCTACTTTTCCCAAGTTGTAGTAAAAGACATCCTTTAATCATAAAGATGAAATGGTTAAAATCTTTACTAAGATGATGAGCCCATGAAGTAAACTATTACATTAGTAGAAACTAAATTGGCATTACTTCATGTGTGTATGCAACAGGAACCAGATCCTAATTTTAATTTGTTGCACATGTAAAAAAAAAACGTGCATTGCTGGTCTTCAATGAACCCATGTGGTGTGTACATAATAAAAATGTAAATTTTTCTTTAAAAAAAAAACATTTGTTGATATGGATATATACAGAGTAACTACTGAATTTAGCCTAACCCATCAACCTCCAAAACTATAAAAGCATTGAGCTTAAGAGGAAAGATTTTATCAGCAGAGTGAAAGCACACATTTATTTTGAGTACTTTGTGTATGGTAATTGTTAGTGCTATATACATAAATGTTAATGTAATTTATGTAGATTCCATGGTATAAATCATCCTTAATGTAAAGAATGCTGGAGAACTGCCACATGGAAATCAATAAGTGACAAGGTCTTAGCATCCCTGTCCTCATCCACAGAGATCAGAAAAGAAGAGCTACTGCTAGATTAAAAAAAAATATATACAAGTTGTAATTGGCAGCCTCATTTCAAAAAAGGAAAGCCTAACTATATTCCTTTTAGTGGCGTCAGCATCTTCGCCTCTCTAGAAGACTTCCACACTGACAGTGGTGTATCTTGGTTTTGTGCTGCCCAAGCATACAAAATGCCCCATAACCCATGTTGCACACCCAGGACATGCCCCATCACCCCATTGCATGCCCCCATTGCATTCCCCCATCATCCCCATTACATGCCTCCATCATATGCTCCCATCACCCCCATCACATCACCCCCATCACATCACCCCAGTTACATGCCTCCATCACCCCCCCCCCCCATTACATGCCTCCATCACCCCCCCCCCCCCCCATTACATGCCTCCATCATCACCCCCATTACATGCCTCCATCACCCCTAGCCTGGTCCCTGGTGGCTAGTGGCAGGCAGCATGGTGTCCTACCATGCGGCCTGTTTGGCTCCTCGCGTGGTGAGTGCAGATAGGTCACGTGACCCAGTGCATGTCTGACATCAGAGTACCGGGTCACATGACCTGTCAGTACTTCCCTGTCATATCGCACAGGGAGGCGAACACGCAGCACGGAGATTTCTCTGTGCTGTCTGTCCAATCTCCCTAGCCACTGTCTCTACCGGCAAGCAAGTTTTTTCTTAAAGGGGCAGATTTTTAAAAAAATGTATTTCTTAATTTTTCGCCTCCCCCAGAGGCATACAAGGCAAGTGCCGCCCTAGGTGCTGCACACTGGGACACTTTTTTGAGGGGTGGCATAAGGTGTGGCTGTAGGAGTGGCATTTATAGGTGCTATTTATGTAGTTTGGTAAGCCATTTAGAATAGGAATAATGCAACAACTGACTGCATATTAAACACACTATATAATGAGTTTTATTGGAGGTCTGTGATGCACTTCTACACATCTAAAAATCCAGAGTTCCTTAAAAATATGGACCCCAGAAGAGGAAAAAAAGTGATTTGGTGAATAAATATGCACCATCCATCCTAAATTGGGACACTTGGGGACACTGAAAAGAAAATTGTTCTAAACCCAGGCTCCATGGAGAATATATTTTGACCATGCACACAAACAAACAACATGCACAACCACACTGATTCATGCACATGCCACCTGCTTTGCACCTGTCACCAAATTTTACATTAAATCCCTCGTCACAAAGGTTTGACACCCAGTCAGTATTTTACCTTTTGAGCTTTTCTCTTGTGTGTCCTGAGGAGGAAAGTCCAAAACCGTTTAAACAAAAAACAAATCTATACCTATATAGTTATCTATAGCTAGAAAATAGTCCAGAGATATATGCAGAACGGGGACCATTGTAAATGTTATCCTGAGTTAGTGTTATGTCAACAGTACATTGATGTTCAGTAATTAACCACATTTCACACTAAACTCAGTATCTATAGACAATATTTTAAACAAGTTCACTAAACTACGAACACGTAGCCCATTAATGTTTGGCATCAATTCACCTTGACTCGACTCCGTTTGCATCGCAAACCTGTTGAACAGAGCAGAACGTAGCTTTAGAAAAGTGTTGATTCGTCCAGCACAAAAAGTAGACGAAAAAAACTTTGTATACTTTTCGTACTGGTCAAATGGACAACAGAGTGAGTGAATCTGATGCCGAATTAATGCAACCATTAGCCTCTAGGTTAAATTTCATACATTTTTGGGGTTTATGTGCGGTCTGTTTGGAGCACACCTGTTTGTACTCCGAACAGACCAGCACACAAACCCTGAAAATAATGCATCAATATGGGATCATGCACACCTAGCACACACAGAAGATACTCTACTGATTACCGTGTGTATTATTTCTGTGGTCCATTCATACACAACAAGTTACTGTGAGTTTTATCCTGGTAGCCATATTCTCCCAAATCGCCACAGCACCAGAATTCCCCAAAATAAACTGCCACCGTACCAG
Source organism: Pelodytes ibericus (assembly GCA_036172795.1). Lineage (NCBI taxonomy): Eukaryota > Metazoa > Chordata > Amphibia > Anura > Pelodytidae > Pelodytes > Pelodytes ibericus. The sequence goes on along the minus strand of CM069861.1, from coordinate 156,892,793 downwards.
ACAGCCCCAAAATGAGTTGTATTGAAGCACTATCCCTGGTGGTAAGTGGTTCTCTGTTCAGCATGTGGTCTGTGCTATCTGCAGTAAGTACAGACCCTTCTGCTTGTGGTTGCTCTCTCGTCACTCAATCTGTCAGGAGATCATGTGATTGTGTGCTCTGATGGAAGAGTCAGGAGAGCAGCGAGCAGAGGCAGGAAGAAGGGGGGTCTGTGCTTGCTGTAGATCCCTTGCAAAGAACCACAGATGTCAGCTGGTACTTAGAGGAATACAGGTTAGGAAAGTTCTACCCAGTCTCAAGACCTTCCTGCTGACCCTTGGGGCTAATACAAATCCCCGAACTGAGCATTCCAATAATTCACTGTAGTGGCAAAATGGCTGCTGAATTGGCATTATCTTTAACCTATTAAAATCTCCCACTCCAGTATAATAATTGGGTTTATGTTACGCCTCACTGAGCATATCTTCCCTTCACCATGATGCAGAGGCCTACAACCACCAAGTGCTATTCTCTCAAGTGTTGTATTTGACCAATTTGCAGCACTCTGCTCACATTCAAGTGAAAATAACCTTTATTTATATTGCACCAACAATTTACGTAGCACTTGGTACAGAGCATAGAACTACATACTGCAGGAGCCCTGCTTGCAAGCTTACTTAGAATCGTTATATGTCAAGCCTTTACACACGGCTAGACCACATTTGCCTTTGTGGACATGAAGCATGCCAGGATAGCATTCGCATGTTTCATACCATAGGTATGGAGTTTTTGTCCTTTATTTTTATACATGTATTTTGCAGCTCTATGGGGAATGAAAGAGAATTATAGATATTGTTTTATAGTTAAAGAAACAGTGATTCATGAGTCTATCTAAACATGTGCGCAGGCGCCTCTAAACTGAAAGTCTTTCAAAGAGACTTCTGCAACTGGTTTTGATTTCTCACAAAGCTTGGAGTAGAGCCAGTGAAGCTCTTAGGGGACTTTCTAATCACACTGTTGTTGGTCTTTTACAGAACTGTTTTTAATTTTAGCAAGCCCTTGATAATCAAGTTAAAAGTCGGTTCATTAAGTAGACTTTCAGATGGTGTTTCTGACATTTTAGAAAGTATCTGAGCAAGGTGACCAAAAAATTAATTGGGAAAGAAAAATATTCAGAATGATTTTATCTAAACAACTATAGAGAACATGGCTTTTTTTAATTTAAAACTGGGCAAAGGCAGAATGGTTCATTTGATCAGGCAAAGACCATGGATAATTTAAAACTACACAGGAAATGAATCAGACAAATTCCCTGCTAGGAGGCCTCCTGTAAAATCCATTAATAACAAGGTACTTAATTAACACAGTTATTTTTCTTACAAACTCTTGTACTTATTCAGCAATTCTCTAGTTTACTTATATTTGGGGAGGACAAATTTTGGCATTCCAAATTGCCAAAAGCAAATCCCATCATGTACACCCCGAGTCTGGTTCTACTTAGCCATTTTATTATTTGCCATTTGTATCTCTACATTATTGAAAATTAATTTATTGGGCATCATTTTAATACATGCAATATACATTTGCTTGGGTACAATAGATAAAATTTCACCTTGCTGCATAATAAGTCTTACATTCTACTGCTTGGCAAAGGTGGTGGAGCTAAAAGGAGGGAGAGTCACATGACTATGTGTGACATCATGTGACGTTACGTGATGCAGGAGATTGAGCTCCAGCCTCCCCAATACAGATACCGGGTGCCTGGGCAACGTTTTCTCAGTCACAAATAGAAGGCATGCAGGAAGTTTCTAATTTCAGGGAATTATTTCAATTTGTTTTTTAGGGTGCACTACATCATAAGCAACAAGTTGTCATTCTTTCTAAGCTTGACTAGGTTTTAGGTTATCTAATACTTAATAGATAGTCAATACAGTGAATTTGCCATGAAATATATATTAAAAGATATCCTGACCTGTTTTTTTGCCACTTCCAACATGGCTGCCGTCGTATGTGCATCCTCCCACCTTTAAAATGAAGAATTGTGGAATGGTGATGTCATAGTTTGTGGGCAGATGCACATGCATCCCTTTCCACAATCATCTTTGTAGTTTTCAATACCATTCTATTAACAAATCTAGTTTTTACCTTTACGCTACAGTCTCATTTCTGTACAATTGCTAGCAATTTGGCTAGTGTAATGTATGTCATTTTAATGTATTATCGATCTCTTGAAAATAATTGTATGAAATTGATTTTGTTATAGCCTCTTGCAAATCAAACACTTTTCACTAATTCCTTGTCCTGTATGTTCTTAATTTTCTTTTAGGTTGCGATGCAGCAATATTATTCCCGATGAGATCACCCAAAATTTATGCAAGTGTGCACCCTGCCGACATGTCCCTGGAAGCCTTCACATTTTGTGTATGGATTAAAGTCACTGAAGCTTTGGACAAAACTGTTGTCTTCTCCTATGGCACCAAACGAAACCCTTACGAAATCCAGCTGTATTTGAACAATCAGGATTCCGAACTTGTAATTGGTGGCGATAAAAATAAAGTTCATGCAGAGAATGTAGTCGATCCAGGACAGTGGTCACAAGTTTGCGGCACATGGAACTCAGAAAATGGCCAGGCGACAGTATGGTCCAACGGAAAAGTAAAAAACACAGTGTCTGGTGTGGCAGTAGGTCACTCTATTCCTGATAGAGGGATTTTCCAACTTGGGCAAGAAAAGAATGGCTGCTGTGTAGGAGGGGGCTTTGATGAATCATTAGCATTTTCTGGGAAGATTACAGGCTTCAATTTATGGGATAGGGTTCTTAGTGATGAGGAGATACAATTAACTTCAGGGGAAAATGGCTGTAGCTCCAGGGGTAACATTGTTGGTTGGGGAACTACAGAAATTCTTCCCCATGGGGGTTCTCAATACATCCACTAGCTTTGGCACTCTGTATGTATGCACATTTACTGCAAAATGTGTTTGGTAGCTGAAGTAACATTAAGAATTTACCTCCCAACAACTTAAATATCATGGGGAAAAACTCAAAAGGTATGTTTCTTTAATTAAACTAGGTTTACTTTCGGGGAAACAAAACAATAAGAAAAATCACAAAACGCATAGCATATCATTCTTTTACCCTTCTTTTACTGTACTATTGCAACAATAATGCAGACGTATCTAACGTGTAAAGACTACAAAGGAACGATGGTTTAAATCTAAACTATGCTTCCTATCTGTCCAGGTTGGGGGTTAGGATTTCTATTAAATGTGAATGCAAATAAGCAGCTAAGAATCAAATACACTTAAGTCAAACTATAACCACTTGTCTTACTCAGCCATTATATGTGTAAGTATATATTGCTGTACTATATTGTAAATTTAATTTGTAATAACTGCCATAGAACTACTGTATTTTTGTAAAATTGTACTATAGAAAAAATGACAAAATATCTATCACGCTGTTACAGATCTGTTTGAAGAAAAAAAAATAGAAATGCTAACACATAAAATCACAATGATTTTTACATTGCCTATCAGAAGAAAAGATTCAGATTTCATGGCACACATAAAATTGGGAGAACCTTGTTGTTGGACACAAATGCCAACATTGAAGATTCCTATATTTCTCATACACAGGGGTAGTATTGGTGGCTCATTGTCAATATGGAATAACTGTTGATTTGTTCTATATGTATTCATTTTACTTATTTTAAGCATTTCCTGTGTTTGCAAAGCTTGTTTTTTCTATAAAATAAATTAAAATTATTTTGAACAGTTTCCTTTTATCATGCTTTTAAAAGTCATCTAAAAAAACAAAGGTAAACAGGTATGCAATAAACATTTACAGGAAATACCTTGGAGAATACTTCTTATAATTGCCTCTGTGTGATCAGCCAGGAGATCTGCTTTGCCAATCGCAGCTAGAGAAATGTAACTAGACATGTTTCTGCAGAGTTCCTTGTTACCCCTTTGAAGGAATTTCACAGCCACTGGAACTGCTAATGACATAACTGTAGGTCTGTTGTAATTCTGAAATGTAAGTTAAAGAAACAAAATGTTGTGAATTATGAGAATGAGAACCACATAACCCAGATCTCCCCTAAAAAAAACCTGACTTAGGGCTTTATTCATGAAAGAAGGAATTGTAGGCAATTGAGAAGGGAATTGCAAGCTAGCGGAGTTGGAACTCTACTATTTTGGCTTTAAGTTTGCAGTTCCCTTATAAATTCCCTGATGTACCCTCTTTCATGAAAGTCCTAGTCTTAATAGCATACTGTTGTAAGAGTATCATATTTAATCAGAAGATATTCTTAAAATTAAGTACACATTTTGGCATCAGGAAATACGATTAGAAAATAAACCTTAGGCCTTCTGTAAAAATATTCTAACTGGACATTTCCATACTCAATAGGTGATATATGCAAATTTTGTGGATTATTTTGATGTGCATGAACTGAATTGGGTATATGCTGGAAGATTTGCAATTATTATGTATAGAGGGAACAGTAACTAAACAAAGGTTTGCTTTTCACTACAATCGCAAACAGCATTGATACAATCTAGGATTAAGGAAATTGTGGATAAAAAAAGCAAGTGTAAGAGAAACGCTAGAGATTGGAGATAACTGGGAGCAGTATGGTTGGGGAGTAGAGTTTGAAGGCATTTCTCTCACAAGTCCCATCCTTATATTCTTGGACTTCAAGCCTGGGTAGCAGGAGGCAACATGAGTCTGGACCTCTACTGGCTTATAACTGATTCCGAGGTCTTAATCTCCCATAATATATTTTGTCCTGTATATCCAATGTAGCATAAGGCACTATGAATCTGGACCTCTACTGGTTTATATCTGATTCTGAGACTTAATCTCCCATAATATATTTTGTCCTGTATATCAGTGTAGTTAGTAATCGGGTATGAGGTTAGGGTTACACATCAGTGCTGACAGCTCCATTCACCCATGTGAGTTGCAGGTTCAATTCCTGGAACAGTCATCTCACTACTTCATTGTTCTGAGGTATATAAAATAAGTAATATTAGATTGAGAAATAGTAACATCCCTAGTAAATACTTGGAAACAAGAGAGCATCAGATTATATCCTTCCTGGTTAAACACATTATTAACATGTATAGCTTGGAGGAAAGACGTAACAGGGGGGATATGATAGAAACATTTAAATACATAAAGGGAATCAACACAGTAAAGGAAGAGAGTATATTTAAAAGAAGAAAAACTACCACAACTAGAGGACATAGTCTTAAATTAGAGGGGCAACGATTTCAAAGTAATATCAGGAAGTATTACTTTACTGAGAGGGTAGTGGATGTATGGAATAGCCTTCCAGCAGAAGTGGTAGAGGTAAACACAGTCAAGGATTTTAAGCATGCGTGGGATAGACACAAGGCTATCCTAGCTATAAGACCGGGAACGGGGGACTAATAAAAGTACTTAAAAAAAATTGGGCAGACTAGATGGACCGAATGGTTCTTATCTGCCGACACATTCTATGTAGCATAAGGCAACATGAATCTGGACCTCTACTGGTTTATAACTGATTCTGAGGTCTTAATCTCCCATAATATCTTATGTCCTGTATATCAGTGTAGTATAAGGCAATCTGGACCTCTACTTGATTTCCCATAATATATTTTTGTCCTGTATCATTGTTTTATGAGAAAGCTATGAGTCCACTACCAGCAGAGCATGATCCATGATGAAACTCAGCCACTGATGTCATATAGACAGGGTTTGTTGACGCTACAGACATGTGGAGAATGAGATTCCTACCCTGCAGGGCTATAATTGTGAGCTGACAAAGAACCAAAGGCAAATTACAACACTTCAGTAACCCATCTTTTAAAATTCCTTAAATAAATATGCAATAGCACAATTTGCATCATGACCACAAAACATAAAATGTAACATCTGTATTAACAAAATCCTTTCCATATTTGTTGATATAACAAATGTGCCAGACTTGGCTATATTAATGCAAAGTTTACTAAATATTCTGTAAAATGGTCTTGTGCATGTTAGGCTTTTGGTCATTAACCATGGGGATACAAACATTAATATTAGGAGTAATTTACATTGCCATACCCAGCTAAACAGATGAATGCATTTCACATTTTTTGTGGAAAGCCCACACGTTTTCATTTATTTATTGGAACAAATAAAGTCCGCCATTATGCATTATTTGTTGAATAAACATTTTGGATTAAATCATGAGCTTCTCCAAAAGTGGACCTGTCACCTATGCCAAACATTGCTTCATGCAACAGAGCCAACAAAACCTTGAATTGAATAGAAATGCAATACTCTGTTTCATCTATTTAAACCAGTGGTATCAAGATTTAATTTGATTTGCTAAAATTGGGGATGGTTCCATTTGTTTTGCAATGGCCTCTGAGATGCTGAATTGAAATAAAAATACCCAAGTTGAAGACAGCGTCTAACTCTACAAAATGTCTAAATGGCAATTTGTCATCCCAACAAATTTACTAAGTGTGGGATGTTAAAAAATTGGTAATAAGTTGTGGACGACATTTCTCCAAACTCTCTGAAGTTCAATGATTCTGATTTACAACAATAAAAATACAGCTCAGTTCCTATGATCCACTACTAAATGAGTGACCCTCATACCTGCAATCTCTAATAATGGATCAACTTGCAGAAGCTACGCACAGATCCAATAGCAGAGGTATATACCAGAAATAGAGGCAGCCAAGGACTGAATCCTGAGACACAAGGACACTGGGAATTGCAGAATCTCTGCTATTGGTCTGAGAGTAAGATGGTAAAAGGATTAAAGCTTAGAAACATAGAAACATAGAATGTGTTGGCAGATAAGAACCATTCGGTCCATCTAGTCTGCCCAATTTTTTTTTTTAGTCCCCCGTTCCCGTCTTATAGCTAGGATAGCCTTGTGTCTATCCCACGCATACTTAAAATCCTTGGCTGTGTTTACCTCTACCACTTCTGCTGGAAGGCTATTCCATATATCCACTACCCTCTCAGTAAAGTAATACTTCCTGATATTACTTTTAAATCGTTGCCCCTCTAATTTAAGACCATGTCCTCTAGTTGTGGTAGTTTTTCTTCTTTTAAATATACTCTCTTCCTTTACTGTGTTGATTCCCTTTATGTATTTAAATGTTTCTATCATATCCCCCCTGTTACGTCTTTCCTCCAAGATATACATGTTAAGATGCTTTAACCTTTCCTGGTAAGTTTTATCCTTCAACCCATGAACCAGTTTAGTAGACCTTCTCTGAACTCTCTCCAAAGTATCAAAATCCTTCTGGAGATACGGTCTCCAGTACTGCGTACAATACTCCAAGTGAGGTCTCACCAGTGCTCTGTACAATGGCATGAGCACTTCCCTCTTCCTACTGCTAATACCTCTCCCTATGCAACCAAGCATTCTGCTAGCATTTCCTGCTGCTCTATTGCATTGCCTACCTACCTTTAAGTCCTCTGAAATTTTTACTCCTAAATCCCTTTCCTCAGATGTTGAGGTTAGGACTGTACCAAATAGTCTATATTCTGCTTTTGGGTTTTTACGCCCAAGGTGCATAATCTTGCACTTGTCCACATTAAATGTCAGTTGCCACTGCTCTGACCATTTTTCTAGTTTAGCTAAATCATTTGCTATTTGGCTTATCCCTCCATGAATATCAACCCTGCTGCAAATCTTTGTATCATCAGCAAAAAGACATACTTTGCCAACAAGACCTTCTGCAATATGGCTAATACAAATATTAAAGAGAATGGGTCCAAGAACAGATCCCTGAGGTACCCCACTAGTAACAAGACCTTGCATCGAATATACCCCATTGACTACAACCCTCTGTTGCCTGTCTAATCAGTTCAACAATATTGAAATCCAAACTCAAAGATTTCAGTTTATTGATAAGCCTTCTATGTGCGACAGTGTCAAAAGCCTTACTGAAATCTAGGTAAGCAATGTCTACTGCACCACCCTGATCTATTATTTTAGTTACCCAATCAAAAAAATCAATAAGATTAGTTTGGCATGATCTCCCTGAAGTAAACCCATGCTGTCTCTGATCTTGAAATCCAAGCGACTTTAGATGTTCAACAATCCTATTCTTTAACAAGGTTTCCATTATTTCCCCCACTACTGAAGTAAGACTTAATGGTCTATAGTTTCCCGCCTCCTCCCTACTACCTTTCTTGTGAATGGGCACAACATTAACTAATTTCCAATCTTCTGGAACTACTCCCGTTAACAATGATTGGTTAAATAAATCTGTTAACGGTTTTGCTAGTACACCACTAAGTTCTTTTAATAACTTTGGATGTATCCCATCAGGTCCCATCGACTTATTTGTCTTTACTTTAGACAGCTGAAGTAAAACCTCTTCCTCTGTAAACTTACATGCATCAAAAGACTCATTAGTCTTTTTCCCTAAATGAGGTCCCTTACCCTCATTTTCATTTGTAAAAACTGAACAAAAATATTCATTAAGGCAGTCTGCTAAGCCTTTATCCTCTTCTACATAGCATCCTTCTTTTGTTTTTAATCTATCTAATCCTTGTTTTACTTTCCTTTTCTCATTTATGTATCTAAAAAATGTTTTATCCCCCTTTTTCACTGACTGGGCTATAGTCTCTGTGACAGATCCAGGCTATCTGGGGATATGTGATACGAATGGGAAATGTTCGACCATTATAAAGTTATGTGTTTTATGTGTTTTTTGTGTTGAAATTAAAATGGCAATTCACCTCTGTCCTGGAGATAATTGAATTACTTCCCAATTATCTCCAGGGCAGGGGGGGAGGAAATCATAATGCCTGGTGGGAATAATCTGTGTCTGTGAGTCCTAAATTGGCTTCTGTCTGTCTATTGTTACAGTCTCCCATTGGGTCCCCTAGGGGAGTGTCCACCAAGTGGAAGACCTGAATAAATAAGGGCATGTAGCCCACAGTAAAAGCAGTTCATGTTTTACCCTCAACACAGAGCGTGGTCTCGTTATTGGGGGGAAGATCTACTAAACGGCGGTTTGTGCATCTGATGCTAAGGGTACCGTAACAATTGGTGGCAAGCGACAGGATGACCCTCATCGCCCAGAGAGACCACTGCAGCCAGGATTAATAGAAATACCATACGAAAGGCTGAAAAGAGATACCCTAAAGTATTTATTGGAACAGAGAGGCAGACAAGCCAGTAATCTCAGGAAAAGGGAGATTATTACAATATTAAACGAAATGGATGGAGTACCAGGGGCTGAAGGAACCAATGGGTCCAGCACAGCTGACAGAACCCCCGAGGAGGCAAGCTTTGACCGGGCGGTAAGAATCAGGCTGGCCCATTATGGTCCCAACCCGACTATAGAGACCATTGACCGGGTCATAGCCGCTGTGGAGGCCAACCTGCTTCGCCAAAGCGGTGCTGCAGCAGCCCCAGCAAATCCGGTGGAGAAAAAGAAAGTACCATTTACTGCATTTAAACCGTTTGTGGAGACAGAAGGAGAGATTGATGGGTACCTTGCTGATTTTGAGCGGCAATGTGCGCTACACAAGGTATCCCCAGAGGACTGGGTCACTATATTATCAGGCAAGTTATCCGGCCAGGCCAGTGACGCTTTTCGGGCCATTCCAGATGAGGAGATTGGGGATTATGTAGCAGTGAAGGAAGCTTTGCTCTCCAGGTATGCCGGTACACCGGAGGCATACAGGAGGTGGTTCAGAGACACTGCCAAGTTAGCTGGGGATTCGTATGTTGAATGGGCATGTAAAGTGCACCGCATAGCTGCCCACTGGATGGCAGGGTGCCAAGCCGTATCCGGGGAAGAAGTGCTGCAGATGTTCTTACTGGAGCACTGTTTTGAGAAGTTATCCCCAGGCGTCAGAGAGTGGGTAAGGGATCGTAAACCCTACACTCTACATGAAGCAGCTCGCCTGGCAGACGAGTACACGGATGCCCGTAAACTGGACAGTACCATGGGTAAACCTCCTGCTAGAGGAGAGTATCACCAAGCAGCACCCCCTCCAGCTGCCATCTACCAACCACTGAGGCACCGCCCATCTGCACCCCCTCCAGCTAATAACTATTACCAGCCACCCCGGTTCAACTCCCGGGACTACTCCCAACCTATCCGTTGTTTTGGGTGCAAACAGCTTGGGCACAAACGACCAGAGTGCCCGCTGAATAATGCAAACCAGAACCAGTCCTGGAGGAGACCGACCAGCGGGAACCAACGGCCTACTCCGCCTGCTGCCCACTGCGTAGAGGAGGAGGAATGTTGGGGCGTCCTACATGAGGCAGACCCTGTTCAAGCTGCCCACCGCGATAACCGCCAACAACACCGACAACTGGTTAAAGTAAACGGGAAGGAAGTCAGTGGTCTACGGGATACCGGGGCGACCATGACATTGCTCCAAAAACACTTGGTGCCAGAGAATCAGCACACTGGGGACACCGTGGCTGTGAGAGTAGCCGGAGGCGCGGTGTTTCGCCTACCCGTTGCCCGGGTACATTTGGATTGGGGAGTGGGCGCCCGACATGTGAATGTGGGGATCATGAGGGACTTACCGGCGGATGTGATGTCCTCCTTGGAAATGACTTGGCTCCCCTTGTTTCTGCCTACGCTCCCATTGATCCCTCTGAAGCGAACGCTGTCACGACCCGTGCCCAGACCCGTGCCGCCGAGACCGGCCCACCGGCTGCCGAGACCCAGGTCAGACTCTCTACCCCGACTTGTACCTTAGATCAAGCGCCTTTAGGCTGGGACACCCCAGAGGTGTACGGGAGGGAAACCCGGGAAGACCCGACTTTAGAGAAGTATATATATATATATTGCCTGCGAAATACCGGCAGAAGATTCTGCAGATTGGGCATGATGTGCCATTAGTGGGCCATCTAGGCTTCCGCCGCACAGCTTATAGGATCACCCAAAATTTCTTCTGGCCTAATTTCAACCGAGATGTGCGGGTCTATTGTAGTACGTGTGACACCTGTCAACGGGTAGGTAAACGGGGGGATCACCCAAAGGCTAGGCTCATATCGATGCCTATCATTGGAGAACCCTTTTCCTGCATAGCCGTTGACATTGTGGGTCCACTGGCCAGGGCTAGCCCATCCGGTAAGAAGTATATTCTCACCGTGGTGGACTATGCCACCCGTTATCCAGAGGCAGTAGCGCTGTCTAATATAGAGGCAGAGACGGTTGCTGATGCACTGGTTAAAATTTTCACTAGGGTCGGGTTCCCTCAGGAGATCCTCTCCGACCAGGGAACTCAGTTTACCGCTGTGCTTACCCAGCAGCTGTGGAAGGTGTGCGGCATTAAACCGCTGCTTAGCTCACCTTACCACCCACAGACTAACGGTCTCTGCGAGCGATTTAATGGCACCCTCAAAGAGATGTTGAGGACCTTTACTGACACTTGCAGAGACTGGGAGCGATTCCTGCCTCATCTGCTATTTGCATACAGAGAGGTGCCCCAGGAATCTACTGGGTTCTCTCCCTTTGAGCTACTCTATGGGAGAAGGGTCCGCGGACCCCTAGATCTCATTAGAGGACACTGGGAGGGAGAGACTGAGCAAGAGGGAACCCCCATCGTGCCATACGTTCTGAAACTCATGGAAACCGCATGGAGAAACTATCCCTGATGGTAAGGGAGAATCTCCAGGTGGCCCAGGGGAGACAGAAGAGGTGGTACGATCGGGGTGCCCGACAGCGGGTGTTTCAGGTTGGGCAAAAGGTTCTAGTGCTTAAACCTGTGAAGACGAACAAGATGCAAGCATCTTGGCAGGGCCCGTATCAAGTGTTAGCTCAGGTGTGTGATACTACCTACCTTATAGCCAGCTGTGCAGATGAAAGGATTCAGTGATCCTTTCATGTGAATATGCTGAAGGAGTATCAGGAGAGACCAGAAGATATAGCTGCAGTATGTGCCCCGGCTGCCGACGACCGCGAGAATTTACCCTTGCCCGACCTATTAGAGAAGAACCCCCAGACTGATCTCACTTGTCTTGTACAGCTAGGGGACCGGTTAAGCCCCACAGAGAAGGTACAGGCAAGACAGCCCTTGGGCCTCGCCTGTAGTCCTGGTGCCTAAGAAAGATGGGACCACCCGGTTCTGTGTGGACTACAGGCGGCTCAACGAACGGACCACCACTGACGCCTACCCGATGCCCCGGGTAGACGAGTTGTTAGACCGCATTGCCAGGGGGCGTTATCTGACCACCATAGACCTGTGTAAGGGCTATTGGCAGATCCCCCTAGCCGAGGATGCTATCCCTAAGTCGGCATTCGTCACCCCATTTGGTCTATACCAGTTTAAGGTCATGCCATTTGGGATGAAGAATGCTCCGGCTACCTTCCAGCGTATGGTGGATAGGCTTCTCGATGGCTTCCAGGAATTTGCATGTGCATACCTGGATGACATTGCGGTCTACAGAGAGTCCTGGGAAGAACACCTGGTACATGAAATTGAGCCCCTATTTGTACGGGCAGGAGTTCTCGCTCATCACGGACCACAACCCCCTTGTCTGGCTTAACCGGGTCTCAGGAGACAATGGTAGACTGCTGCGATGGAGCTTAGCTTTACAACCTTACAACTTCACCATCAGCTACCGACCCGGTAAGCAAAACGGGAATGCGGATGGATTGTCCCGGCAAACCGACGTCCCTATTACCTCCTAGTCCGGTCATCCCCAAGTTGACCCGCCACAGGGTCAAGCCGGGTCTGCCGGAGTGTTCCACAAGAGGGGAGCCATGTGACAGATCCAGGCTATCTGGGGATATGTGATACGAATGGGAAATGTTCGACCATTATAAAGTTATGTGTTTTATGTGTTTATTGAATTACTTCCCAATTATCTCCAGGGCAGGGGGGGAGGAAATCATAAAGCCTGCTGGGAATGATCTGTGTCTGTCAGTCCTAAATTGGCTTATGTCTGTCGATTGTTACAGTCTCCCATTGGGTCCCCTAGGGGAGTGTCCACCAAGTGGAAGACCTGAATAAATACGGACGTGTAGCCCACAGTAAAAGCAGTTCATGTTTTACCCACAACACAGAGCGTGGTCTCGTTATTGGGGGGGGGGGGATCTACTACACGGCGGTTTGTGCATCTGATGCTGAGGGTACTGTAACAGTCTCTTCTGTGTGTGCTTATTGCCCAATGACTTGTGGTCGATATACATTTGAACAGAAAACCACATGGACGGAGTGCAGGACCCTGTCATTTGACCGAGTAGATAAATCTGCAAAGTGTTTGTGTTTAAGTGTAATTTGCCTCTTTGTCAGGCCTGAACCCGTTTTCGTATATTTTTTCCTTGCTTGCATATTGTCTGTGCTCGCTCCTGCTTTTGCTTTGCTTTCTCGCTTGCTTATGACTCATTTTCGGTCCTGCTCTTGATTTATATCTTTGTTCCTTGTCTATTCTCGGTCATATAGTGGTTTCCCCTATAGAGTGGCAAACCTTCACGTGCTCAGCCACAGTCTAGTACTCCACCAGAGTGGCACCTGCCCAATCCAGATACAATCCAGATCCTGCCCTGTTCCAGAGTAGCCCCTACCACATAGTTGCCAACATTGGCCATGTTTCCTGGGACGCATATTTGTTCCACATGTTGCAAAAAGAGCATGCAAAGTTCAGCCCGGAAATCTGTAGAATGAATTTACGCACAGACACAATCCACTAAATAAATCATGTTAGGTCCTATGAGCTCTCCACCCTGATTAATTAATTGGATGCTCTCTGTGCGTATATTCATCTTACATACTGCCAGGCTGCAATTTGCATGGTCTTTCTGCAGCGTGGAACAAATATGTGTCCCTGGAAACATGGCCAATGTTGGCAACTATGCTACCAGTGTAGCCCCTTTATATTTGACCAGGGAATCTGTACATGTGATAACTTCTGTTCCCTTAACAAAGTTATCCAGCAAAGCAGTAGCAATGTCGCCTACTGCTCATGGGATGTGAGGCTATGTCTGCTGTCCTGCCCTGTATCCTAAATCCCTGTATTAGCTCAGCCCTGTCTCAGCTAAGTCCTGCTATACTTACTGTCCTGTTATAGTAAATATCTTGAAAACGAGCAGGTCAATCCGGATGGTAGAAAATACGATTGTGTAATGAACGAACCAGCACACAAGGTAGGCTGCAAAAATAGAGGTTTAATGCTCAAACAATAGCAGCCATAATGCCAACCAGTAATCACCTCACCCAGTGAAGGTAATACGCCTACACGTTTCGCGCCAAAACTTGGCGCTTTGTCAAGGCTTGAGTAAATATCTAGATTGTTTATAGATCAGCCCTGTCTTCAAACCCTGTTAAACACTTTAAAGTTCCTGTTTCTTTAGTCTCTACTCTGATCCATTTCTGGTTTTCTTGTAGCCTGCTATACTGTTGCACCATTCCAGGTTTTCTTAGTATTGCTCTTGCTTAGTTCCTGTCATGAGTTAACCCGGATTCAGACTCATCCAAGCTGTATCCAGGCTTTTCAGTTTCCTTTTTGCCTTTGCTATTCTGTTCTGCCTAATTAGTATTCTTGTTCCTGGGTTCTTTACTCTTACACATGTATGTTCTCTACTCCTTAGTCCCGGCCACAAGGTGGCATTTCCTAGTTCCAGGCCATAGTTTCCTAGTTCCTCATCTCTCAGCTTTAGCCTGAAACATCCTGCTAACCTGTTGTAGTTGTTCTCCATGCTCACTCAAGGATGTTTGCAGGATACCTTCAGTTGTCCCTTAAGCTAAACTGGATACAGCAGCTGCTTCACCGGGCCTGGGAACGTAGCTGAATAAACCTGGGGTCTCAAACCACCAGGGGATTGCAGTTACCCAGCACCAGGTCCTGTGTCTCCATGGCTGCGAAATGAACTCCTGAACTTAGGCGTTCAGGGTCCCAAGCCATCTGGACCCATCCCTGACATATGGCTTTAGGCCTCAGTCAGGAGCCTGAAACTTTCTCATTTACGGTACCCACACAAGTTACATATTGTTTTTTAATAAGGGATTTCTCTAGATAAAATTAAATAGATTTTTTCTTTTTTTTGCAAGTTACAATGGAAAAGTAAAAGTAGCACACTGCTTTTTGCTAAGCTTTTTCCCCCAGTATTTCCTGTAGTGAAATTGTAGCTGTAACTCTGACACTAGACCTAACCTTAGCCCAACGTAAAAAAACAAAAAACATCAACTTTAGTGTTCATTGTGACCATGTAGTCAGATGCAAAGGAACACTTTAGAACAGGGGTGGACTGACAAGTCATGGGGCCCCCGGGCAATAAATGGGCATGGGGCATCCTTGTATCCGCCCCATGTATCGCCCACGTGCAATCCCCCCCCACCCTCCCCCCATAAATGGTTCTATTTATTCACAGTTGAATTCTACTGTGCTGAAAAGGTGGCTAAATAGAGCTCTATTTAAAAAATATATACATTTTAAATTAAACTTTAGCACCCACTAAGTATATCCATAATCTTTCTATATCATGTCAATGAGACATAAATCTATAATCTTTCTATATCATGGCAGTGAGAAATATATACATAATCTTTCTATATCATGCCAATGATACATATATACATAATACATGCCAATAGGCCCTCTTCTTCCCAATCTAACCCATTATTCCTAGTATGACCCCCTGATTTACCAATTTGACTCCCACTTCCCAATTTACCCCTTTCATCCCAAACTGACCCCCGCACTCTGCCCTACAAACGTGCTAATCTAGACCCTTCTTCTCAGTGTGACCCTCAGATTTGCCAATCTGCCCCCAAACTTTCCAGAATGACCCTGACTTGCCAATATGAACTTCACTTTCCAATCTGCCCCCCAAACGAATCTGACCCCAACTTCCCAATCAGACTTCCAAATCAGCCCCCTCCATCCAAATGTAACCCCTAAATGTGTCAGTATGCCCCCTTCTTCCAAATCTGCCCCACACTACCCAATGTGACCCCAGACTTACCAATATGCCCTCTTCTTCCCTCTGTCCCAAATGTGCCAATCTGCTCCCTTCATCCCAGTATGACCTTCAGATTTGCCAGTCTGACCCCCAAATGTGCCAATCTGCTCCCTTCTTCCCAATCTAACCCCCACACTTCCCAATTAGATCTCATCTTCCACATCTGTCCACTCCGTCCCAATCAGACCCCCAAACTTGCCAATATGCCCCCTTCTTCCAAATCTGCCCCACGTTACCCAGTGTGACCCCCACACTACCCTATCTCACCACAGACTTGCCAATATGCCCCTTTTCCCCAATCTCACCCCCCAGACTGGTCAATCCTCCCCTGCTTCAGAACGTGCCATAGGTTTGCTATCATTGCATTAGAAGATATGCTACTGAAATTAAAGTGCATAAGGTGTATACCTGAATGCCACATTATGTATAAACATTATTGCTAAATAGGATTGCTAAAGCAATAGGAATAGGAGTCTACTAAATAAAGAGAGAATTTAAGGGAATTTTAAAAAATCTGAAAAAAATGAATATGAGTGGTTGTCTCTTAACATAAACTCTGCTTGTATATATCTTAAAATTCTGAGTGAGATGCCACTCATGGCTGCATTGATAAGCAGTGGGGAAAACAATCAATATTTGTAAGGTCTTTAGTTAGAGAAAATATTTGTACAAAAATATAAATGTTATTCCTTAAAGGTTTATTTATTTTCTGGAGCTCTACCAGACCATACACTAGCTTGGTTTTGTTGGAAGATAGTATTCATTAGCCCAAAATGTTATTGATAGTCAATCATACATCCACAATATGTGACTTTGACATAAAGGAATATGTTTTCAAGATAAAGTATTTAAAACTGGGAAAATAAATACCACATTTCTTTAATCATGTATTTGGACCAACACTCTCCTCTCACAGAGTATACTTTGCAAGGTGAATACTGCTGGGATCTCCACATTAGGGAAGTGACTCCTTATCCATGAGTCGAAATCTACAATGCACAGCTGAACCGTGAATTTATGCTACTGCTAAAGAGTCATACTGAGAGCTAAGTGGACAATAACTGGTCTGAAAAACATGTGTACTTACTTGTAGGATACAACTCATGATGTCAGATGCTATTTTTCCATGGGGAGTATCTTCATCTTTAGCGGCTGCTTTCAGATTGTGTTCCAAACATGACTCCCAGAGACAGATTAATGCTTTTCCATGCTTTTCAATAGACTCTGTTTCTCTAATTGCAGTGGTGATCCGAGTGATACAGATTTCAACCACTGCTTGGTCATTATCATTAGTCTGGTAATCCTGTTTAAAAACAAAATGTTTACATTAGACAAAAAGTGTATTACTTTTAATTTAAATAAAGCAGATATTGGAATTAATTGTATGAATCAGAACATGTACTGAACAGAGAAATTAGTTTGAACCAAGCAAGATACAACCAATAAAAAAAAATGACAGAGCTGTAGAGAACATCGGAACCTTGAATATTATTTTACTACATACAACTAAAAGATTCCGATATCAGGAATGGTAACCACCGAACACAAAAATAACATTTTTTGGCAAGGCACAATCAGCAAAGCTAGCCACTTGTTACAATATGCCAAAATGGTTGATAGACATAAAGTTCTTTATCAATCAAGGCGATTTTGTAATGGATGTCCAAAATAGCAGAGGCTGATCATGTCTCTCTTCTAGCTTTAGCTGGCTCTAACCATAATGCCCATATAACAGTGTGACCACATCCCGTTTCATACAGGGATGCTTATAAAAAATGGTCCATCTTGGTTAGTTAAAGCACTGGGTGTCTGAGGCCTCACAGGTGATCAGCTGCATGATGATGACGTGTTCTCACTGCTGGCAGAACACACAGACCTCTGATACCTCCCAGCAGGGACAGGCAAAATGTGCACACATACCCGCTTTTCATGGCAAGTGTAGGTCAAGAGGAGGGCCAGCAAGGGAAACAATGGGGCAACAGACTGCAGGGTTGACCTCTATCCTAGCTGAATACAATAATACTCCTTAATTATGGTAGCTGTAGAATAGAAACAGCTGGAGGGCCGCAGTTGTATGCCTAGGCCCTACTGTGTAGAATTTTCTATCTAATTGTTTTGTCTTTGTTGTTTTTTTGTTAATAATTTTTTTATTTCCTTTATTTTGAGTTTTCAATATCAGAACATATAAGAATAACAAGACGACAAAAAAGAACAGAAATAATACTGGCACATGGAACATTTTATTCAAAAACAATAGGTGCTAGGGGGCTTTATCATATGGTTACTACTAATCCATAATAGTATATTATTTACATAACATAAACTACTCTGTTATTCCTCTTTTCTTTTTTATTTCCCTTTTTCTTTCTTTCTTTTTTTTCTTTCCTTCCCTTTTTCTTTCTTTCTTTCTTTTTTTTCTTTCCTTCCCTTTTTCTTCTCTCCTTCTTTCTTTTTCTTTCTCTTTCTTATCCCTTCACTTTTTTTTTTACTTTTTTTCCTTTTTCTCTTTTCCTTCCTCCTTCTCTCCTTTTTTTCCCCTTCTTTCTTTCCTCTTTTCCTATGTACTTCTCTCTCGTACTATCCCTTCTTCCGTCTCCTCGGTCCCTCTCTCTAATATTTCTATGATCCATGTGCCAGATTAAACTCTCCTTCCTTTCCTAATTGTTTTGTCTTTGTATCAATCTCTGTACCTTATCTGTCACTATAGCTGTCTTACCTGTCCATTTGTGTCTGTCTCTCAAAAAAACTGGTACGTTGATGAACTTGCAAAATGGGCCACTAAATTGTTTTTGCTCCCAAAATTGCCAGCCCTCCCCTGTGTATGTCCATAGAACACAATAAAATTGTAAGTCACAAAGATAAGTAAATGTCCACCATGGACAATATTGGTACCTGCCCATCCCTAACCCTGCTTCTAAGGGAAGGTCAATAGACCAGTGATGCTGGGGGAGGGGACAGATTCCTGTGATACCAAGAGGAGGAAAAACATTTTTACCCACGTTAACATTGATGCTGGAAGTGATTATCACCTTCAAAGTGGACTAAAGTCAACCTTTTTAAAGTGGAACAAAATCAAAGATAAGTAATATTAACACAAGAAAGTGTCACCTCACTACTACCTCAAAATCTATGCTTTCGGCTATGTGTAGTTAGTAATAACCATTACAGGATAAGCAATGCACATGATTTTTACTAGTACATTAAAAAAAATACTAAAGCTTTCCATGCTGCAATATTGGTCCAATATCTTAAAAATCAAACTATTTCACATTGCAATGGTGTCCTCTAGTGGTGAAAACACAACATGTGTTTGGATACACAAATCTGGTATGGCTGGTAACTGTAATCCAAAGATGCATATATTTTATTTCCAGCCACACTTCTTGGAAATGTAAAAGTTTTATCACCAGTGTAAAAAGCAAGAGAAAATCTGCTTCCCCCACGTCCGGCATTAAAAATAATAAAAACATATTTTCATCTGAACAGATAACCCCTGCAATTATTATGTCATATACAAAAAGTTCCTTAATAAACCAATTTCCCAGTAGAATTGCTATAAAGCTTTGAGATTATTTTAACAGAATTCTATGTCAAATTCTCCATAATTATTTACTTTTTAAAATAAATCTATTTGAAAAAGTGCATAGAAAAGAGGCTCAAGGGAAAAAAACAAATAAATCTGGCAGTAATAATAGAATTATATGAAAGATCTCAGGACCTAGTTACTGGCCACGGCAACATTTTTGTGAGGTGTTAAAGGGGGGCAAATAGTGATAATGTGAGTGAAAGAAAGTAGTTAACTTTGGGATTTCAGTTTAGGTTTAGTGAGTTACTAAGTCTGCTCCATAGTGAGTTACTTAGTCTGCTCCGGAATACTTGTGCTGTGTCATCCCATACCTTGGCACTGTGGATGTTTCATGTTTGGGATCTGCATAATCCAGAATGCTTAGTCAGACATAAGGCTGATCCTATGGTTAACCAAGCTTCATGAGACATGTAGTTTCCAAATGTCCACAGTGCCAAGGTTAGCCATCACTTTCGTAAGTGTTAAACAACACTGATTAGGAGATGGAATTAGTATAGGTTTCTAATATGTAACCTTTGGCTCTCCAAACTATGATAAACAAAGCATCATGGTACATGTTGTTCAAACATCCACAATGGCAAGGTTAGCCATCACTCTTCTAAGACATCATTAGTGGAATTAGAATAGGTCTCTACTATGTAACCTTGGGCATCCCAAACTATGGTTCCCATAATGCTCCGTAAACATTATAGCGAAATAACCACCATGTAGTTTACATCAGATGGCGTAGCCATGATGGTCCCAGTCTTCCTAACAACAGTTATGCATAGAAACATTATTTTTCCCCCTCATGGAATATACATTGAGTACTTACAGCAGAGGAAGAGATTGTCTTTATTTGTTCCAGAGCTTCAGACAGGCTGCTTTCAATCTCATAGTCATCTAAGGAGAATAAGTCACCTGCTCTAGAGAGATCTTTCTTCCCCAAGACCAGGTCAAACAAGTGGTGCATGGCTGTTATTACACTGACTGTATTTAGCATTTATTCATTGCAGTAGCAACAGCCTTCTTAATTACGGTCTTCAATGAAAATTACTTTTCTCCCATGATCTGAAAGGAAAACATTTATATTAAATAGGTAAATGTATTTGATTCTGAAAAGTCCACTTTTTTATGTATGCATACTATCTTTCTATATATTAGATTATATGATGCTCACTGTAATTTATTCACGGCAAGAAATGTTTCCTTCTGAGTTACATTAGGTAGATAGGGCTGTAGACAAATATATTTATGTCTTGAATATTACTCCTGTAATGATCAAGATTATGATTAGTAAGTTTATTAGTAAGTTTATTAGTAAGTTTATTAGTAAGTTTATTAGTAAGTTTATTAGTAAGTTTATTAGTAAGTTTATTAGTGCTTCCATTATAAGTGCTTCCATTAGATTTTAAAAAAAAAAAGAGTGGGTGTGAAAACTGTCCTTTACTTGTCAATTAGAACAAATTGATGTCACAAAAATTACATTGTCCTGCAGTATAAAAAATGTATGAAAAACTCAGGTAGAACGAATTAATTAATCAATGAGTGTTATAACTTTGATTGATTAAATGATAACACAGCAGAGTTCACAGAAAATGGTAAATGAATGTTCCACATCTGTTTCCAATGAATCTAATTTCCAGCACAAACACAAAAGATAGCCCCCATAGTTTTAACAGTGTAAAACCAAACAGCATATTTTATTAAGTCTTGGATATCGCTTTCAATCCAACCTTAAGACAGAAAAGTAAAGTCGCAATGTTGCTCCCTGAGTTACCGGAAGTGTACTCCTCCTCGTAAATTTCAAAGATTAATCCAGGGCTGCTGAAGCCAAAGCCCTCTGGGGGATCATCCCAACCACCCAGCTCTGGGTGCATCTGGGTTGCGTGCCACTGTAGTGCCCGGTATCCTTCATCAAGGGTCAGCTCAGCATCAACAAGCACTGCCAGATCCGTCACCCAGTTTCCTCAGGGGTGCCCACCCATAATTTGCATTCACAGATCCATCTGGAGCTTGTACCTCTCCTCGGTACTTGGGATGTACCTTCTCAGTAGTACTGATCCCATCTGATAGCTTCCCACCAGAGCTCCCGGGTATTACAACCCCTCCTGAACAGCACCGCAGCACCCAGCTCAGCCTCTCTCTCCCTCTTGGCTTCCTGCATACTCCGATCCACCAACTCAAAGGGAGGGTTTGGCCCATACACATCCAGATGTTCCATTACCCTCTGGGTGATCACATCTTCTACCTCCGGGGATGCCGATGAACAAGCTGAACTGAAGAGCTTGCACTTTACAAGAGCTGCTTGGAATCCCTTGCTGGTGCTCTGCTGCTAATCCACTGGGCTCTTGACAAGGACAATCCCATGGCTTGCCACCAATCTAACAGAACGACTACCCATGGTAGCCCCTCTGTTCAGTGTGTGAAATCACCTCCATAGCCCCCGATTACAGCTCAGCATCCACCCAGCAAGTCTTTCTGGAGCCTTGCTCTTTGTACCCAAATAGCAGATAGAACCACTAGCAGTTAGGTACAGCAAGAATAAACAACAACTGTATTTGTGAAAACAGCACAGACTTATATACACACAAACATGACATCAACTGGGGGAGGCATAGGATAATCTAACTATATTATAGTAAGCCTCAACCAATAGAAGACCTTATTTAAACAGGGAATTAAACACGGTATAACTTTACATAAACTAAATATGCCATCTTTAGATCCAGGCTACAAGGGACAATAAATGGCTCACAGGATAGTAAGCACTTATTGATTAGATAAGTACACATATTGGCTGACATCCTGAATGAGCCTGTGTTTAAAGTCCAGTTGAAAACAGGGTTCCACTGGTACCCTCAAAGTGTATACCCCCAAACTAAGACAGGGTCCATAGTGCACAGGGAGTTTTCTGGCCCCCAGGGCCTTCCTAGAGCCCCAGTCATGCAGGCTCTCAGGATTTACTTTGTGAAAGTGAGTAAAAAAAAAATAGTTTGCTTGGAGTGGATATTTAAGCTTATCAAAAACACACATTCTGTTTATATACATCAAATACTGTTAAGTATGTTTCAGAATTTGTATGCATTATACATAATGTGATTAGATGTATGAACTGCAATACTACAACAATAATTTAATGTACAGGATAATGATATTACTTCTTGCTACAAATCAATAATAAAAAACTAGTGACTAAATTAAGTGAAGCAAGCCTATAACTTTTACAGATAATGTAGGGCTTTGTTCATGAAAGAGAGAATTGCAGGGACTTGAGATGGGAATTTTAAACTTAAAGGGTCAGTCTAGTCTCCAAACTCACTTTGGTGCAAGATGAAGGTTACTGCTTGTATAGTATATATATATTTTTTTCCAATGTGACTTAAAGCAGGCATTGTGCATAAATCACATTTTTAATATTTGACTCAAGCCCTCCCCAGTGGTTACTCTGCATGTTTACTACTAGGGAGTCAGCCAAATGTATCCCAGTCCCCAATTACAGCCCATACCCCCCTTCATGAGATATGGGTCTGAAATCTGGGAAATTGCTCCCAGCCCCATAAAAAATACACCAGGGCTCCCTAATATGACCAGGATTGTGAACCTTTCAAATGGCCTCCAGACCCCCTAATATTGATTAGATGCCAGGGCAAATGCCCCCAGGCCCCCACAATACACATAAATGCGCCCCCCCCCCTTGTCTGGGAGCTGCCAAATGGTCCCAAACCTCCAAAACAATTAAGTAGTTTCACCTCCAGGACCCAGGGACTGGATGCACCCAAAAGGCCCCCAGGTACAACAATACATTTCAAAACAATTATTGCCCTACCTAGCCCACCTACCATCTATATCTTGGACTGGTAGGGGGACACGATTCATCTGAAGAAAAAAAAAAAACACTTTGGGTGCCACTGGGTGAGCAATGGATAAAATAATTACCTGTTCCTGTTTCAGACAATGGAGGAGCTGGGATTGAAGGCTTCTGATTAGACACCTTTTTTTCCTAAAATGAAATCCCCACTCTAAAAGCAGAGTGACGGGTGCTTAGGAGAAGGATTTGTGCGCTTTTTTAGTTTTTGGGTGGTACCTTTCGCTGGGTCAAAAATGATGCCCAACCCACCCATGGAAACCAAATGGTGGGGTTTTTTCAGGTGAATCATCTTCCCCTACCAGGGCAAGGGAGAGGTCTTCTCCTAAGACCCCAGGACATGTATTTTTTATGTGGAGTTTCGGATGCATTTACCCACCCCCAAAACCAAGTCCCTGGTTGAGTGCTCTGAGAGAAGGAGGGCTTAGCCAATATGATATTTCTCAAATTTCCTGATTGTCTGAGAGTTCATAAGCCTTCGCAGGTTTTTACACAACCGTTGCTGTGAATGGAAAATCCCATAATGCTCAGCCATAGTCTAACAAAATAAAGTCCTATTCTCAAAATATTTCACGTATCATGCTCAGCCAGTCACAGACCTGGAGAACACAGTGCAGATATTTACACAAATGATGCCCTGCATAAAAACTATATACATTTTCTTGCAATTCTGCTAACTTAATATATAAAGCATGATCATGCTCCACATTCCCATGGTAAGTGTGCATCAAAAATCATACAAGTTAATTAATGAGCTATTAGTCTGGTTGTTTTGGCAGAATAGTATAAGTGTTACATAGTGCTTAGCATATAATTAGTGTATTTTCATAAAACTATAAATAAAAAAAAAAGTGGTTAAACTTCTCCACCACCACCAAAAAATAAATACATAAATATAATTATAAAAGTAACAGTATAAACCCCAAAATATGGACAGAATATTTACAAATACACAGATGGTCCTAGATGATATTTTCAGATAATTAACACTTAAGCCGCTAGTCTTATTGAAAACCCCACAGTTTATTGTCTACTGCCAATGGGGATAAAAGAAATGCAAAAAATGTTTAAGAATTAGACAGCTCTTACAAAATAAAAGTCATGAAACCAGTATACAAATATATAAATGTCTTTAATAAAATAATGTAACATATACACAGAAAGAATATACACACATAAAACAAACAGGGATATTTAATCTAAACACTTTCAATGCTGAACTTATTAAAGTTTACCAAATGCCATAAAAAGTTTTTTTTTACTATTTCAAACTTTTCAAATGAAGAAATGGTAGTCCACCCATAGTTACAGATACCACGTAATCTTTATTCTCAAATATGCCTTAGAATTATTTTCATATCTAGATAGTATACAAATCTACATTTACAAATGCATGTAAAGCACATAAAGCATCTGAAAAAAAGTCATTTTTAAAGAGACAGTAACAGAAAGAATTTTCTGAAATTGCTTCAATATACAAATGATACATATATCCCTATTTACAAATATATACACTACACATAAAGCATCCAGTTCTTTTGGGCAGAGATCATTCCAAAAACAAAGGTGATTATAAAGTACACATTTCCAAAAAGGGATAGATACAGAAAGGACATTTTATATTTAGATAACAAATCACTTTAACAACCCAAAGATATATGCATATGCATACAGACAAATATAACCCCTATGCAGCAATCTTATTATCCACAACATTCTCCTTATTCAAGGAAAGGCACAAGATCAAAATGATCATTTATTCTCTTTGGGACCATAGTATCCATTGTCAAAATCCAAAAAGTTTCTCTCATACAAAGGACTTTCAGTCTATCGCCTTTTCTGGGCCCCAGCAGAATTTGTTCTACTGCCATCTCCTTCAAGAGTTAATCATTTCTTTCTCTTTTGGTTTAATGTCCATTCAATTTCATATCCTTAACCTTATTTATGAATCACTGTTTTCCTTCTACTTTACTTCTGTAAACTACTGATATTAACTGCGGTATTTATTTCCTTATGTGCTCATTTGATCTGCGCATTTTTACAATGTTCCTGACACTTGTCAGTGCGAAGGTTTTTATACATGACCCCATTATCGCTTGGCTTTACTGTAGGCAGCCTATAGCTAAAGTACAAGCTCCACAATTTATTAACCCAGTTACATTTGTCCTCTAAATAAATTGCTAGCTTCTTATTTACAGAGAGCGTATGATATTCCTGATTCTGAGGTTATGTTTATAAAAATGGGTAGTTACTAACCAGAATCCACTGCCATGGAAATTAATAAGTAGCTACTAATTACAGTGGTTTTGGAAGTGGAATTTGTGGAATGTAGATTAAACCCACGTGATGACATTGCCATGTGACCTCTATTAATGTGAATGTGGCTTTATTGTAAAGGAAATTACCTGTCCATTCAGAAAAGTAAGTCCAGCATAATGCAGCAAATGCTTATACTACTCTTGCTTTATATAGATGGCATAACTGGAGCGATGTATGGTCAGGTTAGGAAGCCACAGTTACATATTGTAAATTCTAACATTTGTCACAAATTCAGAAAAAATAACTTACAAACATATGTATGTTTAGGGTTACCGCCAGTATTTTGCCCGCACAGCTGGTAATCGGCTCTTAGGAGCCGGTGCCGGCAGAAGTACAATACCGGCAATAATGCAAAATGACCGCTTCTTTAAATGCTGCAGCTGCGGTTGTGTCCCCAGCTATTGGCACAGAGAGTGTAGAGATCACACAATCTCTTCCTCTCTCCATGCACGCTGTCAGATCCTGCATGCAGGAAGTGACATCACAGCCATTTATTGCATGTAGGAAGTGACA
Organism: Pelodytes ibericus; assembly: GCA_036172795.1. NCBI lineage: Eukaryota > Metazoa > Chordata > Amphibia > Anura > Pelodytidae > Pelodytes > Pelodytes ibericus. The sequence goes on along the minus strand of CM069861.1, from coordinate 156,866,612 downwards.
TCACAGCCATTTCCTGCATGCTGAATCACTTATTTGTAGCATGAATCTCAAAACAATGAAAAATGGATTAGAAACAAACAACAGTAATTTAAAAAGTAAATAGCAAGTGTACAAAAGAAATAGTAAAAAAACAAACAAACAAAAAAAAAAACATTCTCCTACAGGGTCTTCTCAATTTACACCAATTTGTTCCTTAATTGGATTCGGGTCGGGCATAACAGTCAAACTGAACAAATCCCCAAATTGTGGCTACTCAAGCAGTATGCCTCATTTCGGGTACAAATTGGCTGTTTAGAAACTGAAGCATTCACTATAAAACATACAATTTCGGCTACCACATGTGCACCAATCACCCCAAACATATTTCGGATTCAGGTAAGATAGTCGAAATGTGGTCATTTCAATTCTCCTTTACTAATATGTAAAATTCTACTTTAATGCCCTCAAACTACACTACAAAACATTTGAAATTACTTTTATTTATTTATTTTTTTCACATGAAAATGCCTACCATCATTTCCCATACAAATATTCAGTATTATCATATTTGGGAAAATATATATATTTGCAAATAGAAACTATGGCCATGACAAAATACACATAACAAAAAGTGTCATGCAGAAATGTCCAGTTCACACTCCAGCGAGTAACCATAATGAAAGGGAAGGTATACTGTCAGGTTCTTTACTAGGTCAGGTGGGAGTTTTAGTGCAAGGATAGAGAAGGTGTCTGGTTGCATGTTGTTATTCATTGTGCAGGGTGAGAACAGATATAGAAACAAAGAAATAAGGATTGGAATAAGGACTAAAGAAGAGACAAAAGGGGGCTTTAGCAAGGGACTACAAAATAGGAAAAGGGTTTGAGTAGGAACTGCAGTATAAACAAATAGCTTTAGCAGGGACTGTAGGGAAAGCAGGGGTAGGGGTAGAGAGAGTTAAACAAGGGGTGAGGCCTTAGGTAAGGGTGAGGCCTGAGAAGAGTAAGTAGGAACATCCTAGAGAGGATGACTGAAGCAGGAATACCCTAGAGAGGGTGACTGAAGCAGGAACACCCTAGAGAGGGTGACTGAAGCAGGAACACCCAAGAGAGGCTGACTAAAACAGGAACACCCTAGAGAGGGTGACTAAATCAGAGTGGGCCCTTTTTGGGAGCAACTTAGCTGAAGTAATATTGCTGTAGCCAAAGGGTCTCAATAGATGCTGAAAAACATCCCCTGGCTGGTCGAGCCTTCCAGGTAAAGTCTCCCAGTTCCTGGACAGGATAGAAATTCAAAATGACCATCAGGAACAGAACAAGCAGCTCTCACAAGTCAGGCATCCAACCTCAATGCAAAAGCACTGTTTGCAATAAACTGCAGGTATTTAACATGGGTGTATTACATTAGTTAACAAGCCCACGTGACACCAACAGAGGGGAAGAAGTACAAGCAGACAAAGGTAGGGAGACCTCTAAAAGGAGGAAAGAGGTAAATGAGCACAAACATTAGGACTTTTAAATGCATATGTCAAGAGGTCAGGGTAGAACCCTGACATATACACATGTAGAATGATACAACACAGTGTAAATAAAAGGGTACCATGAAGTGTACAGGGTTTGGATTTACCCAAATAACAACAAAGGCACAAATAAATACTTAAAATAATAAATACATTTAATTAATAATTATCTAATTTCTTTTATTAGAATATTTAATTTGTGTTTTAAAAATAATCAATAAATAATAATCTAGCCTGGGGCAACGAGAGGTGAAAGGAATGGTAAGCAACCAAGGGTTCCATGACTGCTAACAAGATACTACAGTATGATTTACTCATCAGCATCTGATGAGGAGAAGGATGATATATTGGGCAACCGTCCACTCTTGTCGATATCATTGCCACCCTCATCAGACTGAATTCCAACCACCTGTGGTAATGGAGGGGTGTTAGTTGGACGAATTGTGTAGTAGCAGCAATATGCATGTCCAATTTAGCGTACTTGTATTGCAAAATACAGCTGTGTGCCTCACACTCCTGTTAGTTTATTAATCTCATCTGCGCCTTCTCCGCAACGACCTCACCTCACCAAGTGACTACACAACCCATTCTCCTTATTCAACAACTTGGAACAGTTCTTGGTTGCCCACCATTTTGGTCATCTGCTGATAGATGTTGTTGACACCATGTTGGGTTCTAGCAGCAAGAGTAAGGACAGCAGCTTTGAATGCCGTCATCGGATGATCGTTAGCCAATTGTGGAGAGGCTCCTGATGTTCTTGACTGACCTTGACCTCTGGGATCCACCCCCCTGGAAGGCATTGTAGCTATCACCACAGATGTAGCTGCAGGGAAAGCGGAAGGTGTTTATGACATTGTAATATAGAACGTAGGCAGCACATTCTCATACAGTTTACATGCAGGTCATCTGAATCCTTCACTATGGATATTGAAATTCATAATACTGATGAACACCTTCACAATATAATCTTTGTCCATGCACAGGATCAGTTAGTAGTTGCATAACACAAGCCCATGCTGATTGTACACTAATCCTGTGATTGAGCATATTAGGTCTTACACATTACTATCACTGTAGCAAGCAAGTACATAAATGTCATAACTGTAAATCCACGTCCAACTTTCAGGTACATGAATGTACAGTAGTATGAACATAGATTGCATTCCAAAGTTAGCCAACTACATGTGCATGAACATCAGATATGAATGGTGTACATGTGTATCTACCTTGGGTGGTGGATTCCTGAGTCTGCACATTAGGAGTTTGTGTGACGAACCCAATACGGGAGGTGGTGTTGATAGGTCTGTTGGAGATGATGAAGAAGAATACATTGTTAATGTTGAGAGCTTATAGTTGGGGGCAGAACATTTCACATTAACATTTTCACTGGGCTTCATTCATGAAAGAGGGGATTACATGTAATGGTGAATGGAATTCCCACGTTAAGGCCATAGGAGCCGAGTAATCATTCTAAAGAGCTGCTGATATTAAGAATGTTTCAAGTCTTCTTTTTTTGGCCATCACTATTGATCTCCATTCCTAATGCCATGCAATTCCATCTTTCATGAATGAAGCCCTACCTGTAGCACATGTTTCTACAAAAATACATGCACATGTTTGGCTTACCGTAGACAGGGGAAGAGATTGCTGGCACCACGGCCAGCTGAGCCTTCTGACCTAGGGAAGTTTGAGGAGGAACTGACATATCTTGTGTGCCCTGTGAAGCCATGGGGCCTTGTCATCAGATGATGCTGGGGCATGATGAGGGGGCAAAGCACCAGATTCTATGAATAAAGTGAGAGAACAGTGTTAATACATATCAATTGACATGCATAACACATCAATGGATGTTTTATATTAAAGACCAGGCAAGTTTGTGTAAACTGCCCCCTCAACCCCTGTGATGGTCTCAGAGCCCATGACCTGCAGTAGCACCTCCTCAAAATCCAGCAGGTCAGCCAGTTAATGAGGACCACCATTAATGGCTCTGGCAGCGACAGGTGCCTTGGATACTTCCTTTTCACCTGTTGCTTGATGTCTGAATACTTGAAATATAACAGTGGAACATTGCTGTTGGTACACTATCATTAATCAAATGTACATGTTATCCCATTTACACATATACATCTGTCTATCTGTATGTATTGATGCATTTGATGTATTTTTACATGTATAGAAACACATATGTACCTGTATTATCCTAGATATACAATTCTACTGCTACACAGACATTGATATGCCCTGCAATTTTGTACTGCAAGTCCTATGGCCCTTAGCTACTTGCAGCATTCGTTTATACATGTTAATTGCTGAAATTTGCTGCTTACCCTCTCTAGCTCACATGCTCTGCACATCTAGAATTCTCTACACACACCCTTGCAGCTTCCCCATGTGTGGCAGCTATTTTAAAATGTGCAGCCACATGCAACATTCCCTGTGAGTGTACATTCCTAGCTATCCTTGACACCGCTAATACATGTGTTATATGAAGTACAGTAGTCAATTCTGGCTGATATAACATGCTGCCTATGGTGTATGGGTATTTAAATGCACTTACCTTTTCTTCACCTACTCTTCAGACCTGTTATTCACACCAACTGCATTAACAGTATCCACCATTTGCTGATAGATTTCGTTCTTCCCCCTTTGGCTTGTCCTCTTAGCTGCTGCCCCTTTCACATGTTTGTAATGTTGGCATAGTTTATGTACCCCTCTGCTGAGAAACTCTGCTTGTACCTCGTAGGCCTTGACTTCCCCCTCTCCTGCTAACACTGCCTTGGTCCCTTAAATAGCATTTATTTTATTTTTGTTACTTTGTGCTGCCTGCTGGCTGCTAATTCTGCTCTGAAATGGTGGTGATGACATGTGCTCATTATATACAAACATTCCTCGACCATTATTGGGTTGATTGCACCTATCATTTGTATTGATTTAATGAACCTAGGCCTATTACCTGTGGGTGTTTTGTTGTTGTTTTTCCCTAGAATTTTGGCTTCTTTTTGTTCGTCCAAACTATCCCATTAAATATCATGGCAATTTTGAGGCTACCACAGTGCACCTGGACTGCACCATAATGCATTCGGATTCGGAAGCTATCGACGTGTAATTGGCTTTGATGTCTGATTTGTGGAACTATTCAGAGTCACATCTGGGCATATTGAGTAGCTTCTACTTCGTATCCCCTTAAACTGTGATATAGCCTTTCCTTGCATGGTCAGATTCCCTCATGCCCACAAAGGGTAATACAATGGCCTGTGTGCAGGACTGATGCACCAACGGCAGGTTCCCAACGATGCCTCACATCACAGCTACATCACAGTAAAGGTGATTTATTTGCTCTATACAATATTTGCATTGATACTACTGTATTTCATGCGCTGAAAGGCTTTAATATATGTTATTGGTGAAAATGATCTGTCATCCGAAATGACCCATTATTTAAAATACTTCTGGTTCCAATAATTTTGGATAAGGGACACTCAACCTGTAATTCAAAAAATACATAATACATATTTAAGGAATTAAATAAGATTTAACCCCTTAGTGACTTGACTTTTTTGGCTAGTCCAACGCTTGTGAAAAACTATTTCAAAAGCCTATTTTTTTTTTTTTTCAGAATTAGCAATAGTGATATTGTTACACTGATATCTGTACTAAATCGATGAATGACCCACCACATGAACATATTTTTCAAAACTAGACTACTCAGGGCATTTAACTTGCCATTTTACCACCAACCTTTGCAGCAAAAAAAATAAAACATTTTTTACACAGATTGCAATTCAGGTAAACATTTCCTGAAAATGTGAAGGGGTACTGCCAAATAACACATCAATATGTGTTCAGAAACATCTTCTAAGTACAGGGATCCCAGCCATGCATAGATTTATCAGATTGTTTCGGGGTTAAAAGGCCAGATTTTAGAGGTGCGCTTTTTGGTTTTCCAACTTGGAATTTTGACATGCTGTCAAACTCCAGGTCCCGTTACCCGCAGGCATCAGGGCCCCCTGTTGCCTTCACTCACCTCTGGAGCTCCGACCTCCCACGTTGTGGCCAAGTGGTTTCAGACTAGGCCGCATTCCCGGCCTCGAGTACCATGTATCTCCCACAGAGAAAGGACACTCGTACGCCTGCCACCTGGGGGCATGGCTTCACGTCCAAGGGGCGTGGCTTCGCAGCCAAGGGATGTGGCCACTCCAACAAAGGACTCGGTAGAGGGAGGAAAGAGGGTGTTGCCTTTCTGGCACACCTACTATACAGTGAATGGCAGAGGGATGACACTGAGAGCTGAGGGGAGGGGTTATGGTGCCTGACTTGTGAAGTTCCTGTTACCTCTAATTACTATCCAGTATTGTATTTGGAACCACCGGCTATTGACCATTAGGCTTCCCTCTTGGATACTGCTGATCTCTCCTCTCCTGACCCTGGCTTCCCAAACTCGTTTTTGCTACATTGTACTTCAGGCATGAATTTACAGATTCACTGCCAAAAAACACAACTCAATTTTTTTAAATTGTTTTATTGTATTTTTATTAGTTTATGTTATTTTCACTTACTTTTACTACTTTGATCTGTGTCTCTCTCTCACTAAAAAATGTGAGGAGAGGAAGGCAGATCCAAAGTGGTCGGATCAGTATATGTAAAATATTGATCTGACCAGGCAGTGGTGATGCTCATCAGTTTAGTTCCTTCATTGCCACCATGTAATATCTCTTTGTATTTGGTAGAACCATCTGACCCCCATTTATCCTTTTCAAGCTCCACCTGCTCCTACTTTGCCTTCAGTCACCATAATGGGCGTCCGCAGGTGGGGGCCAGGGGGGGTGCTTTTTGTAAAAAAAAAAATGTGCCCCCCGCCGCTGCCTATATGACTGTCTCACACGGAGACAGTCATGCAGACAGCAGACGGCAGTCCGCATCTGCTGGATGTGGCTGCCGAAAAAAGTAAGTAAAAAAAACAACTCATTGACACCGGATATGACGTTACGTCATACCCGGTGGCTGTGCTTCCCTCCTCCGTGGAGGAGGGAAGACTGCACGGAGGAGACGAGCATCGTCTACACAGAGCATCCAGCAGGTAAGTACTGGGGAAGGGGGGAGGAGGGGGGAATATAACAAGCATAATGCTGGCTTATTAAATGGCTAAATACTGGCATATTGAAAGGCAAAATACCGGCATATTCAGTGGCTAAATACTGGCATATTGAATAGCAAAATCCTAGCTTATTTAGTGGCTAAATCCTGGCATATTAAATGGCTAAATCCTGGCATACTGAGTGGCTAAATCCTGGCATATTAAATGGCTAAATCCTGGCATACTGAGTGGCTAAATCCTGGCATATTAAATGGCTAAATCCTGGCATACTGAGTGGCTAAATCCTGGCATATTAAATGGCTAAATCCTGGCATACTGAGTGGCTAAATCCTGGCATATTAAATGGCTAAATCCTGGCATATTGAGTGGCAAAACTATACTGGCATATTGAATGGCAAAATTATACTGGCATATTGAATGGCAAAATTATACTGGCATATTAATTGGCTAAATAATACAGACATATTAATTGGCTACATCATATTAGCATATTTATTGACTACATCATACGGTCATATTAAATGGCAAAATCATACTGGCATATTAATTGGCAAAATTATATTGGCATATTAAATGGCAAATTGGCCGGGGCATATTAATGGCAAAATAATACTGGCATATTAAATGGCAAAAAAATACGGGCATATTATTGGGCAAATTGTCCGTAGTTTATTAATGGCAAAAAAATACTGGCATATTATTGGGCAAAAAAATACTGGCATATTATTGGGCAAATTAGCTGTGGCTTAATAAAATAACACAGGCATTTTAATGGCAAAATAATACTGGCATATTAATGGGAAAATTGGCTGTGGCATATTAATGGCAAAATAATCATTTAATGCAGGGCTCAACAAACCACGGGCGCCAGGTCACTATGGCCACTAGGAAATCAGACCTGGCGTCCGGGTATCGTGTGCCCCGCATGGTGCCCTCGTTGTTGGGATCTTTTTTAAAAATGTTTATATGGTGTGATATTTTAATAGGCAAACTGACTGTTGAATATTTTAATGGCAAAGTGGCTGTGGCATGTTAATTGGTACCTGACAGCGGCTTATTTTAATTGGCAAAGTGATGCTGTGGCATCACCATTTATCAACCGTTTGCATGCTGCACTGATAATGACTAAGCTCCGCCACTTCATAACATTGTCAAAAAGAGGAGCGGCGCAGCATGGACGACGGTAAAAGTATGCCCCCCCCAAAAAAAATATTCTGCGGATGCCCATGGTCCCCATATATCCTCTTTCTCCTTATGCTATTATTGCAACTCCAAAAAGGTGCCTTGATGAAGCACAGATTTTTGGTACAAGACGCTTAGACGTTCTGTCCATTGGGTGAGGGTTTTGCATTGTAGCCGTTGTGAATGTTGATCATGTGCCTTAGCTTCTCAGCAGCCATTTTATCTTATGCCAACCAAGAATGTTTCTACCTTTCTGTGTGACTCTGTGTATGCAAGGGTTAAGTGTAATCATGATGTTTGCTCCAAGTTATTTATGAGAAACTGGTTCTTTCTCTTCAAGGCTCACAATGGCTTAGCTAGATTATCACCCTAGGGTGAATGGTGAGAAGAGATCTTTATCTCAACTACAGGTATTTCCATTCCAGTAAACTGACAATAGCAGGATGACTGGGTTAAGTGGAAACTAATTATAGGTTACTGTGTTATCAATGTATATTGAAAGATACTCCAGTCTTGTCACATAAGCTGTCATTCTTGTAATAGCATATAGTTATGTGTTTTTCCACATAGAGAGAGCAGTCTAGCTGGTGACACTCCTCTTGTGCACATTAAATAAAATCTGCTTATTCCAACTCTTGTGAAGAATCTGTGTCTCAAGGTTACTGAGCATTCACACCGCTTATGGTGCATACGGATTAAAACATTGTTACAGCTAATACTGTGGTCCGGAGTCTTACATCAGTGACAAGCCGCCCTATTTTTCTTTTTCTGTTTTGCCGTTTGAGTCCGGCGGGAGTGCTGGGAGAACAGACTTGCCTAGTCTGAAAGTCAGAAGATAGCGGGAATAGCCTTGTGGTGCTCTTCTTGCTCTTGTGTATATTTTAAATTAGAAAACAACAGAAAGATGGGTGGTAATAATGACAAGCATACATGGATGCCAATATGTAGAAAGTAACCAATTCTAACCCTTGAAGTGTAAACAACAGAATGCACCAGAATCACTTTTAATGCTATGGGTTACTTGGAGTTACTTTAGATAGCATAAAAGGCAGATAAAAAGGCAACATTTTATTAGAGATTACTAAAACAGAGATATAAACTTCAAATCCTCAAGATATACAGACACAGACAAAGAAACAGGATCAGAGTTGTAGGATCAGAGTAGTGACACCAGAGCCTTGGTGCAAACGGGTCTCCTAATTTACAACCCATATTCAAGTGATATATATTTAAAGTCAACTCAAAGCAAAAAAAATGCCTTTTTGCTTGGTTTGATGGACTATGCTGCACTAACGAATGCTTAAATTCAAACCATAAATAATTTGGCCCTGTTTTTTTTATTCACTTTTTTATTAACCTCTTGCCAGCACAGGATGGAATCGGTCCATCCTGTGTGGCAAAGCGTTAGTGACACAGTACGGACCTAATCCGTCCTGCAGCAAAACGAGCACTGAAAGCATTTTTTTTTTTTCCGCTTTTAGTGCTCCAATGGTATTGCTACGATGCTTCCATGTGGAAGCATCATGCAATACTAAAAAAAATGCCTGTCTGCATTTTGATCGCTCCGGAGAGCGCCTGAAAAGGGGGTTTTAAAGGCACAGCGCCTTTAAACCGACGGGCATTAAAAAAGAGCATAGGAAGCGAATTTAATCTCTTCCTATGTCTTTGCAAGTGTTTCTGACCTAGGGTTGCCACCCGGCCGGTATTTTACCGGCACAGCCGGTATTCTACATCTTGGAGCCGGTGCCAGAAAAACCAAAATACCGGCGCTTCTAAGGCCGGTATTATTTGCAGGGGGAGCGGAGAGAAGGCAGACTATGTGATTGCATATTCTGCATGATACAAATATTGCTGTGCCTGAAGCGCGCTGTGTGGATCTGTGTCGTGTGTACCTGGGGGAGTGAAGACGCAGGCTCTCCACACGTGAACGCAGCGTGAGGGAGAAAGTCTGTGCTTCCTACACAGACTGCTGGCTCCGCCCCCAGCAGAGCTGGGTGTCACATGGCAACCCGGCTCTCAGGAAGAAGATGAGATGTGCTGTGCAGGGCAGACCAGTCTGTGGTAGAAACGTCCCCCTCTCATGTAATAAGGTAAGGCAGGGGGACACATTGAATTATGCATGGGTTTCCCCCCCCCATAAAATATGAATATGTCTGTCTATGTTACTGTCTGTTTATATGTGTATGTTACTGTCTCTGCATGTGGCTATGTCTATTTGTCTGTCTCTGTATGTGGGTATGTCTCTGCATGTGGGTATGTCTATGTGTCTGTCTCTGCATGTGGGTATGTCTCTGTGACTGTCTCTGCGTGTGGGTATGTCTCTGTGACTGTCTCTGTGTGTGGGTATGTCTATGTGACTGTCTCTGTGTGTGGGTATGTCTCTGTGACTGTCCCTGCGTGTGGGTATGTCTATGTGACTGTCTCTGTGTGTGGGTATGTCTATGTGACTATCTCTGTGTGTGACTATGTCTATGTGACTGTCTCTGTGTGTGGGTATGTCTATGTGACTGTCTCTGCATGTGGGTATGTCTCTGTGACTGTCTCTGCGTGTGGGTATGTCTATGTGACTGTGTGTGAGAAAGAGAGTTTGCATGTGTGTGTGACATGTGTGTATGTGTCTGCTCATTGACATGAGATACAAATAGGATGTATATACTTCTCACTAGCAGTATATATACACACACAGATATATGTATATATAACACATACACATTTATATATTTCACACTGGCATGATATACAAATATATTTATATATATATATATATATATATATATATATATATTTATATATATATACATATATATATATATATATATATATATATATATATATATATATATATATATATATATAAAATCATGCCAGTGAGAGGTATATGGATAATGAGAATTAAGCTCCAGGCACTCAGTACCTGTACCAAGGAGCCTGAAGCTTAATCCGATAGGGTGATTGAGTGGATCTGCCCCTCAGTGGCTCCACCCTTTGTAGCCCCACCCTTTTGTGGCTCCACCCACATTTATGGCCGGTATTTTTTTAGGAAAAGGTGGCAACCCTATTCTGACCTGCCCTGCAAGTTGAGGCAGTCAGCAACACTAAAAGAAAACACACAATCTTGGTCCTGTGTGACCAAGATGGCGCTGCCCTTCTAAGGGCAAGAGCACAAGAAGCAGGAAGTAGTTGCTTCCTGTGCTCTGAGGCTCTCACACAATTGCCTCATCACAGAGGCAATCTGTGACTGCCAGGCAGACTCTCAGGCAGTGGGGATGCTCAGATGAGCATCCCCACTGCCTGGTCAGATCAATATTTGTAAAATATTGATCTGACCACTTTGGATCTGTCTCCCTCTCCTCACATTGTTTTAAATGAGGGAGACAGATCAATGTAATAAAAGTAAGTTACAATAACATAAAAAAATAAAAATACAATAAAACAAAAAAAAACTGAGACCCAGTGGCTTTTATAAAAGCCATTCCCTGCGTTTAATTTAACCCCTTCCCTGCCATTGAGCGTGTGTAAGCAGTTTTTGATGTTTGTTCGTTTTTTAGGGGTTAATTTTTTTGTACTGTAATTTATTACGATGGAATGTTTAATTAGCATGCAATATTGAGGAAGTATGAACCATTATTTCTACAAGGCATTCATGGTCTTTTTATTTATTTTTTTAACTATTAATCTTGTTAATATACTTATGATATACAATATCACAATATATGCCTTGCTGCCTGTATTTTACTTTTATATTGCTGCTTTTGTTACAATAATAGTTATGCAAAACAATAATGAAAAAAATAGGCAAATACGTCAATTAGTATTGTTAATATTTCATAAGGCATCAGTGTTTAAAGGGAAAAAAGAAAATATGCAGCTTAAGTAAACTGTCAAGTTAATACAAAAATAGTAACTGAAAATAAAGTAATAACAGTCATAGTGTAAATAAAATATAATAAATAAACACTTAAAATTATATTCTCTTTCTTTATAGATGGTAAGAAAACAAACTATTTAAGTAGGTAGATGTTATTAAACATAGATTAGGTTAAATCGCTCAAATTCTAAGACATTTTTAGCAGGATAGAAGGAATGTTCTTTGAGTCTTTCTTTGCCCAGATCTGTTTTTAGCAATGTGAAAGGCTCAGAACAATATATTTCTTTTCAGTAAACCTACAAAAGAAACTGATCTTTTCTTAGCATACTTTAAATTCACAAGTCGGTCTGCAGCTTAATATATAAAAACTGGATTATTGTACTACTTACAAAACTTCTACAAAAAATGGGAAAGAATGTTAGATATAAAGTAGCACTAAAATATGTTATGGCAGTTCATAGTTACAGTCTCAAAAGAAATTACTGGGAAAGTCCTGGAAAACTTAACATTCTTTTTCTAAACTCCTGCAGTTAAATACTTAGGGAGAATAAAAACTACACAAAATTGCAGTTATTGTAGCAGTAGGAAACCAAGATGTTTAAAGTCTCTTAAAATACAAGAGTAACAGGTGCAATATAAACATATTACTTAACTAAAGTTTAACTTACGGTTTATATGTCCTCAGAATCCACATTAAGATTATCCATAAATTAGGAATGTGCTACATGTATCCTTCCAAATCATTAATATATCATGGATGATAACCAGTAAACTAAGAAAGGGTCCACACGATCCCTGGAAATGCATTGGTGACTTCCGACACAGTGGTCTGAGTACCCCCTGAAAACCCCTGCCTCTGGTATGTGAGAATGAGTCTGCTGGCTAAGAGCATTGTCTATCAAACCAACCAAAGCCTATTCAGTTACCCTGGAGTTCTCATGTGGAATCAAGCAAACAAAAGTCTTCTCTTCACTTTCCTCTACGCATTTGTAAACACATCATTTACCTACTTGGATCACTACAATAGAATTTCCACTGCCCAGTCTAAAATACTCTATGCTCTCCTGGCCCATAAGAGTTTTTTTAAAAAATAACTAACTGATATAATGTATGTTAATAAATAACTTATGTAATGCATTAAGTAAAATCGTATGTCAATGCACGGCTTACATTAATAGTTACAAATTGTTAACTCTCAGTTACGTGTTATGTGAATACAATGTTTTAGAGAACCAGCAGCTTTGAAAATATTGTACAATAAAGGTTTTTGTAGAAAGGGGTATTTTGAAATGTACTGTAAGGTTTTGAACACTACACCCAGCACATTTTCTAAAGTCAGAATAAATAATGTATAACAGTTCCCAACTAATTAAGGATATAGATCTCTATGACATTGTTTATTTTAAACCGGTGATCCCTGCTTGGTCTGTGAAACTAGCTAATTGTCAGAATCAACACTGCTTTTGGTCTTTCAAACAAAAGAAGTGTTAAACAATTAAATGGGGAAAAAACCATTTATAGCAGTGAAGAGAGGTGGGAAAATTGGTAGGTAGGATAATAAACTTGCTTTTTAAATTGCATTATATGATCATCTTTTTATAATTTACTGTCTGTGTATGTGACTGACTGACTGTCTATGTGTACATGTGACTGACTGTGTGTGTTAATGTGACCATCTGTGTGTCTGTGACTGACTGAGTGTCTGTGACTGGCTGAGTGTCTGTGACTGGCTGAGTGTCTGTGACTGACTGACTGAATATCTGTGACTGACTGAGTGTCTGTGACTGATTGACTGAGTGAGTATCTGTGACTGACTGACTGTGTGTCTGTGACTGACTGTGTGTGGATGTTGTCAAGAATGCACCCTACTCCGAGTGCATGTAACATGGTCTTATGGTGGTGAAAGAGTTAAAATTCACTGTCTGCTCTAGACATATAACATAACTATATATAACATACCGTATTTGCTCAATTATAAGACAAGGTTTTTTTCAGTCTTATAATCGAGGTCGTCTTATAATCTGACCTCAAATTGAGGTCAGACTATAAGACATGGATCCAGGTCCCCGCAGAGCTGCAGGGGACCTGGATCCCCCTCTCTAACAACAGGGGAATGTCTACGCGATGAGCGCAGACTCCCCCTGCTGCCGCCCGGCATGACTGCCGGGACTTCTATGATGAAGCCGGCTACTTCCGGCTTCATCATAAAAGCCCCGGCGGTCGTGTAGGGCGGCAGCAGGGGAGGTCTGCGCTCATTACGCAGACATCCTCCGCTGCCCCGCTAGCCACCAGAAGAATCGGGCACCTGGGGGATGTCTGCACGATACGTGCAGACATCCTCCATGCTGCCCGACACTTCCATCTATTATGACGGACCAGCTGTCCGTCATAATAGACGGAGGTGTCGGGCAGCATGGAGGATGTCTGCACGTATCGTGCATCCCCCGGCTGCCCCCACTAGCCACCAGGGATCAAGAAGGGAGGGGGGGTAGAAAGATAAGGGGGGACAGAGAAACGAGACAAGGGGGGGCAGAGAGAAACAAGGGGAGGGAGGGGGAGAAGAGACAGAGACAAGGGGGGGCAGAGAGAAACAAGGGGAGGGAGGGGAGGAAGAGACAGAGACAAGGGGAGCGTGGGGGAAGACAAAGGGAGGGGGAGAGAGAGAGACAACACTAAGGGGGGGAGAGAGAGACAAAGCTGGGGGCAAGGGAAAGAGAGAGGCAGCATTGGCAATTTGGCACATAAAAGGAAATAAAAACAAGAAATGCATTTTTGGATATCATAATTTTTTATTAAAAGAGCAATTTACATGTAAATATATACCAATCATGACTGTCTCCATGTGAGACAGTGATGAGGGCAGTTGGGGCCCAATAGGCAGCTGCTTTGGGCCCCCAGGAATGAACTATTGGCTTTCTATAAACCGAACTAGAGTCCCCATTCATAAGAATTACAGAAGACCATACCACTCTGGTTATAGGGCAAAAAACAAAAATAGTGGGGGGGGGGGGGGGGGGTGACCTTTTGACCCCAACCCGAACCCTAAATTTAACTCTAACTCTTACTCTTATGCTAACCCTTATTTAACTGTAACCCTAACAATTATTCTAACCATAACCCTACATTTTAGCTAATTAAGGCTTTTTTAATTGCAATGTTGCTGACTGCCTCTAGGGCAGTCAAGCAACAGCATCAGCGCGACGGAAGTGTATTTTTTTTCCCACTTCCGACGCTCTACCCACGCATGCTGCTCTCCAATATGGCGCCCACGATCGCCCCAGATTAAAGATTTCGGTTCTGCCTAATGCCTCAACATCAAGGCAATAGAGCAGCACCATCCACCACAGGAGATGCCAGGCACATCCATTGACGGCAACGGAGGGGGTTAAAGGGACACTACCTCTTACATACGATTTAAAACAAACGCATTTATAAATCATATGCCACTGTTTTTTTTTTTCTTCTATATTTGAATTAATTGCATATAAAAGGAAAAATAAAATTATAGAAAGTTCTCCCTTGGGAGAGTACACTGATGCGAGTGTGCTTCATCAAGTTGTTGAGGCAATTGCAAACAGGAACGTGAAAAAAAAGATGAGCACTCCTCATGTCAGTGGAATAAGTGAAAAAATGTATTTATTCATCCGATAAAGAAACAAATGGGAACAACACAACATGTGTAAGGAACAGCGGACTCTCCTTACGCATTTCGTGTGACACCCCATTTAATCATAGGCAAATTAGTGAATACAAATCTGTTAAATACAGTGCTCCAACAAATCAGTGAAAAGTACTACTACTACAGGTCAAATCACTAAATGCTGCAAATGCAGGTATCAAAAGACTTACTTAATAATAACTTAATACAGTGATCTATATTTATAATGAAATATATAAAAAAAACTGTGAGAAATACTATACATAATTACATAGCAATACAACTAAGTAATAAAGTGACGTGAAAAATCTAACATGTAAATTAACCAGTTGCGCATGTATAATGAACATTATCGCTAATGGGAAAACGGTAAATCAAATGAGAGCTCTACAAATCATACAAAAAACAATCTAAAATCATTGCGAGTATATATATTTAATCTTTTAAAATAGTAACATAAACTTTGAAATTATGATTAGAAATTGCATGTTCGCATACGTGCTGTTGAAGTCATACTAAACAGTACTCCCTGCTTTTGTACTGATCCTGGTTATGTATATCATGTAAATATTTTATTTTCATAATTATTATTATATTTATTAATATTTGTATAAAGAAGAAGATGTGAAAAAGATTGTAATATCATAAAAAAAAAAAACAACTGACAGAGTAAAGTATATAATTGTCCTCTATCATGGGATAGTATCCAGGTTATAGAAGCATATATATATGAAACAAAAGGAGAACTCCCAAAAAGGGAAAGAAGCCGGCTCTACCTGTTGGAATTAGAGTATTTTCTTTGTGCAGTATTCTGGTATGTGGGTGCTATGTGGGTGCTTCGTCGTGCTGTGAAGGCAGCCAGGTAATATCAGACAAAAATAAAACGAA
Source organism: Pelodytes ibericus (assembly GCA_036172795.1). Classification (NCBI taxonomy): domain Eukaryota; kingdom Metazoa; phylum Chordata; class Amphibia; order Anura; family Pelodytidae; genus Pelodytes; species Pelodytes ibericus. Next base: position 156,850,425 of record CM069861.1, on the reverse strand, counting down.
GACGCTTGCACTCCTTTTGTCCGGTAAAAAAATAGCAGAATTTTTATTTAAGTGGATAAACCGATGTAGCATAAAAACGTGGAAACAAATACAGAACAGGGGGGGGGGAGGGGAGGGAAATCGCCTTACGCGTTTCGTGCCGACTAGCACTTAGTCATAGGCTAGTGAAAGAGGGAGTGAGGTACATTTAAATAACATGCTTTAACAAATCAGTGAAAAGGTCACATTAATTAAATTGATTACAGAGTCTGGCATACATGTTTTGTGAACAATCTGACCATGTGATTCGTTACAAAATGTCACATGATGATATACATACAATATCATTCAATTTTACATAATCACAACATTTCACAGTATCATAATGTTTATGTACAATATATATGACACAAATTAACCCCTTAACGACAGATGACGTGCCAGGCACGTCACGGCAAAATGAGGACTTGCCGACATGTGACGTGCCTGGCACGTCATGGACTAAATCGAGCAAAGAAAGCGATCTAGAGTCGCTTTCTTTGCTCTTTCAGTGTTGGCACAAAGCCTCTAGGTAGAGGCTTTGTGCCACACTGTTCAAATGTGCAGGGGCGCCGTACGATCACCCCACGAGGTGATCGTATCCGCCATATTAAATATGGCGGCGCCGCCTGCACAAACGATCTTAGGAAGCGAACAGCGTTCGCTTCCTAAGATCAAAAGGTGTTGCTGAAATGCCTGGCCGTGTAGGCATTCAGCAACACCTCCAGATCGTTGGTGTGATCTTCGTGGCCGCTCCGATGAGCGGCCACATCCTCACGATGGAAGGGCAGCGCTGCTGTAAAGATGGCGCTGCCCTTCTGCTGGAGCCGGCAACGGAAGTGACGTAATGTCACTTCCGTTGCATCAGAGGGGGGGGGCTTCACTCGGCAGACCCTATCAGGGTGCCGATTAGAATGGCAAGTGCTCAGATGAGCACTTGCCATTCGTTGTCAAAGGCAATATTTACAAATATTGCCTTTGACAGTGTTAGATCTGCCTCCCTCTCCTCACTTGCGTTCTGGTGAGGGAGAGAGACAGATCAGTATTGTTATAGTTAGTTATATTAGTGATTTTCTATATTCTAATAAATTGTGAGACCCAAAGGCTTTTTTCAAAGCCATTCCCTGTGTTTAACCCCTTCCCTGCTTTTTGATCACTGTGTAAAATAGTGATCTTGCACACCAGCACATTTTTGCTGTCTGTGCAGTTTTTTTTAGAGGTTAATATTTTTTTACTGTATTTATTACAGTGCTATTAACCTCTTCTTTGCCGTAGATCATTGCTTTTCATTGATCCGGCTTGCAGCAGTACTTTTTTGCTGTCTGTATATTTTTTTTTTGAAACCCGCTAGGGGCAATTGAACCCGCTAGGGGGCCACGTAAAGTAAAATTTTAATACATTTATATTATTATGTCTGAGCGCATGTACAGCGCTGAGGAGGCTTATGCCATCCTCGCCTCAGATTCTGAGGCCACTGACACAGGGTCAGATTTTGACCCTGGTCAGTTTACCGATACATCTTCTAGTGATGTATCAGTGGCTGCTGGGCCCCCTGCCACAAGGAGTCGTGAGACTCCGGATGGCAGTGCTGCTGAGGAGTGGATAGTGCCTAATCGCTATAGGCCAACTATCCCTCCTTTTACCCCAGTTCCTGGCATCAGTACTGATGTTACAGGATTTACTCCCCTCCAGTTTGTCCAAATTTTTCTGGGGGATGATATACTGGGGGAGATTGTCTCCCAGTCTAATCTATATGCCCAGCAGTTCCACGCTGCTCACCCAACTTCATTTTTGGGAAGGCAGCAATGGGTCCCCATTGACGTGCCAGAATTTCTAAAATTCTGGGCACTAACAATGTTGATGGGTATTATAAAGAAACCCTCCATTCGCTCCTACTGGAGCACAAGCCCCATCTGCAGTACCCCCATTTACGCCCAGTCTATGGGCAGGCAGCGGTATGAAATGCTTCTTCATTTCATGCATTTCAATGATAATAGCCTGTGTCACCCTAGAGAGCACCCCCAGTTTGACAGGCTATTTAAAATCCGCCCCCTGATTACCCACCTCTCTGCCAGGTTTGCAGAGGCTTATACACCTAAAAGGGATATATGCGTGGATGAATCTCTGATGAAGTACAAGGGAAGGTTGAGATTCAAGCAATATATCCCTTCCAAGCGCTCCAGATATGGAGTGAAGGTGTATAAGCTCTGCGAGAGCGAGAGTGGGTACACTCAGGCCTTCCGGGTATATGAGGGAAAAGATAGCCATCTTGACCCTCCAGGCTGCCCAGAACATCTGGGAGCAAGTACCAAGATTGTGTGGGACCTTCTCCTACCCCTTATGAACAAGGGGTACCACTTGTATGTTGATAATTTTTATACAAGTGTACCACTGTTCAAGTTGCTTTATTGTTTTGAAACAGTGGCTTGCGGTACTATTCGTTCTAACCGCAAAGGGTTCCCACAGCAATTGGTACGTACCCGGCTACAAAGGGGGGAGACCTCAGCTCTGCGCCAAGAAGAGCTCTTGGCATTAAAATTCAGGGATAAAAAGGATGTGTGCATGCTCAGCACCATCCATGATGAGAGGACTGTGCAGGTTGCAGTCCGTGGCAGAGCTGAGGTCATCCAAAAGCCAGTGTGCATCAGGGCCTATAATAGGTATATGGGTGGAGTTGATCTGTCAGATCAACTCCTACAGCCCTATCTTATTATGAGGAAGACGAAGGCATGGTATAAGAAGGTCGCAATTTACCTGCTACAAGTTGCGACCTACAATGCGTTTGTGTTGCACAAAACAGCAAACCCCGAAATTAAGCTGTCATTTTTACAGTTTCAGCTTCAGATAATTTCGGGGATCTTATACCAAGATGCACCTGGTCCCCGGGCGGTGATTGGGGGAAACAGACTTGGGGCTACCCATTTTATTTTTAAAATTCCCCCAACTGACAAGAAGCAGAACCCCCAGAAAAGATGCAGAGTCTGTTATAGCAGGGGACAAAGAACGGATACAACCTTTTATTGTCCTGACTGCACTGGGAAGCCAGGACTCTGCATCGGTACCTGCTTCAAAGTGTACCACACAGTTGCCCATTTTTAATTTTTTTTAGTCCTTTATTTTTCTGCCTTTTATATTTTTAAGTTTTACTGCTCCAGATTTTTAGTTTTTATGTGTACTGCTCTAGAGTTTCAAATTTTATAAACACTCTCAATTTCAATCCAAATTACCACATCTTACAACTGACTGAACCTTCCCAAAAATCCTGGCAAACCTATGCATGGGGGGCATGGATGTACTCAGGAGGCCTGGCAGAAAACAAACTGGGGTGTTTTCTTGAAGTAACTTAGAACAGGCTCTCCTAAATCACAGTCAAAATGCAATGTATGTGTAAAATATTTTTTTGAAAAAAGACCACCAAACACTTCCAACAACTGATTTTGCAAACATGGTTGCATCAAAGACATCAAAACACCCCATATGCAATACCTTGGGGTGTCAACATTTCAAATATATACAGCTTTCTGAAAATCAAACTAAATTGGGGTATGCAATGGGCCCCAAACTAAAGATAGGCCTATCAGAACATATACGCTCAATTTAAAACCAAATGACCAAGTTCAATAATTGTGACTGAACCTTCCCAAAAATCCGGCAAACCTATGCATGGGGGGCATGGGTGTACTCAGGAGGCCTGGCAGAAAACAAACTGGGGTGTTTTCTTGAAGTAACTTAGAACAGGCTCTCCTAAATCACAGTCAAAATGCAATGTATGTGTAAAATATTTTTTTGAAAAAAGACCACCAAACACTTCCAACAACTGATTTTGCAAACATGGTTGCATCAAAGACATCAAAACACCCCATATGCAATACCTTGGGGTGTCAACATTTCAAATATATACAGCTTTCTGAAAATCAAACTAAATTGGGGTATGCAATGGGCCCCAAACTAAAGATAGGCCTATCAGAACATATACGCTCAATTTAAAACCAAATGACCAAGTTCAATAATTGTGACTGAACCTTCCTAAAAATCCGGCAAACCTATGCATGGGGGGCATGGGTGTACTCAGGAGGCCTGGCAGAAAACAAACTGGGGTGTTTTCTTGAAGTAACTTAGAACAGGCTCTCCTAAATCACAGTCAAAATGCAATGTATGTGTAAAATATTTTTTTGAAAAAAGACCACCAAACACTTCCAACAACTGATTTTGCAAACATGGTTGCATCAAAGACATCAAAACACCCCATATGCAATACCTTGGGGTGTCAACATTTCAAATATATACAGCTATCTGAAAATCAAACTAAATTGGGGTATGCAATTGGCCCCAAACTAAAGATAGCCCTATCGGAACATATACGCTCAATTTCAAACCAAATTACCAAGTTCAATAATTTTGACTGAACCTTCCCAAAAATTCTGGCAAACCTATGCATGGGTGGTATCCCTGAACTCAGGAGATGTTGTAAAACACAAATTTGGGTATTGTTTGGCAGTGACATATACCAAAATCTCAGAATACATGCCTGAAATACTGTGTGTGTGGAATAACAACACAAAAATAAATACTACCCAAAAGATTGACAAAGGCTGGTGGTAGAATTGGTGTATGGAAAGTGTAAAAATACCACCATTTGAAATACCCTAGGGCGTCTAATGTTCAGAAATATATGGTTTGATGGGGTAAAATACACAGGCTGGCTTCAAAAATGTCCCAAATAGGACAAGTCAAAAATCCAATTTGGAAAACCAGAATGGACAAATTCCAAATGTGACTTTTAAACCCCCAAACAAGGTGACAAACCTATGCATGGGTAGTATCCCTCTACTCAGGAGATGTAGCTGAACATACATTGAGGTGTTGTTTGGCAGTGACACATAACAAAATCTGAGAATTCATGGCTGAAGTACAATGTGTGTGAAAAAAAAACAAAATTACTATCCAAAAGATTGACAAAGGCTGGTGGTAGAATTGGTGCATAGAAAGTGTTAAAATACCACCATTTGAAATACCCTAGGGTGTCTAGTTTTCAAAAATATATGGTTTGATGGGGTAAAAATATACAGGCTGGCTACAGAAATGTCCCAAATGGGACATGGGTGCAGGTTGTCTGCAAGTCAAAATTCCAAGTTGGAAAACCAAAAAGTGCACCTCTCAACTGTGGCCTTTTAGCCCCCCAACAACATGACAAACCTATACATGGGTGGTATCCCTGTACTCGGGAGATGTTGCTGAATACACATTGGAGTGTTTTTTGGCCGTGACCCATAGCAGGAGCTTTGAATTTATATCTGAAATACAATGTATGTGAAAAAAAACACACAAAAAAGTACTACCAAAAAGTTTGACAAAGGCTGGTGGAACAATTAGTGCATGGAAAGTGTTAAAATACCACCATTTGAAATACCCTAGGGTGTCTAGTTTTCAAAAATATATGGTTTGATGGGGTAAAAATATACAGGCTGGCTTCAGAAATGTCCCAAATGGGACATGGGTGCAGGTTGTCTGCAAGTCAAAATTCCAAGTTGGAAAACCAAAAAGTGCACCTCTCAACTGTGGCCTTTTAGCCCCCCAACAACATGACAAACCTATACATGGGTGGTATCCCTGTACTCGGGAGATGTTGCTGAATACACATTGGAGTGTTTTTTGGCCGTGACCCATAGCAGGAGCTGTGAATTTATATCTGAAATACAATGTATGTGAAAAAAAAGTACTACCAAAAAGTTTGACAAAGGCTGGTGGTACAATTAGTGCATGGAAAGTGTTAAAATACCACCATTTGAGATACCCTAGGGTGTCTAGTTTTCAAAAATATATGGTTTGATGGGGTAAAAATATACAGGCTGGCTACAGAAATGTCCCAAATGGGACATGGGTGCAGGTTGTCTGCAAGTCAAAATTCCAAGTTGGAAAACCAAAAAGTGCACCTCTCAACTGTGGCCTTTTAGCCCCCCAACAACATGACAAACCTATACATGGGTGGTATCCCTGTACTCGGGAGATGTTGCTGAATACACATTGGAGTGTTTTTTGGCCGTGACCCATAGCAGGAGCTGTGAATTTATATCTGAAATACAATGTATGTGAAAAAAAATTACTACCAAAAAGTTTGACAAAGGCTGGTGGTACAATTAGTGCATGGAAAGTGTTAAAATACCACCATTTGAAATACCCTAGGGTGTCTAGTTTTCAAAAATATATGGATTGATGGGGTAAAAATATACAGGCTGGCTTCAGAAATGTCCCAAATGGGACATGGGTGCAGGTTGTCTGCAAGTCAAAATTCCAAGTTGGAAAACCAAAAAGTGCACCTCTCAACTGTGGCCTTTTAGCCCCCCAACAACATGACAAACCTATACATGGGTGGTATCCCTGTACTCGGGAGATGTTGCTGAATACACATTGGAGTGTTTTTTGGCCGTGACCCATAGCAGGAGCTGTGAATTTATATCTGAAATACAATGTATGTGAAAAAAAAGTACTACCAAAAAGTTTGACAAAGGCTGGTGGTACAATTAGTGCATGGAAAGTGTTAAAATACCACCATTTGAGATACACTAGGGTGTCTAGTTTTCAAAAATATATGGTTTGATGGGGTAAAAATATACAGGCTGGCTACAGAAATGTCCCAAATGGGACATGGGTGCAGGTTGTCTGCAAGTCAAAATTCCAAGTTGGAAAACCAAAAAGTGCACCTCTCAACTGTGGCCTTTTAGCCCCCCAACAACATGACAAACCTATACATGGGTGGTATCCCTGTACTCGGGAGATGTTGCTGAATACACATTGGAGTGTTTTTTGGCCGTGACCCATAGCAGGAGCTGTGAATTTATATCTGAAATACAATGTATGTGAAAAAAAATTACTACCAAAAAGTTTGACAAAGGCTGGTGGTACAATTAGTGCATGGAAAGTGTTAAAATACCACCATTTGAAATACCCTAGGGTGTCTAGTTTTCAAAAATATATGGATTGATGGGGTAAAAATATACAGGCTGGCTTCAGAAATGTCCCAAATGGGACATGGGTGCAGGTTGTCTGCAAGTCAAAATTCCAAGTTGGAAAACCAAAAAGTGCACCTCTCAACTGTGGCCTTTTAGCCCCCCAACAACATGACAAACCTATACATGGGTGGTATCCCTGTACTCGGGAGATGTTGCTGAATACACATTGGAGTGTTTTTTGGCCGTGACCCATAGCAGGAGCTGTGAATTTATATCTGAAATACAATGTATGTGAAAAAAAAGTACTACCAAAAAGTTTGACAAAGGCTGGTGGTACAATTAGTGCATGGAAAGTGTTAAAATACCACCATTTGAAATACCCTAGGGTGTCTAGTTTTCAAAAATATATGGTTTGATGGGGTAAAAATATACAGGCTGGCTTCAGAAATGTCCCAAATGGGACATGGGTGCAGGTTGTCTGCAAGTCAAAATTCCAAGTTGGAAAACCAAAAAGTGCACCTCTCAACTGTGGCCTTTTAGCCCCCCAACAACATGACAAACCTATACATGGGTGGTATCCCTGTACTCGGGAGATGTTGCTGAATACACATTGGAGTGTTTTTTGGCCGTGACCCATAGCAGGAGCTTTGAATTTATATCTGAAATACAATGTATGTGAAAAAAAAGTACTACCAAAAAGTTTGACAAAGGCTGGTGGTACAATTAGTGCATGGAAAGTGTTAAAATACCACCATTTGAAATACCCTAGGGTGTCTAGTTTTCAAAAATATATGGATTGATGGGGTAAAAATATACAGGCTGGCTTCAGAAATGTCCCAAATGGGACATGGGTGCAGGTTGTCTGCAAGTCAAAATTCCAAGTTGGAAAACCAAAAAGTGCACCTCTCAACTGTGGCCTTTTAGCCCCCCAACAACATGACAAACCTATACATGGGTGGTATCCCTGTACTCGGGAGATGTTGCTGAATACACATTGGAGTGTTTTTTGGCCGTGACCCATAGCAGGAGCTGTGAATTTATATCTGAAATACAATGTATGTGAAAAAAAAGTACTACCAAAAAGTTTGACAAAGGCTGGTGGTACAATTAGTGCATGGAAAGTGTTAAAATACCACCATTTGAAATACCCTAGGGTGTCTAGTTTTCAAAAATATATGGTTTGATGGGGTAAAAATATACAGGCTGGCTTCAGAAATGTCCCAAATGGGACATGGGTGCAGGTTGTCTGCAAGTCAAAATTCCAAGTTGGAAAACCAAAAAGTGCACCTCTCAACTGTGGCCTTTTAGCCCCCCAACAACATGACAAACCTATACATGGGTGGTATCCCTGTACTCGGGAGATGTTGCTGAATACACATTGGAGTGTTTTTTGGCCGTGACCCATAGCAGGAGCTTTGAATTTATATCTGAAATACAATGTATGTGAAAAAAAAGTACTACCAAAAAGTTTGACAAAGGCTGGTGGTACAATTAGTGCATGGAAAGTGTTAAAATACCACCATTTGAAATAGCGTAGGGTGTCTACTTTTAAAAAATATATGGGTTGATGGGGTAAAATACACTGGCTGGTTTCAAATATGTCCCAAATGGGACATGGGTGCAGGCGGTCTGCATGTCAAAATTTCAATTTGGAAAACCAAAAACGGCACCTCCCAAATTTGGCCTTTTACCCCCCAAACAATCCAACAAACCTATGCATGGGGGGTATCCCTGTACTCAAGAGATGTTGCTGAACACTTATTGGGGTGTTATTTGGCAGTGACACATACCAAAATCTGTAAATTTATGTCTGAAGTACAAGGTTTGTGAAAAAAAAACACAAAAAAATTACTACCACAAACTTTGACAAAGGCTGGTGGTAGAATTAGTGCATGGAAAATGTTAAAATACCACCATTTGAGATAGCCTAGGGTGTCTACTTTTAAAAAATATATGGGTTGATGGGGTAAAATACACTGGCTGGTTTCAAATATGTCCCAAATGGGACATGGGTGCAGGCTGTCTGCATGTAAAAATTTCAAGTTGGAAAACAAAAAACTGCACCTCACAAATTTGCCATTTTAGCCCCCAAACAACCCAACAAACCTATGCATGGGTGGTATCCCTGTACTCAGGAGAAATAGTAGAATCTATTTAGCATGTTTTTTCGTTCGCTTTTGTCGATGAGGAGAAGTTGTTTCAAATAAAAACAAAGAAATTTGTGTATTTTTTTTTTTTTTACCATATTTTATTATTTTTTTTTAATAATATGATAAGATATGATCAAAAATAGAGCATCCATAGAAAGCCCTTTTTGTCCCGATAAAAACAATATATAATATGTGTGGGTACAGCAAATGACGAAGAAGAAAATTACTGCTAAACACAAACAGCACAGAAATGTTAAAATAGCCATTGTCCAGAAAGGACAAAAATGTTTCAAAGGCTCTGTCCTTAAGGGGTTAATATATTTATTTCTATAGGATTTTATTTATTATCATCTCTACCAGTATGCTTTTATATCACCATTTCACTTTTCCTTTAAGTAACTTCTATATAACACCACTCACTAGTTTTTGTCTATATATATGCACGTCCATCACTAACCATTTATTTGGTTGAACTTAATCTTATTACGATCATGCTATCCCTGTGTTACCTTCTACACGTGTTATTATTACTAATTTATTGTTTTTTTAAAGTATCATTAGGTTTCACTTATTGAACCAATTTCTTACTTGATGCTGTTATCTTTTTCACGTATAATGTATAATCATGTTATATTTTATAGCAGATCAGATCATATACGATCAGACTAAGTTCATAATTAGAGTTGAGCGGACACCTGGATGTTCGGGTTCGGCAGGTTCGGCTGAACTTCGAAAAAATGTCCGGGTCCGTGCTCGAACTTGACCCTGAACCCGAACCCCATTGAAGTCAATGGGGACACGAACTTTTGGCCACTAAAATGCCTCTTAAAAAGTCCTGGAAGGGGCTAGAGGGCTGCAAAATGAAGTAAAATGTGGGTAAGAGTGTCTCCATTCATACGAATAGGTCAATTGATCTATTCGTATGAATGGGGACTCTATTTCGGTTTATAGAAAGCCAATAGCCATGTAATGCTATTGGCTTTCTATAAACCGAAAAAGAGTCCCCATTCATACGAATAGGTCAATTATTATTTCTATTTCGGTTTATAGACTAGCAATAGGATTACATGTATTCCATAAACCGAAAGTCTATAAACCGAATGTCTTTCGGTTTATAGACTTTCGGTTTATGGAATACACTGTGGTGTATCTTGGTTTTGTGCTGCCCTAGGCAGACAAAATTCGGGCACCCCCTCACCCACATTGCACACCTACGACATGCTCCATCACCCACGTTGCACACCCACAACATGCCCCATCACACACGTTGCACACCCACGACATGCCCTATCACCCAATTACATGCCCCATTACCCATATTGCACACACAGTAAATGCCCAATCACCCCTATTACATGCCCCCCATTGCCCACATTGCATACACACTAAATGCCCCATCACCCCTATTACATGCCACCATCACAGGGAAGGGGGGAGGCGGGGGACATTATTATTAAAATAACACTGGCAAATGATGGATAAAATAATACAGGCAAATGATGAATAAAATAATACTGGCAAATGATGGATAAAATAACACTGGCAAATGATGGATAAAATAACACTGGCAAATGATTGATAAAATAACTGACAAATGATGGATAAAATAACACTGACAAATGATGGATAAAATAACACTGACAAATGATGGATAAAATAACACTGACAAATGATGGATAAAATAATACTGGCAAATGATGGATAAAATAACACTGGCAAATGATGGATAAAATAACAATGGCAAAGGATTGATATAATAATACTGGCAAAGGAATGTCAACAAATACTGGCAAAGGAAGGGTAAAATAACACTGGTAAATGATGGGCAAAATAACACTGGCATATTAAAGCCAAAATAAAATACGGAGGAGATGGCCAGGTGAGTATTGGTAAAGGGGGAGGAGGGTGGTGGTGTATTACTGGGCAAATTGTCTGGGGAATATTAGTGGGCTTATTGTCTGTGGCATATTAATGGGCAGGTTAATAGTGGCATATTAATGGGGAAAATGTCTTTGGCATATTAATTGGAAATCTGATGGTGTGGCATATTAATCAGCGGGCTAATAGTGGCATATTAATGGGCAGATTGGCTGTGGCCAAAGTGATAGTGTGGCATGTTATGTAGGGCAAAATATCATGTACTATGGGGGAAAGTGACAGCATGGCATGTTCTGCAGGGGCAGTTCAGTTGGACAAAGGGACACTGGTATGTTCTGGCGGCAAATTGACACTGTGGCATGTCAAAATCGTGTGGGTGCAATATGAGTACAAGCCAAGCGCTTTGGGTACTGTATGGTACTGTGTTAGGTCCTTCATATGCATGTGGGTGCAGAGGAACAGAATATAAATAAGAAATGAACAATTTTTCAATAACATTTTTATTACATATAAAAATAGTTGAAAATAATATTAAACAGTTCATATAAGTATAAATGCAACTATTTTGAAAAGGCTGGAAATATTTAATAGTTTACAGTTTTTTTATGGTCAGAAACTTAATATTTGTTTGCTGAGAGGGTAGTGGATGTATGAAATAGTCTTCCGGCAGAGGTTAATACAGTAAAGGAGTTTAAGCATTAATGGGATAGGCATAAGGCTATCCTAGATATAAGATTAGGCCAGGCACTAATGAAAGTATTACTTTACTGAGTGGTTAGTGGATGCATGGAAAAATCTTCCAGTAGAAGTAGTAGAGGTTAATACAGTGAAGGAGTTTAAGTATGCATGGGATAGGTATAAGGCTATCCTAGATATAACATAAGGCCAGGGACTAATGAAAATATTACTTTACTGAGAGGGTAGTGGATGCATGGAATAGTTTACCAGTAGAAGTGGTAGAAGTTAATACAGTGAAGGATTTTAAGCATGCATGAGATAGGTATAAGGCTATTCTAGATATAAGATAAGGTCAAGCAGTCTTACTTTACTGAGAGGGTAGTAGATCCATGGAATGGCCTTCCAGCAGAAGTGGTAAGTTCATACTAATGCATAAAATTACAACAAAAAGTGACAGTACGCTAAAGTGCTCCAAAAAGTGAAAATATGTGACTGGGTAAATATCCAAGCAATGCACCCCATTGCTGTATTTTAAAACAGTAAAAAAAGATAGTACACACTTTATGAATGTGACACTCACATTCCAACTCAGGTGTATAACGTAAGGTGCTGTTCCTGATTCTTCTTCCTTGGTTCTTGTTTCCTAGTAGTCTCCAAGTAATAAGAAGATATCAGTATATACACATGACAATTTTAATAAAGGAATAAAAATATCTTACACATAAGTTGAGTGATGTCCACAAAGATCCTGACTTGCAGGGAATAGAAGTCTCAGACCCCAATAAGCAGATGCCTGGTACCACAAAGATCCTGACTTGCAGGGAATAGAAGTCTCAGACCCCAATAAGCAGATGCCTGGTGATAGTGGTAAAACAAAATCTGGTAAAGTGGTGAGGTTTAGTGGTGCTTGTCTCAAATCTGCACAAGCGGCAAACTGTCAGGCATCTGTCAGGCATTTTGTCATACTAATGTATGTTTTATGGTGTACACAAAGCTCTCTGACTCAGTGGCGTCCCGAGGGGGGGGCGGGGTTGGCGGACCGCAGGGGGTGGCTCCCGTGGTGCCAGCACCCCCCCCCCCCCCCCGCATCGTGCTGCTTAAGTTTTTTTTCTTATTACTGTGCTCTGGCTGTCACTATATTACTGGGCATCTGGCAGGCACACTGTTACTGGGCTCTGGCTGGCACTATATTACTGGGCATCTGGCTGGCACACTGTTACTGGGCTCTGGCTGGCACTATATTACTGGGCATCTGGCTGGCACTATATTACTTGGCTCTGGCTGGCACTATATTACTGGGTGTCTGGCTGGCATAATATTCCTGGGCATCTGACTGGCACTATATTACTGGGCATCTGGCTGGCACTATATTACTGGGCTCTGGCTGGCACTATATCACTGGGCTCTGACTGGCATAATATTCCTGGGCTCTGAGTGGCACTATATTACTGGGGATCTGGCTGGCACTATATTCCTGGTCTCTGACTAGCACCATATTACTGGTATCTGACTGGCACAATATTACTGGTATCTGTCTGGCTCAATATTTCTGGTCTCTGACTGGCACAATATTACTGGGCTCTGGCTGTCACTATATTACTGGGCATCTGGCTGGCACACTGTTACTGGGCTCTGGCTGGCACTATATTACTGGGCATCTGGCTGGCACACTGTTACTGGGCTCTGGCTGGCACTATATTACTGGGCATCTGGCTGGCACTATATTACTGGGCTCTGGCTGGCACTATATTACTGGGCTCTGGCTGGCACACTGTTACTGGGCTCTGGCTGGCACTATATTACTGGGCTCTGGCTGGCACACTGTTACTGGGCTCTGGCTGGCACTATATTACTGGGCATCTGGCTGGCACTATATTACTGGGCTCTGGCTGGCACTATATTACTGGGCATCTGGCTGGCACTATATTACTGGGCATCTGGCTGGCACTATATTACTTGGCTCTGGCTGGCACTATATTACTGGGTATCTGGCTGGCATAATATTCCTGGGCATCTGACTGGCACTATATTACTGGGCTCTGGCTGGCACTATATTACTGGGCATGTGGCTGGCACTATATTACTGGGCTCTGGCTGGCACTATATTACTGGGCTCTGACTGGCATAATTTTCCTGGGCTCTGAGTGGCACTATATTACTAGTATCTGTCTGGCTCAATATTTCTGGTCTCTGACTGGCACAATATTACTGGGCTCTGGCTGTCACTATATTACTGGGCATCTGGCTGGCACACTGTTACTGGGCTCTGGCTGGCACTATATTACTGGGCATCTGGCTGGCACACTGTTACTGGGCTCTGGCTGGCACTATATTACTGGGCATCTGGCTGGCACTATATTACTGGGCATCTGGCTGGCACACTGTTACTGGGCTCTGGCTGGCACACTGTTACTGGGCTCTGGCTGGCACTATATTACTGGGCATCTGGCTGGCACTATATTACTGGGCTCTGGCTGGCACTATATTACTGGGCATCTGGCTGGCCATATATTACTGGGCTCTGGCTGGCACTATATTACTGGGCATCTGGCTGGCACTATATTACTTGGCTCTGGCTGGCACTATATTACTGGGTATCTGACTGGCACTATATTACTGGGCTCTGGCTGGCACTATATTACTGGGCATCTGGCTGGCACTATATTACTGGGTTCTGGCTGGCACTATATTACTGGGCTCTGACTGGCATAATATTCCTGGGCTCTGAGTGGCACTATATTACTGGGGATCTGGCTGGCACTATATTCCTGGTCTCTGACTGGCACCATATTACTGGTATCTGACTGGCACAATATTACTGGTATCTGACTGGCACACTATTCCTGGGCTCTGACTGGCATAATATTCCTGGGCTCTGACTGGCATAATATTCCTGGTATCTGACTGGCACTATATTACTAGTATCTGTCTGGCACAATATTTCTGGTCTCTGACTGGCACAATATCACTGGGCTCTGACTGGCATAATATTACTGGTATCTGACTGGCACTATATTCCTGGTCTCTGACTGGCACCATATTCCTGGTCTCTGACTGGCACCATATTACTGGTATCTGACTGGCACAATATTACTGGTATCTGACTGGCACACTATTCCTGGGCTCTGACTGGCATAATATTCCTGGGCTCTGACTGGCATAATATTCCTGGTATCTGACTGGCACTATATTACTAGTATCTGTCTGGCACAATATTTCTGGTCTCTGACTGGCACAATATTACTGGGCTCTGACTGGCATAATATTACTGGTATCTGACTGGCACTATATTCCTGGTATCTGACTGGCACAATATTCCTGGTATCTGACTGGCACTATATTACTGGTATCTGACTGGCACAATATTCCTGGGCTCTTACTGGCACAATATTACTGGGCTCTGACTGGCACACTATTACTGGGCTCTGACTGGCACTATATTCCTGGTATCTGACTGGCATAAAATTACTGGGCTCTGAGTGGCACAATATTTTTGGGCTCTGACTGGCACAATATTACTGGCATCTGACTGGCACAATATTACTGGCATCTGACTCGCACAATATTACTGGGCTCTGAATGGCACAATATTCCTGGTATCTGACTGGCACAATATTACTGGGCTCTGAGTGGGACAATACTACTGGGCTCTGAATGGCACAATATTCCTGGTATCTGACTGGCACACTATTACTGGGCTCTGAGTGGCACAATATTACTGGCCTCTGAGTGGGACAATACTACTGGGATCTGAATGGCACAATATTACTGGTATCTATAATTGTAAGATTGTCACCTCGTGGGGCTCCTGTGTGTTGCATAATTAATGGCGGTCCCATGTGTGCATAATTATGGGGCACTTGTGTGTGGCATATTTATTGGGCCCCATGTGTGGCATAATTAAGGGACTCTTTTGTGTGGCGTAATTAAGGGACTCTTTTGTGTGGCATAATTATGGGGCACCTGTGTGTGTGTGGCATAATTATGGGGCACCTGTGTGTGTGGCATAATTAATTGGGCAGAGGTGAGGAATAAATAGTGGGGCTCTGGTGTGGCATAATTTATGGGGCTCTGGTGGTGCATAAGTTATGGGGTTCTGGTGTTGCATAAGTTATTGGGCTCATGTGTGTGGCATAGTTAATAGGCCATCTAACTGGCATTACTAAGGAATCTGTTCGGCATTGTATGGAGGAAATCCAGGGGGGTGACACCATGAGTTTCCACACCGGGTGACACCAACCCTAGTGACGCCCCTGCTCTGACTGAAGCACATCTGCACAAGGTTTTACTATATTTCATGTAAAACTGATAAAATGCACCTGCCAATTGTAGATGTTGTGCTGTGAATGTATCTGTTGTATAGCAAGGATCCTGGTAATGCTGGTGGGAATTTGGGGATATACCGTATTTTCTCGATTATAAGACGAGGTTTTTTTCAGAGCAAATGCTCTGAAAAATCCCCCTCGTCTTATAATCGAGGTCTCTTATAATCTGACCTCAAACTGAGGTCAGATTATAAGACATGGATCCAGGTCCACAGCAGAGCTGCAGGGGACCTGGATCCCCCTCTCTAGCAGCAGGGGATGTCTGCGCAACGAGCGCAGACTCCCCTGCTTCCGCCCGGCACGACCGCCGGGGCTTCTGTGAAGAAGCCGGGTACTTCCGCTTTCGTCACAGAAGTCCCGGCGAGCGTGCCGGGCGGCAGCAGGGGAGGTCTGCGCTCATCGCGCAGACTTCCTCTGCTGCCCCACTAGCCACCAGGGTAAATCGGGCAGCTGGGGGATGTCTGCACGATACGTGCAGACATCCCCCGGCTGCCCCCACTAGCCACCAGGGATTGAAGTACAGGTAAGGGGGGGGGGGGACAGAGAGACAGGGGGAGGGAGGGAGGGGGGCAACAGAGAGACAGGGGGAGGGAGGGAGGGGGGCAGAGAGACAGGGGGAGGGAGGGAGGGGGGCAGAGAGACAGGGGGGACAGAGCAGGAAGGGGGGGAGAGACAGAGGAAGGGGGGCAGAGAGAAACATGTGGGGGGGAAGAGACAGGTGAGGGGGGAGTGGGGAGTGAGACAAAGCTGGGGGCAAGGGAAAGAGAGAGGCAGAATTGGCACATAAAAAGAAATAAACACAAGAAATGCATTTTTTTTAATATAATATTTTATTAAAAAAGCAATTTATATGTGAATATATACAAGTTTACCTTTTTTCCTATAGGGTAGTCTTATATTCAGGCTTTTAGTATTTTTCCTAAAGGAATATCCAAAGTTTGGGGGGTCGTCTTATAATCAGGGTCGTCTTATAATCGAGCAAATACGGTAATCTACTGTGACAAGTAGGTGGAGTTATATTATGCTAATTATAGTGAGTGGGCGTAGCTTTTGAAAGGAGGTGTGGTCAATTGGAAGCTAAGCTGCAAAGTGTATATGGAGTATTTTAAGGAACATATATATACATGGTCAATTTCCTTTTGCTTTTAGGAGGATGTCAATTAAATGTTGAAGGTATTTGGGCCATTTTATTAGACCAGTAGTGGAATATGTAATGGGATATAAAGCCTTTTTCGTATGATTGCTGTATTATAATGAATTTTATTTGCAGAATTTATAAAGGTCAACCAGGTATTTTTACTCTAGAAAAACAGTGTGGAATATTTGCTCCTGCAATATTACACTGTTTCTTCTTTCCCTGTACATCTGATTGTAGTGTTTGTTTTTGGAGTGTTTTCAGGAGCACTTATGCTGAGAGCTGCAGTACAATAAGAGTATATTTTTCTATTCACACTAGGTTCGCTTGTGGTATTGATACTGTTTACCTGTGTCTAACCTTATTTAAAAACTGGAAGCTTAATTTTGTGAAATTTTGTGAAATTGAATACATGTACTTACTTTTGTCATTTTGTACATTTGTCATTTAAACCAATAAATTCAGAATCAAAATGCAAAAAGTTTTTCTGCATTGAACCAATTACTGTCCTTTAGCTTGTGTCGCTTATGACGTTATACTTCCGTTAAACTTATCCAATAAAAATTTAAATGTGGCAAAAATTGACACAGTTATATAGGGTTTGAATATTAAATAGCAGGATTTTAGTTTAGGATTTTAATTTCATGTTAACTCCTTCTCATCTTTACATGTCACATTCAGCTTTTTTCTGCCAAGAATGACGGGCATAACATAACATTATCGTCATACCTTACAAGCAATATGATACCGCCTACCCGTGACGTAAAGGCGGTATAATCCTGGACACGTTACACTGCGGGCGGTGATATGTTTATCTCGACCAATCACATGGCAGGAAAGCACAGGGGCTTGTTGGATGACGTTTCAGGATCCGGCGAAAGGATACAAACTGTGTGGTTCACCACCAAGCCGGGGGCCCACGGGCCCGAAGCTATCGTCTGGCGGCAGGTAGCTAACCTGTCCTGGTAGGAGGGAAAGGTAGCGGCAGCATAATCATCATCATCATCATGGTGGAAGAAGGAAACCGGCATGTGGTGTTTGGGGTTAACGTGTCTCGGCTGGAAGACCTGAGACTGTGCCCGGATGGGAGCCAGTGGATCTGGCAGTTCCTGGAGCAATGCGTGGAGAATGTATGGGAATACTGGAGTGTGCTCATAGGACTAATGTCTATATCCTGTTTCCTTTTTGCTGCGTTACCGTAAGTGGCTCTAATGGTCTCTGTGTGTACACCTAGGAGAGTAGATAACCACGAGCAGTCGAGCTGTTGAGAACTACATTTCCCATGGTGCTCAGCCAGACATCATTGGAAATCATTTCTGCAACAGCAGACGTGCAAGTGTTCGAGCAAGTGATCTAGATTGTAAATGATGCAGTACTGCCTGTCACTCTTCTTTTGCAAACCTCTATACTGGGAAGACCCCAAAACGCATCCGTTCGGTCTTGTTGTATGGGACAAAGCTGTTTCATATACGACATACAATGAATGAAATTAATTGCCACATTTAAAAAAAAAAAAAAATCACGTGAAAGGCTATGAATTGAATGTAAACTATCGAGTAGAAAATGGACTGTGAAGAAGCTTCGCTACAGCCAGATACAACTGAAGAACCCGGGTGTCAACCTACTTAGCCCGCAAATGATATCCAGCTTAACCCAGTCAGTTCCTTTTCACTCTTCTCTTTGGCCCAATAAAGACAGAGACATCCAGTTTCATACACAGCAGAATAAGTTAATTTATTGGGGAACAGAGAGAATATTTATACATGTGGTTGGAGCACAATGGGTTTTCAAATGACAATATCAGTAAAGCAATTATGCAGAATTATGTATTAAACAGAAACTCACCAATCAGAGACCGGTCGCTGAAAAAGCAACCAATCCCGGGAACATGGTGGAGTCAGCTGATTGCTCTGAGCCCTTTAATACCTTCAACTGTGGTCTTTAACTGGAAAGCCAATCACCGCAGTGCAATGTACTGAAAAGAGGGTGCTTTTGTGGCTGGGAAGGGTCTACATCTTCCTAATGGGGCTATAATCACATACCCAAGGTAAAAACACTGGGACTTCCCTCACACTGTGGGGTCTGAGCTCTGATGGGGAACTGTGGTTGGATAGATACAGGGAGAGAAGCTGGGGTCTAGATAAAATAGCTCATTTAGGGCAGGAGTGTCCAAGTTTGTTTCTCGGTGTGCCACTTCACCAGAAATGTGTGCATGGGCCACATTCATTTTTTATTTAGAGAAAATTTATATGATTGTGTGAGTACACAATTCACATTAATATGAATGTTATATATATATATATATATATGTGTGTGTGTGTGTGAATATGCTCACATTTATAAATAAAATTTGCATTAATGTGCACTGTGTGAGTGTATCACAGACGCCACAGCAATAAAACCCACTCGCATTGCACATTACTACTGTATTTGCTCGATTTATAAGAAAAAAAAATCTGAAAATTACCCCTCGTCTTATAATCGAGGTCTTCTTATAATCTGACCTCAAATTGAGGTCAGATTATAAGACAGCGATCCAGGTCCCCAGCAGAGCTGCAGGGGACCTGGATCCCCCTCTCTAACAGCAGGGGATGTCTGCGCGATGAGCGCAGACTCCCCTGCTTCCACCCGGCACGACCCTGGGCTTCTATGAAGAAGCCGGGTACTTCCGCTTTCGGCACAGAAGTCCCGGCGATCGTGCCGGGCGGCAGCAGGGGAGGTCTGCGCTCATCGCGCAGACATCCTCTGCTTCCCCACTAGCCACCAGGGAGAATCGGGCAGCTGGGGGTACGTGCAGACATCCTCCATGCTGCCCGACACGGCAGTCTATTATGACGGACCAGCTGTCCGTCATAATAGACTGCCGTGTCGGGCAGCATGGAAGGTGTCTGCACGTATCGTGCAGACATCCCCCGGCTGCCCCCACTAGCCACCATGGAGAAACAGGTGAGGGAGGGAGCCCCCACAAGAAACAGGTGAAGGAGGGACAGAGTAAGAAGGGGGGGGGGCTGGGAAACGAGGGGGAGGAAGGGGGGGGGGCGACAGAGAAACGAGGGGGGGGGGGAAGAGACAGAGACAAGGGGAGCAAGGGGGGAGACAAAGGGAGGGGGAGAGAGAGAGACAACACTAAGGGGGAGAGAGAGAGAAAGCTGGGGGCAAGGGAAAGAGAGAGGCAGCATTGACACATAAAAGGAAATAAAACCAAGAAATGCATTTTTTTCATATCATTATTTTTTATTAAAAACGCAATTTACATGTGAATCTATACAAGTTGAACTTTTTCCTATAGGGTAGTCTTATATTCAGGCATTTATATTCTTGGTATGTATCCTGGTGTCCTATGTCAACCCTCCTTCCTTTACATACAGTGTTACAGTTTACTTTGCTGTTGCTCTAAGTAAACTGTAACACTGTATGTACAGGAATCAGTGTATGGTGGGTAATTGCACTCATAATTGCACTCATAAAAGTACCCAAAAAAACAAGGATAGAAATCTGTCTAGAGAAGACTAGACATACCTGAGGAGCCTGTTTTTTCGTACTTTTGTGAGTGCAATTACCCACCATAAACTTATTCCTGTACATACAGTGTTGCACTATTGTATTCTTTTTTTTAATCTTTTTCCTATATGTTCATTCGCCCCATTATTTTTTTTTGGGAGTATTGTGTTTTGTATAAGGAGCACTTTGTTGGGGTGCGGTAGTATTGCGGGAAGAGTATATTTTTGTTTTCACCCGTGGTGTGTTTTTTTTCTTCTTCTTCTTTGTGTGTGGTTGTTCTATTTAATCTGTAACAGATGTTATATTTGCTGTTACTCTGTGTATTCTACCTATGCCCTGAGCTTCATCTGGGATACGTGTCGGTTGGGGAATTGGACCCGGGCATTACTTCAGTCAAACAATAGTACAGGCTCAAAGGACAACTGTAAAATGACTACAGATTAAACAAAAATAATAATTTTTATGAAATTTGACCATATAATTTTTTTTTAGTTTTTTTTTTTTTTAGTCCTTGTAGCACTGTGTATTGGGCAAGAGCTGCCATTTCACTTCTCCTACTGCTTAGAGATCATGTGTGATCCACAAAATTAGATGGAGCCCCGCTGCCCTTCACTATGAAGACTTTCTATGTTTTTATAGTTTGCCAACACAATACCAGCAAATTGTTTGCAAATGTCAGTGTGTTCTAAATGATGATAAATGTTAGTGTGAAATCAATAATATGGTAATATATTTATTTTTATTTATTTATAGCCAATTTTATGTTGCCTACAAAAATGGGAAGGTTGATCAAGCACTTTCAGTTGGATTTTTGTTATGTTGGTTTGCAGGAGACTTAACAAATTTTATCGG
Source organism: Pelodytes ibericus (assembly GCA_036172795.1). Lineage (NCBI taxonomy): Eukaryota > Metazoa > Chordata > Amphibia > Anura > Pelodytidae > Pelodytes > Pelodytes ibericus. The sequence goes on along the minus strand of CM069861.1, from coordinate 156,828,938 downwards.
CTGCTACCTGACTAATCAACTGCCAATTCAGGTAAATAATATTTCTGAACTGAAGGTGTTTGTTTTTGTTTGTTTTTTCCTATAACATTTTTATTAGACTGTAACAAGCCATGTACTTCTGCGTGTTTAAAAATGTCCATTGGTATAGTTGAATCTACTACTTATTAAAAAAGATGTTCCCTTTATTTTTCAGACTGTCACAGCCATTTTTTATTGCAACATGACCCTAATTATGATTTCACAGTTTGCATACTACAAATTAAAGAACAATAAAATGAAAGGTAAGTAGCTCATACTGTTTGAGTTGCACATTATTGGGAACTCTGCTCTAAAAGTAAGATGAGACAAACATTTCATCCCACTAACTTAATACACGCTGAGTATCCTTTATCCAAAGATCCAAACTTTAAAATTGTGTTGTTGTTTTTTTTTTGTTTGTTTTTTGGATATGGGTCATTTCGGTTTCCTGGTGAAGCTCCTTTGCTTAAACCTCTTTCTATCTTTCTCTCTCGTCATATGAAGGAAGTGATGATCATCTCCTACCCTGTTGGAGGTTTGTTCAGTCAACTTCTTGCTATGAAACCCTGGAAATAGGAGTAAAATAATTGAACTTGATGGACTTAGGTCTTTTTTTTCCCCAACCTAAATTACTATGTACTCCCTCTTTCAGTCTTTGAATATTCTTCTTGCATTAGGAGCAATAACGTTGGTGAGATGAAATGTCTCTGTGTGTACTCGCCATCTAGTATAAATAAATTCACTAATTAAAATGTTTTTCTCTTTTAGATGTTGTAAGGAAAGGAAACTTGAAAGGATTTTGTATATGTTGGGTCATTGCCTGCATTACATTGTCTGTCATACTGCCAAGTCAGCTGATTTTAGGAAAATTTAAACGGACTGCTGACATGGAATTAAACCAGGTATTTTATGTGTATCTAACGTATCTAATAATGATGACTGTAAGCTCATTTGGGCTTACTTTAAATCCTAGTGCAGGGCTTGACAAATTTTACTTTAGTTTTAGGAGACAGACAACAGCACTTTCACGCAAACATACACACACAGAGACAGGTCAGTCACATACACACACCATCAGACAGTCACATACACACACCATCAGACAGTCACATACACACACCATCAGACAGTCACATACACACACCATCAGACAGTCACATACACACACCATCAGACAGTCACATACACACACCATCAGACGGTCACATACACACACCATCAGACGGTCACATACATACACAGAGAGACGGTCACATACATACACAGAGAGACGGTCACATACATACACAGAGAGACGGTCACATACATACACACACCATCAGACAGTCACATACACAAAGAAAGGCAGTCACATACATACACAGAGAGACGGTCACATACATACACACCCACACTGTTACGTTACATAAATACAAACACCCATTCAGAGAAAGTCACATACATGCAATCATTTTCTTTTAATAGCTTGTTGTATTTTTTATTGCAGCTCAAGGAAGCAGAGTGTGCACTGCACATACTTCTGACCTCGAGCTGTAGTGTCAGGGACTACATGGGAGCCCTCACGCTGCGATCATTTTCTTTTAATAGCTAATTGTATATTTTTTTTTATCGCAGTGCAAGGGTCCCCTTGTATATATGATCCTTCCCGGGCGCCAGGGTTTGTCGAGCCCTGTCCTAGTGTATTACAGTGATGGCCTGTTATTTTGGTTAAATTTAGCAATATCTCTTGTTTTATATATATATTCTATTTATACACCCCTTCCTAAGTTAGACTATACATTGGAAAGTTAGAGAAATCTTTGTGGTGCCAGGAACTTGGCAAAACCAACCGCTCTGTGAAAGCAGGATAGCGATTATATCATATAAACTTTTGCTATCCAATTCAGAAATTTAATAATTATTTCAACTAGACAATGCTAAATTAAACTGAAATAGCAGTTTATCAGTATAAAACATGTTTTATGAAATAGTGGACTTTTCTTTTAAGTTGGCTATTCCTTGTATGTTAATGTACAGCACTACAGAATGTATCGGTGTTATTGATAATGTATATTTATGATGAAAGATCACTGAAATCTCAAAATAATTCTGTTTTCTAGAGAAGACATTTACATACTGTTCAGTTCTGTAGAAAGATGTCTTAATGACATTTATGCATGTGTAAATTGGGCAGACTAGATGGACCAAATGGTTCTTATCTGCCGACACATTCTATGTTTAGAATGTCTGCTAATGCAGACTGTATAATGAATGGAAACTGATCACGCCAAATTATTCTAGCGATTTGTTTAACTAAGTTGGTTCACACACATTTATTTGAATTGTTTTTGTTTGTTTTATACAGATGTGTTGCAATAGCCTAATGCTAACACTAACCCGCCTCCCCCGAAGACTAATGCAAACACTAACCCCCTCCCCCCGAAGACTAATTCTAACATTAACCCCCCCGAAACCTTATTCTAATACTGCAATTACTGTCACTGTGAAACGGCTGCGTTCAAGCGACTTTGATGTACCATCCCCTTAATGTTTCGTTTTAAGTCGACTTGAAATTAATCCATGCCCTGAAATCCCAATTGTTTTGCTAACTCTATGAGAGGATAATTCTCTTAGTCCAGGGCTTGACAAATTTAGTTTTAGAAGCCAGCAAAAAAAATATATATAGGAGTCAGAAAATGGCACATACACACAATCATGGAAACTTGCACCCATGGGGCCCCCAGGCAATAGATGATTATGGGGCCACCCCATGTGCAAGCCCTCTCCCCCACTCTATAACTTTGTGAGGGGTGTCAGTCTGAATCAAAAGCTTTTTAAAATTGCCCCATACAGAACAAATGGTCTGCGCCCCCTTCTCCCCTACTCGATTTCTCCTGCACTCCTTTCATTATTGCCCCTGCATCCCTTGCAATAGCACCAATTTGCATACCCAGGACAGGCCCCAGTACCTACATTGTAGACCCATGAGGTCTGAGCGTCAGCAGGCCATGTGTCCTCTGACCGCAGAACACTAGGTGAACGTGAAAGGCAGCATGGGAGGATGTACAGACCCCATGCTGCTGGCGAGCATCTTTCGAGCTTCTCAGTGTGCCCAGCCGGTCAGTCTGCCCCGATACACAAACAATCATACAGACAGTCATGTACACACATACACATGCAGACAGTTACAGTCACACACACAGTTGGTTCGAGTCACATTGACAGAGAGTCGTTTTTCGCGCATGCAAAGGGTCTGGTTGTCTGCATTGTCTCCGAGCTGTCAAATCTATAATTTTAGCGACCATGCTTATGTGCGGTTCACTTGATGGTAAGAACTGCATTCCCAGACATATTGTCACAACACCAGCACAGACTTTACACCATGTAGATGGCAATAGCCAGGGCGGTTTGTCGAGCCCTGTCATAATCCATAAATTAATTACATTAAACCACATTTTATTTTATCTTTTAGGATAAACTTGGAATTACTGAAATGTCGGGTTTTATTTGTGGATATGTTTCGTCAGTCTTTTATTTGGGCTCTCGCTTTCCTCAGCTTTATAAAAATGTAAGTATAAAAAAAAATGTTATTATTTTTCTTTTTTCCTCCAGGAAGTACACATTGAGATTTCTCTTTATATTCAGGTACAATATTATACACTGTAAATAAAGTGCACAGAGCTCTAGCCGAAGTCGCCAAGGTCCTCCCGATATGGGCTGAAGTTTAATAAAATATAAATTATTAAAAAAATTAAGGATAAATAATAATTAATTACATAGATGAAAGTAAAAGTAATTTTTTTTAAATATCCAGACCCTTTTTGAAGGGCATGTATTATATTTGATAGTACCACCTCTCTTGGCAGTGAGTTCCATATATTTACTCTCTATACTGTAAAGAATCCCTTTCTTTGTTGCCTATGAAATCTTTGCTCTTCCAGTCTCAGGGGATGACCTCTTGTTCTTCGTACCTTTCTGTTAATGAACAGGTCACTTGAGAGTTTACATTAGACCTACACATATTTATATAATGTTATTTGTAATGTAAAAATACTATTATAATGGTATAACATGAATATTGTATATGAATATATTTGTGTTTTATTATAAGTTAACTTTAAGTGTTGTACACTTTTCCATTCAAATCCAGCTAATATCTGGAATTTGAAGTGCCTAAAATGTTGTTATTCTAGCCAAATTTGGGCCATTTCATGAGTTTGGGGCATTTATTGGGGAATAGAATAAGGCTGAAGATCAGCCAGAAATTGGCAATAGCTTAATAGCGGAAAATTCAAGATGTTTTCCAGGCTTTGGGTAGATGGCCAGTATAGCATATGCATTGATAAAGTAGATCTGAAACCACTATATGTCAATGCTGGTATTCTGAGTACATTACTTTTATCTTGTTCTGGAATTTCCAGCTTTCCAAAATCTGGAGCTTTAATTTTAATTTTTTTTTTAACACCTTCGCGACAAAGGACGTGCCTGTCACATCCTGCGGTGAATCAAGCGGTTTTCGCAATCCACAATCGCGAAAACCACTTTAACGGTGCTGGTCTATTGCCTCGATGTCGAGGCAATAGCCAGCACCGAAATTTCTATTTTGGGGCACCCAGGATCGCCCCACGGAGCGATCGTGGGGAGCCATATTGACGGAGCATGCTGCTCCGTCAATATGGCTAAGCCCTCTGCCGGTCTGAGCTTCGGAAGTGAAAGTAACTTCACTTCCGTCGCTCTGAATATGCTACTTGACTGTCCCTAGAGGTAGATAAGTAGCATTTCAATGGAAAATATTTAAAATATATATTTAATTAATTAAAAACAGGTTATATAGCTATATTAGCCTATAGGGTTAAAATTAAATATTTTTTAGCATAAGGGATAGGGTTAAAATTAAATTAAAATTAAAACATATTAAGGGATATAATAAGGATTAGAGTTGGGGTTAAATTTAGTGTTAGGGTTAAATTTTGGGTTCGGGTTGGGGTCAAAAGGTCAATATAGGAAAAAAACAAAAAACACTATTTTTGGTTTTTGCCCCATAACTCGCAAAAAATACCTAAAAATATGGAAACATGCATTTTTTTTGAACTCGGGACAACATTTAGAAACTATTTAGACGGGGTCTTTTTTAATGATTTTGTTTGTATAAATTATATTTTATGTCAAAGATAGAAAAAGTGGGTTTTTTAAAAATTTTCATCATATTTTATGATTTATTTTTTTGTAGTAAATTATAAGATATGATGAACATAATGGTATCTAATAAAAACCCTTCTTATGACGATAAAAACAACATATAATTTGTGTGGGTACTGTATGTGAGAAAGAAAAAAAATTACAGCTAAACACAAACACCCTAGAAATGTCAAAACAGCCATTGTCACCAAGGGAAAGTCAAGGTGAAAATGTCTTGTCACTAAGGGGTTAAATCCTCTTGACGTAATAGACTAATATTAATTCCCAGAGAGATCACCTATGATGTTGGGAGAGATTATTGATGGATGATTATTAGATTATATCAGCAGAGATTGAAAATGTATTCTATAATACTTGATCATCAATGCCATTTCCATTGCAAAATGATTGCCAGTCTTGAAAATATCAAGATTCATGGTCTCAACTAAGTAGGAAGTGAGCATAGTGATACCCGCTAAGGAAGAGGGTATTGGACATATACATATATACATATTAAATGCTGAAAGTATATTTAATGATGGGATTTTTTTTTTTTTTTTTTGCTTCTCTAGTTCCAAAGAAAATCAACAGAGGGCACATCCTACATGTTGTTTGCATTGGTCATGCTTGGAAACTTTACCTACGGATTAAGCATAGTCCTGAAGTTGCCTGCCACTGGCCACAGTAAGAGCCAGTATATCGTCCATCACTTGCCCTGGTTGATCGGGAGTTTTGGTGTTTTAATACTTGACTTTTTTGTATCCTTTTTTCAAAATATGTTAACATGTTAATAAAAAACAAATGTATTTATTTACTGTGAAAGTCACCAATTTAGCTATACATTGTGCAGGTACTAACCTGGTGAGTTTCCTCCGCTAAGCAAACTCACCAGTATTGTCCTTGCACAATGTATAGCTATACTGGTGAAATTACATGTGAATCTCAACTCACCTGCATCTCCTCTTTTCGTGAATGACCCCAAAAGATTTCAATCTCCTCATCCTTGGTGTACAACTACCTTAAACAGCCACTAAATCTTTTTTCTTTTCTTTCCTATTTGTGCTTCTTCTATAGAATCATTAGTGAGAAGTCAAATAGTTCTAGTTTGAGTATAAAATGCCATGTACTTTTTAAGTTACATGCAATATAATCCTCCAATCGGCAGCTTCCATGGTTGACTGTTAAGGGGACTCTAAGTTGATTGCATGTAAAAACAAGGGTCACTCCCTCTCCTGGCAGCTAAAGCTAGTATAGTTCAATTGCACACAGAGATGGGAATGGAGCGGAGAGTATCTCTAATGATATACATGGGATTTACTCCGGGCCAGTGCTACATTAATCTACTAATTAAATTACAGTGGTATTTAAAATGAACATAAATACATAAAAAAATAAGATGATATGAAATATCATATATATGAAATATATTATATGGCCAATCCCCCAACAGCAAGCAAATGAACGAACACAAAGGAAAATGTTCTTGTATATATGTTGTAAGTCTTGTCCCACGTGATTATATGTTTGTAATACACTCTTTCTAATTTAGCAATCAAGGTTATCAATAAAGTTTAAATAAAGGGAAAAAAAAAAGAGAAGTAAGGGAAGAAAAATAGAATAGAAAGATATAAAGAGACACAAGGATGATCTAAAGAGGGATGCTGATAAAACATTGTCGGAACTTTAATCCCTCCACAAAAAGCAAACTGAGTGTCTTCAAGAAAAAAAAAAAATAAGATGAGTTGCAAATTTTCATTTTTTTTGTTTTTTATATATTCCATGACATTTCCTGAACGCAAATAATAACAGATGACTGCACAGTTTATAATCTATCGGAAGCGCAAGATAATGGCGTCTGATTTATTGGCTTTGGAAGTGGAACCGTTGTTGGTGGATGAAGAAGAAACCTAGGCTCCTAGTCAAGTTTACATTTCTTGTTGTTTACATCCCATTTTCTTATTTAATTGTATTGAGAATTTGTTTAAATTATACTTTTTCTGCGGACCACCATATGTTATATTTATATTGTGTAGATTAGTTTCTGCCTAATTGTATGAAATAGTATAATTTATATAACTTCATCTCTTATAACGTAATGATTACATTCCCAAGCTGTTAACACGTGTGGTGCTATACATTTGAATTTATATGAACTGCCTGATGGGGTTTTTGAAAATAATCTGTGGGAAACCAATACTGTGATTTACCTATATTGCTATTTGGAGAAGTGTTGCTTGATTGCCATGTATACCAGCACAGCTGAAATCTCTCTCTATTTTCTTTCTTTTTTTATTTTTTTTTTTCAAATTGAAATTTATTTTGCTTTCTGGTTTTATGGCATTTGCTTGAATTGTTAATGAACCACCTACCAGTTTTAGAATGTTATTAAACTAAAAAGGGGCATTGGGTATTTTAAGTAGCACAGACAGCTTTTACTATAGTGGATAAAATAACATTTATTGCTTTTGCTGATTTTGTCTTTAAAGGAGAGGGGGAGAGAGAACGCTGGGAGGAGGGGAAATAGAGGCAGCATTGGCACATAAAAGGAAATAAAACAAGAAATGCATTTTTTGATATCATAATTTTTATTAAAAAAACACTTTACATGTGAATATATACAAGTTGAACTTTTTTCCTATAGGGTAGTCTTATATTCAGGCTTTTAGTTTTTTTCCTAAAGGAATATCCAAAGTTTGGGGGGTCGTCTTATAATCAAGCAAATACGATACTTGAAATAAAACATAGAAAAACATGGAAACATTGGTCTTTATAAACTCAGAACAAATATTAGAAATATATAGACGGGACATCTTTAGGGGGGGGGCTTACTTCGTAATTTAAAAAAAAAATCAGGTCAAAGTTAGAAAAGGTTTCATCTTATTTTATATATTTTTTTTCGACAGTAAATTATATCATATGATGAAATTAATAGTATCAAATGAAAGCCCCATCTGTCCTTTAAAAAATAATATATGATTTGTGTGGGTGGACTGAACACAAAGAAAGAAATTCACAGTTCAGCAAACGTATAACAAAAATAATGGCATTCTGGTCTTCAAGGCACATCAAATGCAGCATAGAACTCTGTCATAGTACTTCATTTTTTGCTACAGTTCTTTAAGTTTTCTCCAGTATTATCATTAAGAGTATAGCCTTAACTATGCAGTTCTCTTACAAGCGCTTACTAAATGCTAATTATTATGTAACTCTAATTGTACTTGGCAAAAAATAGGTGCACTTGGTTTTTATTCCTAAAACAAGGCTTGAGAAGGGTTTAAGAAGCCAAATGGACCAAATTTGAAGTCAGGAAAAGAAGTGCTGCTACAGAGTTCTATTTACAACCATAAAAAGAACTAGGAGCCAGCAGGATTTTAGGAATCATTGCTACCTGGCCTTGTTTTAAGACATGATGCATGGTAAGTATAGTTTATAATGCTAAAAATAAGAAACTTCTACATTGGTAATTTTTCTTTCAGCTTTGTTTATTTAATATGTGTATATATATTTATATATTATACCAGTAAAGACTCACATTGGAAAGAAAACTGATTAACTGACAAAGCCATGCTAATTTCATTGGTAGTTCTAGGAATACTTTATATAAAGGTTTTTATATATGCAGAAGTTAGTACCTCATCTGTGCTTGCATCTTCAAAACTATATTCATACTGAAATGTGATCAAGCTGTTAGGATATGAGAACAATTTTTGATGTTGTTGTTATTTCTATCTAAGTATTTTAGCAGCATTTAATACAAGGTGTTCAAACCAGTTTATTCAGTTAGGCTTACAAAGCACTATCTGCTTATTGTGGCGTCTCCCAATTTCTTTTTGTCATGATAAAATTACACGTTTGTTTGATGATTTAACACTTTTGACTTTTTACACGAAACGTTTTCCAAGAATCCATTTGTGTAAAAACGTTTTATTGCAGCCCCTTAAAACTTCTATATAAAACATATTATATTAAGATTCTATATAAGAACAACTATTGTAATATCAAATTATTTTGTGTATTTTTAAGGATGTTTTTCTTTCCATGTTTAAGGTTTATAATATACACATTTTGTTCTATAACTCTTGCAAAGTCTATAGGCAATATTTTGGATATATTGTAGGTTCTTGAACAACATTTCTGCACATTTTAAAAAAGCATATGCATGCTTTTTTTTGTGTGTTAAATGCGCCTGTTGAATGAAACTTGTGTTGCACACCCCTTATTAAATGAAGTTATATGGTAGCTGTTGCAAATGCTGATCAACTAGGTCATACAAAATTGCTTATTATGAATTCTGGGAGACTGATCCCCTTTTCCTACTTCCAAATATTTTTATGTTTATTATTAAATCTTTGTCTTGTGTACAGAAATATATACAACACATAAAGACGCACAGAAACTTGCTGCATTGCCAACTACATTTAAAAACATTTATACTGAAGTCATAATGTATGCTGTGTATATAATATATGTGTGTGCTGTAATACCATCTATGGCTTTTAAAATCTCAGGTGAATGTTCAGTAACTTTACATAAACCATAATAAAGGTGCATAAATCACTTTTTTTTCATTTTTTATTAATGATTTGTTTTGATTTCTGTAATATTTTATATTGATTTGTTACATTCGCCTAACCTTTGTTTATACTGTCAGTGTAGAAAACATAAAATATATAAAAGTATATAAACACAGCAAAGTGGCAATGCGCTAAAGTGCTATCAAAGTGACAAGTGTAACTGGGTACGTGTCCAAAATATATATATATATATATATATATATACTTAAGATAGAAGTAGAATACACAGGAGGTGGTAGCAATACACAGTATGTACGAATGTGGCACTCACATTCTAATCCATATGCATGGGACAAATAACATACAGCTCTTCAGTCTTATTTCTGAGTCTCTATTTTTCTTGTGACCTCCAAATAATGTGACGATGTACGTATCACAAAAAACAGTATTCAATAAAAAGAATTCAAATATCTTACACTTAAAGTGTCTGGAAAGAAGCAAAATCAGAGTGTTCTGGGCTGGCAGGAGTACACAGAGGTCTCAATCCCGATGAGTGTTGCCTGTTTAACGCGTTTCACCCGTTCAACGGGCTCCCTCAGAACTTGGCCAAGATATAAATGAGTAAATATACATAGTGTTAGCTGAATTTCAAGCAAGTGTATACATTAATGGGACTGTAATTGGTAAATGTGTCATTTGCATTCTGTGCCATGTGATGTCATAAGCAGGAGACTCCACAGATACAATTAAAAGACATTTTTCTCCTAATTTAGGCATTTGCTTGCAATTTTGCTAATACAATGTGTACATTTTCATAAAATTTTTTATGCTCTCCATTCACAGTAAAAACAATGTTTAGGTGATACAGTCCCTTTAAGATAAAAAAGGAATTTGTGACATCTCCTGTGGCTTTGTATGAAAATTACACATTTTCCATTGAAATGGTTCATTTTTGATCAAGCAATGTGATGTCCTCAACACGAGGCACCACAGACACATTTGAAACTGTTTTCTCTTTGTGTTTACTGACCATTCTGCTAACAAAATGTACAATTTGTTATTTATTTATTTTTTTCGTAGTGTAAACAATGTTTAAGTGACTGAGTCCTATAAAGCGGTCGTAATGTTATATTCAAGAGAGCTGACTATCCAGCTGAACCTCTTAAGATATGGGATATTTTCAGTTTGTGCTTGACAGACCTCATAACGGTTGCCGCTGCACTTGAAGATGTCTGAGGCAAAATGTATAGTCATAATCAAAACGTATTATTACTGGCTATATGTAAATACTAATGTAGCTCCAGCCTGCATGCAGGTCTTCCCCTATTATTTATACCTGAAAGGAAACTGATCTGCACATACTCGCTGTGTTGGGCACAAATAAGATCTAGATCATAAACAGGAAGGCTAGCCAAAGGGTTGATCTTGATGACACTGTCAACCTAAACATTGCTTATACTGTGAATGTAGGGACTAAAAGATGGTGACAAATGAGCTGTACATGAAAGCAAATTGATAAAATAAGAGAAAAATGTGTTTTTAAATGTCTGTGGTGTCTCCAGCTTATGACATCACCTGTGGCTTAGTATGCAAATTAACACATTTTCAATGGAAGTGTGTAATTTTGTATATTAAGCCACTAGGTGATGTCATAAACAGGAGACACCACAGACCATTTTTCTTAAGATATATATTATTTTATGCCTTTGCATGCAGTTTTGCCAAGACAACGTCTAGATCATTTTTCATTATTTTTGGTTCCATACATTCGTGGTATAAACAATGTTCAGGTTGATGGAGTCCCTTTAAGTCAGAAGCGCCACCCTGATAAATTTTTGAACCTTTACGTCCAACAAAGAAAAATACATAAAATACTGCTTTACTCTCTTACTTGCCTAAATTTGTACTTTATTACAGGAATGTCACTGTTTACATTTAGTCCTGCAATTATGTTCATTGCCATATATAAAACTGTGTGTGTAAAATACTTTATAAATAATATATATATATATATATATATATATATATGACATTGTTTAATATTTAACATAAAATATACAGTTATTACCAAATCTAATCATCTGTCATGTTTTTTTGTTTCTTTTTTTTAATTTATTCATCTTTATTAATTTTAAGTGTAAAAAAAAATTAGAAAAATATATAAATACAACAGTTTAGCAGTACAAATTATTAAGTACATTTTTCAGTCTTATTACATGGAAGCGGCAATTGTTGGTCCATTCCATCTAAGCGAGCCTATCGGGACTGAATTTGACCATGGATAAACATTTCGGTCCCCTTTTCCAGATTTCCTCCTCTGTTTGTCTGAATCTTACTCATGAATCCCTTTTTGTCTCTAATGGTATTCCTATATCCCCTCGGTCATATTCCATAGGACGGAGAATCAGAGTGCACAGGGAATCAGAGAGTTGGTGTATATACATCAAGTGATCAATTGCTGGGCTTCAAACCATCCACTCAATCATTCAGCCACATACACATACACCTACACCCTTTTCTCTCTGAAGCCCCACCCCCACCCACGGGGAGCTTCTGTCATGGTTTTAAGTATAATCTACAATACAGTACTTATCTTTCATTGTCCCATTAAATACGTCTTGAGGATAAGCTGATGGATCTGCAGTCTTTAGAAGATTATGTAATGTCATATTATATAATGCGCTATTGGATTACTTTGGTTGACCTTTATAGACTATTTATGTGTGAGAGAGGCATTGCAAAGTATAGTTTTGACCTTGCTGTTTTGCAATGTATGGAAATAGCTAAAGCATCCTCAGTGTTTGTTTTTAGATATTGATTTAATTTCCTCATTTGTCAAGTTACTATGTAACATACCACAACATGCATATTAATCTTCATTGCAATCCTTATAGAATGAGTAATGCCAAAATTTAAAAAAATGTTTAGAAGAAATCACATGTTACGTAGGCCAAGAACAAACCATTAGATTTCCTTCTTTTAAAGAGGACCTGGGCTTTTCTTAAGACATGTCATAGCACTTGGTTTCTAACCTACTCTATTAGTGGTAACTAATAAATAAAACATAGTGAAACGTATCCCTTTAATTTCCATGATGAGTTGCACACCGGTTTTATATACACGTCAAATGTCTCAAGGTCTGTACATTTATGTACTATTTTCTCATTATTGTAAATTCACAGTGTAGACAAGTGATTTAGGTAGCACTGTCTCATTTAAGCAGTTTTGATTCTCCCAGGTAAGATGGAGTACTCTATTCATGCTGTGATTACAGTCTTTAGGGACAGAAGGTAATCTCTAGCATGTAAGCTGCTTTGGAGTATAACCTCCATCATGCTATGCCTGTCCACAGTTGCTGAAATGCCAGTGGCATTAAGATATCCCTGCCTCCAGTTTAACCTGATAAAACTACATATACTGTTAATAGAGGAATGTGACTGTGTTGTTCTGTCTGAGCCTGGGAATGGCTGCTTAAAAGTGGCATTATTAAATGAGTTTATAGCCTTATTGCAATATTAAGTAAATTGGACCATAGCCAGATGGGCATGTATTATTATATAGAGCTCTATTGAAGACAGATAATCTGGCACTGATAGCCTTTTACTTAACGGTAGTAGCACATTGTAATGCTTTTTGCTTTTACTGTGAAACAGCACAAATGTATTAAACCTTCCTTAGGTAGTTAGAAAGTATAGAATGTTTTGTAACTTTTCATCCAGAGATTTTCACACAAACTGCCAACAACAATGTGGGTAAAATATATGACACAATCATTGTTTTCCACATTCTTGATTGCATTTTGTATACAGTAAGTGCTCTGTCGGTGTCTTTATTTTATGATGGTTTTTAATAAGAGGCTATTATACTCCTGTTAAACCTGGTGGACCAAAATGTGTTGAATGTGACTTCTGGATTGAATGCAGCATCCCAAATATCTCCATTATCCTATTGTATAGATGTTTCTCTGTGCTGCTGGGGGCATCTAATGAAGTAGTTTCTGAAAATTGTATAAAACCTTTATAATCCATTACATTAATAAAAATATTTGTCTTTTTGTATATTTTTATGCTTTGTCTATTTACTGTTTTGTCTTATGTTGGCTCTGCATGTTCTTACCATTTATCATTTTACAGTGGGCCATTCACATATTTTTCAAAATGCAACTAGAAGCACCACTTGATACAGGCAAACTCATAAAAAGCACTGGACTTGGTTTTCTCAAACAGAGACTCGGGTGAACATATGGGAAAAGCAGAAAAGAGGCATTGCATGAAACTGTATAGTAAAATATTAAAAACTTACAATTTGTAGTTGCACTGAGACTAGCTCAAAGTGAAATAAGCCCAAATCATGAAGATACCGGTGGGTGGAAAACTTGTACACTGGAATCACAAATGGTTGAAAGAATCTTCCAGAATGATGTCCATAAAGTGCAGTGCTGAAAAAGTAGGTATCGACATAAGTTACATAAATCAAAACAATAATCAGCAGAAATTAGTTATCCACTGCTAATATCACGTTTCATCGTAAAAGATCCAACTTCATCAGGAACACGTAAGCCGATGAAGTCGGATCTTTATAATATTGCTATTTAGCCTGTCCGTGGTTCCGTTTGTATTTTCAAAAAGGATTTAATACTGTTGTTCCAGATCCTTTTATAGCGCATTTGAGCTTACCTGTTCATTGGCCCTCCAGCTGTTTCTTCACTACAAATACCATAATTCCCTGCTAGAAAACTGCAGAGGAATTATGGAGTTTGTAGATTTGCAACAGCTGAAGGGCCATAGTTGGACACCTGTTCAAGGCAATATTATAACAAAGCAATTTGGCCTGTCAGTGGTTCCATTTGTATTTGCAAATAATATTCTGTTCCAGGCCTTTTAGAGCACACTTGTGCTACCTGTTCATTGGTTAGCTAATGTACCAGATGTGATGATTAGTTTGAATCCAATCTAACAGCCTTACATCCAATTTGGCGTTCTAGTTTGTATTTCTGTCTCATATGTAGGTATCCAGTTAAGAATTAACTTGTTATCCCTTCTCTCTAAAAGTGTGTGCATCATAGAAACATAGAATGTTTTTTTTTTTTGTCCCCGGTTCCCCGTCTTATAGCTAGGATAGCCTTGTGTTTATCCTACGCATGCTTAAAATCCTTGACTGTGTTTACCTCTACCACTTCTGCTGGAATGCTATTCCATACATCCACTACCCTCTCAGTAAAGTAATACTTCCTGATATTACTTTTAAATCGTTGCCCCTCTAATTTAAGACTATGTCCTCTAGTTGTGGAAGTTTTTCTTCTTTTAAATATACTCTGTTCCTTTACTGTGTTGATTCCCTTTATGTATTTAAATGTTTCTATCATATCCCCCCTGTTATGTCTTTCCTCCAAGCTATACATGTTAAGATGCTTTAACCTTTCCTGGTAAGTTTTATCCTTCAACCCATGAACCAGTTTAGTAGCCCTTCTCTGAACTCTCTGAAATCATTATAATAGTGCTTTGGAAGCTAGCAACGAAGTGCTGTGGGCACTGTCTGGTGTCCAAAATGCATGTTTTACATTTTGCATTGCTTAAATTGTGAAAATCTTACACGTAGATGAATTTGTGAAATTACAGAAGTTTGCAAGAAACCAGGACTGCCCACACTAGCTGAGTAAAAGTACCTTCCTCTTTTTTTTTTTTTTTGCTGAAAGAACCAATGAGAATAATGCCATTAAAATTAATGGAATATCCTGTCTCTCTAGTGATGCCATCAGACAATGTTTTGCACTGTTAAGAGATCCTACTGTGTACAGTAAGCAAGCTTATTCTATTCCAGCAGCACAGGAAGTTAAATGAAACAAAACCTTATATGCAATTGTAGTATACATGCAGAGTAATCACTGGGGGAGGACTCAAGTAAAATATTAAAAATGTGATTTATGTAGAAAGCCTGCATCAAATTACACTGCGGGAAAATGCCTGTGCACTATACAAGCAGTAATCTTCAACATGCACCAAAGTGAGTTTGTGGACTAGATTGTCCCTTTAAGTCAATTGTGACACACAATTTTTCTTTTTGTCTTAAAATGCCTAGTTAGGGCTTCACAATTGCTCTCGCTGAACCACGGTATCAATTCCAGGGTGTCCTTTTTTTGGTTGCTAGATCGGTTTCAAAATAAACTGAATTGACAACCTTATTCTATCCCTCCAGCCATTGAACAATCCACAAGTTAAATAGTTACCTTTGTGCTTATAAGAATATTTCTGGACATATATATGTATAAATTACCCAGTAATTGACCTCTATGTCTACAAGCCCACCTTGTTAGTCCTTTACACAATAAGGATATAGGGGCATTCAAGTACCGTATTTGCTCGATTATAAGACGACCCCCCAAACTTTG
The DNA here is from genome assembly GCA_036172795.1 of Pelodytes ibericus. Lineage (NCBI taxonomy): Eukaryota > Metazoa > Chordata > Amphibia > Anura > Pelodytidae > Pelodytes > Pelodytes ibericus. The sequence continues at coordinate 156,812,861 of CM069861.1, read as the reverse complement.
GATATTCCATTAGGAAAAAAACTAAAAGCCTGAATATAAGACTACCCTATAGGAAAAAATTTCAACTTGTATATATTCATATGTAAATTGCTTTTTTAATAAAAAAATTATGATATCAAAAAATGTATTTCTAGTTTTTATTTCTTTTTATGTGCCAATGCTGCCTTTCTCTTTCCGTTGCCCCCATTTTTCTCTCTCTCCCCCCTTCCCTTGTCTGTCTCTTAACCCCCTCACTCCCCTTGGCTCTGTCTCTTAACCCCTTCCCTCCCCTTGTCTCTGTCTCTTAACCCCCTCACTCCCCTTGTCTCTGTCTCTTAACCCCCTCACTCCCCTTGTCTCTGTCTCTTAACCCCCTCACTCCCCTTGTCTCTGTCTCTTAACCCCTTCCCTCCCCTTGTCTCTGTCTCTTAACCCCCTCACTCCCCTTGTCTCTGTCTCTTAACCCCTTCCCTCCCCTTGTCTCTGTCTCTTAACCCCCTCCCTCCCCTTGACTCTGTCTCTGCCCCCCTCCCTCCCCCCTGTCTCTCTGTCCCCCCTGTCTCTCTGCCCCCCTCCCTCCCTCCCCCTGTCTCTCTGCCCCCCCCCCCCCTCCCTCCCTTCCCTTTACCTTGATCCCTGGTGGCTAGTGGGGGCAGCCGGGGGATGTCTGCACGATACTTGCAGACATCCTCCATGCTGCCCGACACGGCAGTCTATTATGACGGGAGGATGGGACACTTCATCGCGGCTGCTTCCGCACAGCCGCTTCACCGCCGACTCTACAGCACAAGACAGATCGCCGCTGGAGATTTCATCGCGGGACATTTCATCGCTAAAGGTAAGTATTTTACCCATTTTAGTTGGTTTAGAATTAGGGTTTAGGGGGTTAGTATTAGGGGTCGGGGTTAGTATTAGGGTTTAGGGGGTTAATTTTAGTATTAGGGGTCGGGGTTAGTATTAGGGTTAGTATTAGGGTTTAGGGGGTTAACTTTAGTATTAGGGGTCGGGGTTAGTATTAGGGTTTAGGGGGTTAATTTTAGTATTAGGGGTCGGGGTTAGTATTAGGGTTAGTATTAGGGTTTAGGGGGTTAACTTTAGTATTAGGGGTCGGGGGTTAGTATTAGGGTTAGTATTGGGGTTTAGGGGGTTAACTTTAGTATTAGGGGTTAGTATTAGGGTTAGTATTGGGGTTTAGGGGGTTAACTTTAGTATTAGGGGTCGGGGTTAGTATTAGGGTTCAGGGGGTTAATTTTAGTATTGGGGTTAATTTTAGTGTTAGTATTGGGGTTTAGTGATTAGTGTTACTATTGGGGGGGAATCATTTATTAGAGGGGGTTATTTTCGTTTTACTTTTAGATTTGTAAGAGCTGACAGTTCAGCACTGAACTGTCATCTCTTACATAGCTGCAGCCGCGTTATACTTCATTGCTGACAGTTCAGCGTTCTAACTGCCGCGCTGAACTGGCAGCGATGAAAATGCGGCGAAGAAGTGTCCTAGACCCTATGACAGCTGTCCGTCATAATAGTCTGCCGTGTCGGGCAGCATGGAGGATGTCTGCACGTATCGTGCAGACAACCCCCAGCTGCCCGATTGTCCCTGGTGCCTAGTGGGGCAGCAGAGAAAGTCTGTGACGAAAGCGGAAGTACCCGGCTTCTTCACAGAAGACCCGGCGGTCGTGCCGGGCGGAAGCAGGGGAGTCTGCGCTCGTTGCGCAGACATCCCCTGCTGCTAGAGAGGGGGATCCAGGTCCCCTGCAGCTCTGCTGGGGACCTGGATCTATGTCTTATAATCTGACCTCAATTTGAGGTCAGATTATAAGAAGACCTCGATTATAAGACGAGGGATAGTTTTCAGATTTTTTTTTCTGAAAAAAACCTCGTCTTATAATCGAGCAAATACGGTATTATCTTTTTTGATTGACTAACTCCAGCTTGGGTTGCCACCCAGCTGGTATTTTACAAGCAGGCTGGTAAAAATTTGACTTGATGCCAATATTAAGTCTATGGAGGCACCAGCAAGGCTGCTATTTTTGTTTTTGAGAAGGTGGCAACGCTAACCAGCATATATTTGAGCTGGAAATGTAAAAGCTTAATATCACTGCTCATAGTTTTCAATAGGAGCCACTTAATTGTATTCCTGTTTCTGGGGGAGGGGAGGGAGTATGTGTGGGATTATAGTGTATTTTATTAACCACACTTTTTGAGCACTTTTTCACTTCAAGCATTTATTTTGACATTTATTTGTTCTTACTATAACTAATAAAATAAATATTTATAGGATGGCAGGGAATTATGTTAGTTGTAGTGCAGTAACAGCTGGAGGGCTGCAACTAGACTTCCTAATTAGTGTTGAGCGAACCCGAACTGCACTGTTCGGGTTCGTACCGAACATTATGGTTTTTGGACCCCTGACCCGAACACGGACATTCCACTGTATGTTCGTGTTGGAGTTCGGGGTTCGGCGATTACATTGTATGTAATGCTATTGGCTTTCTATAAACCGAAATATTCTTTTATATTTTTTTACATTTCTCTATGAATGGGGACTCTATTTCGGTTTATAGAAAGCCAATAGCATTACATGTATTCCATAAGTCGAAAGTCTATAAACCGAACGACATTCGGTTTATAGACTTTCGGTTTATAGAATAGCAATAGCATTACATGTATTCTATAAACCGAAAGTCTATGAACCGAATGTAACGGACCGTCTACTGGACGAAGTAGACCCTCTGTCCGTTGTGGGAAATCACCTCCTTAGCCCCCACTTACAGCTCAGCATTCACCCAGCAAGTCTTTCCTGGACCCTTGTCCTTTGTACCCAAATAGACAGGACATCTAGCAGTTAGGTACGGCAAGATTGAATAACTCCTTTATTTGTGTAACAACACAGACTTATAAAAAGACATACACATGACATCACAGACATTAGTATACAATGGGGGGAGGTGGAACTAAACATAGTTCTCCAACTAACTGGGGCTAGGAAAACATTAGACATTCAGACTGCAAACCAAATAGGAATTAACATAGAGTGAGTAGACCTAATTACAATACACACACTAATGTACACAACATAATCAGTTTACCAGTTAATCCAGTTAAAACAGAACAATGGATGTTGGAGTAAACTATTGGAGTCACTGTCACATTATAAACCTTCAGAGTGGTCTACTCACAGAATTAAACATTACACATAAACCAATACACTAACAGAATATAACTAACTAACAATATTAACTTATAGTGTTATGGCACATCCATTACCCAGGTGGTCCGTTTATTCGTGAATTGGTTCGGTAGATTCAATCTACCGAACACCCAGGCAGAAAGGCACGAACAAGCCTTTCTGCAGGGGAAAATACAAGCTTTTACCATGGGGCCATAGTCCAGAGGCAGCAGGCGAGCAACCAGGCTTCTCCAGAACATAGTGGCGAGGTTGGTTCCACCACATCTCTCCCCTTTTCCAAACAGACTAACAGGGTATCTGACCTCCTGCCAGTCAGTGCCCTGGTTAGTCCAGCAGCGCACCCACGAAACAGAAACAGTACAGCCCACCCACAATAAATGGTTACTACACTCGAGTAAGGGAGAAACTTGTCCATGTCCAGGTGCCTCACCACGGCTGTGTGGGGGACTGGTATGCTGCCTATGTGGGTTGCTGAGTGGGCAGAGACCAGCGGTACTCTGGCCTGGTGCCAGCACTACCACAGAAGTAGCCTGGTTGCTGGAGGGGGAGACCGACTGTCTCCCCTTTGGATACACAGCTCTGCTGCTGGAGGGGGAGACCGATTGTCTCCCCTTTGGACAAACCACCATGCTGCTGTGGGGGGAGACTGACTTTCTCCCCTTTGGCTAAACAACCCTGTTGCTGGGGGACAGGACCGACTGTCCCTACCCCCTGTGCTGTAAGTGCAGAGACCACGGTCCCATCTGCACGGTTGTGGGGCTTACTGTCTCCCCCTGGTACGTTAAGCTGTCGCTGGGGAGAGGGGGTAACAAGCTCCTCTCCCATACATACTCCCATCCGCTGGAGAGGGAGACCGACTGTCTCCGCTCCCAATACAGTGTCCTGCTGCTGGGGAAAGGAGACTGGGCTCTCTATTCCCTGCTGGACACTCTGCCGCTGGGGAAAGGAGGCTGGGCTCTCTATTCCCTGCTGTATCTGCCGCTGGGGAGGGAAGACAAGGCTCTCCTCTCCCAATAAAACACTCTGCCGCTGGGGAGGGAGGACAAGGCTCTCCTCTCCCAATAAAACACTCTGCTGCTGGGGGACAGGACCGACTGTCTCTGCCCCCTGTTACTCAGCCTGCCGCTGGAGAAAGGAGACTGGGCTCTCTGTTCCCTGCAAATCACTTCCGGCGGGGGGTGGAGACGATGCTCTCCTCTCCCTGTGGGGCCAGTGGAGAGACCTCAGTCCCATCTCCACTTGCCGGCTGGAGGTCCTCCCAGTACATCTCTACGATCTCCTCCCAGCTGAAGGGCTCTGGACCTGGGTCTGCCACGATGCTCTCCTGCTGGGTATCCTCAATGGAGCGGAACAGGTGTTTGTAATCCTGCTCCAGTTCCCATTCCAGGGATACTAGGTGCGTCAAGTCTGGTCTCACTTCGTGGGGGTCATCCCAGACTTGCATACCCTCCCTCCAATCAAAAATATCTTGGAACCGGGTCTCATCAGGGCTCCCAAAGTCAGGTTCTGTGAAAGCCTCCCACAGCAAGCCAGGGCCATTAAACTCTTCTCCCTCCGGGATATCATGCTCCACTGTCCAGGGTGTATACCGAACTGTATACTACCAGAGTGCCTGGTAGGCATCCTCTAGCCATAGCTCCTGCCATACCCGGTGCTCGAGCTCCTTTACCCATTGCTCCAGGGGCTGCTCTTCCAGGAAGGGCATCCGCAGTGCCAGTCGCGTCTACTGTGGCTGCTCCTCGCTGGGAAGTCCCTCGCCCCTCTGATACTGTATGTTATCCAGTGCCTGGTACCAGATGCCTTCCCTTATTGCATCCCAGCCATCCAGGTCTTCCTCCTCATATTGAACTGCTGTTTGGTTCCAGCCTGGTTCCATCCTGCTGCTGTCAGGGTCGCTGTACTGAGACATGCGTTGCCCTCAAATTATAAATCCAGGAAATGGTGTTGCCTTGTAGCTGTCCTTCTGGGCTGTGAGAACCATCCCACTGCTGCCACCAATGTAACGGACCGTCTACCGGACGAAGTAGACCCTCTGTCCGTGGACCCCGGACCCGAACACGGACATTCCACTGTATGTTCGTGTTGGAGTTCGGGGTTCGGCGATTACATTGTATGTAATGCTATTGGCTTTCTATAAACCGAAATATTCTTTTATATTTTTTTACATTTCTCTATGAATGGGGACTCTATTTCGGTTTATAGAAAGCCAATAGCATTACATGTATTCCATAAGTCGAAAGTCTATAAACCGAACGACATTCGGTTTATAGACTTTCGGTTTATAGAATAGCAATAGCATTACATGTATTCTATAAACCGAAAGTCTATGAACCGAATTTAACGGACCGTCTACTGGACGAAGTAGACCCTCTGTCCATGCTGGGAAATCACCTCCTTAGACCCCACTTACATGCTCAGCATTCACCCAGCAAGTCTTTCCTGGACCCTTGTCCTTTGTACCCAAATAGACAGGACATCTAGCAGTTAGGTACAGCAAGATTGAACAACTCTTTTATTTGTGTAACAACACAGACTTATAAAAAGACATACACATGACATCACAGACATTAGTATACAATGGGGGTGGGGGGTGGAACTAAACATAGTTCTCCAACTAACTGGGGCTAGGAAAACATTAGACATTCAGACTGCAAACCAAATAGGAATTAACATAGAGTGAGTAGACCTAATTACAATACACACAGTAATGTACACAACATAATCAGTTTACCAGTTAATTCAGTTAAAACAGAACAATGGATGTTGGAGTAAACTATTGGAGTCACTGTCACATTATAAACCTTCAGAGTGGTCTACTCACAGAATTAACATTACACATAAACCAATACACTAACATAATATAACTAACTAACAATATTAACGTATAGTGTTATGGCACATCCATTACCCAGGTGGTCCGTTCATTCGTGAGTTGGTTCGGTAGATTCAATCTACCGAACACCCAGGCAGAAAGGCATGAACAAGCCTTTCTGCAGGGGAAAATACAAGCTTTTACCATGGGGCCATAGTCCAGAGGCAGCCGGCGAGCAACCAGGCTTCTCCAGAACATAGTGGCGAGGTTGGTTCCGCCACAATAGACTTTTGGCTTATGGAATACATGTAATGCTATTGCTATTCTATAAATAAAAATAGAGTCCCCATTCATAAGAATAGGTCAATTGACCCAATGGCGTCCCGAGGGGGGGGCGGGGGGTGTGGACCACACCGGGTGACACCTCCAGCGGGGGTGACAGGCGTGTTGCCGGCACCCCCAGCACAGCGTTCCTTAACTTTTTTTTGGGCAGCCGCATCCGCTAGATGCGGCCGCCGGAAAAAAGAGAAATAAATCACAGCGACCGGATGTGACGTAACGTCACATCCGGTGACTGTTTCCCTCCTCCGTGCAGGAGGAAAGATTGCACGGAGGAGGCGTCCGTTCGGGGGGACACGGAGCAGCAGTAGCCATTCAGTAAGTGATGGGGAAGCGGGGGGGGGTTTAAAACGGGCTCTTTAATTGCACACTATTACTGGGCTCTGACTGGCACTATATTACTGGGCTCTGACTGGCACAATATTACTGGGCTCTGACTGGCACTATATTACTGGGCTCTGACTGGCACAATATTCCTGGGCTCTGACTGGCACAATATTCCTGGGCTCTGCATGGCCCAATATTCCTGGGCTCTGACTGGCACAATATTACTGGGCTCTGATTGGCACACTATTACTGGGCTCTGAACGACACAATATTAGAGGCATCTGACTGGCACAATATTCCTGGGCTCTGACTGGCACAATATTCCTGGGCTCTGACTGGCACAATATTTCTGGGCTCTGACTGGCACAATATTACAGGCATCTGACTGGCACAATATTCCTGGGCTCTGACTGGCACAATATTCCTGGGCTCTGACTGGCACTATATTACTGGGCTCTGACTGGCACAATATTACTGGGCTCTGACTGGCACAATATTCCTGGGCTCTGACTGGCACAATATTACTGGGCTCTGACTGGCACAATATTACTGGGCTCTGACTGGCACTATATTGCTGGGCTCTGACTGGCACAATATTCCTGGGCTCTGACTGGCACAATATTCCTGGGCTCTGCATGGCCCAATATTCCTGGGCTCTGACTGGCACAATATTACTGGGCTCTGACTGGCACAAGATTCCTGGGCTCTGACTGGCACAATATTACTGAGCTCTAACTGGCACAATATTACTGGGCTCTGACTGGCACAATATTCCTTGGCTCTGACTGGCACAATATTCCTTGGCTCTGACTGGCACAATATTACTGGTATCTGAATGGCACAATATTACTTGTATCTGAATGGCACAATATTACTGGGCTCTGACTGGCACAATATTCCTGGGCTCTGACTGGCACAATATTACAGGCATCTGAATGGCATAATATTACTGGGCTCTGACTGGCACAATATTACTGGGCTCTGATTGGCACACTATTACTGGGCTCTGAATGACACAATATTACAGGCATCTGACTGGCACAATATTACAGGCATTGACTGGCACAATATTCCTGGGCTCTGACTGGCACAATATTCCTGGGCTCTGACTGGCACAATATTCCTGGGCTCTGACTGGCACAATATTTCTGGGCTCTGACTGGCACAATATTACAGGCATCTGACTGGCACAATATTCCTGGTATCTGACTGGCACTATATTACTGGGCTCTGACTGGCAGAATATTACTGGGCTCTGACTGGCACAATATTCCTGGGCTCTGACTGGCACTATATTACTGGGCTCTGACTGGCACAATATTACTGGGCTCTGACTGGCACAATATTCCTGGGCTCTGACTGGCACAATATTACTGGGCTCTGACTGGCACAATATTACTGGGCTCTGACTGGCACTATATTGCTGGGCTCTGACTGGCACAATATTCCTGGGCTCTGACTGGCACAATATTCCTGGGCTCTGCATGGCCCAATATTCCTGGGCTCTGACTGGCACAATATTACTGGGCTCTGACTGGCACAAGATTCCTGGGCTCTGACTGGCACAATATTACTGAGCTCTAACTGGCACAATATTACTGGGCTCTGACTGGCACAATATTCCTTGGCTCTGACTGGCACAATATTCCTTGGCTCTGACTGGCACAATATTACTGGTATCTGAATGGCACAATATTACTTGTATCTGAATGGCACAATATTACTGGGCTCTGACTGGCACAATATTCCTGGGCTCTGACTGGCACAATATTACAGGCATCTGAATGGCATAATATTACTGGGCTCTGACTGGCACAATATTACTGGGCTCTGATTGGCACACTATTACTGGGCTCTGAATGACACAATATTACAGGCATCTGACTGGCACAATATTACAGGCATTGACTGGCACAATATTCCTGGGCTCTGACTGGCACAATATTCCTGGGCTCTGACTGGCACAATATTCCTGGGCTCTGACTGGCACAATATTTCTGGGCTCTGACTGGCACAATATTACAGGCATCTGACTGGCACAATATTCCTGGTATCTGACTGTCACTATATTACTGGGCTCTGACTGGCAGAATATTACTGGGCTCTGACTGGCACAATATTCCTGGGCTCTGACTGGCACAATATTACTGGGCTCTGACTGGCACAAGATTCCTGGGCTCTGACTGGCACAATATTACTGGGCTCTAACTGGCACAATATTACTGGGCTCTGACTGGCACAATATTCCTTGGCTCTGACTGGCACAATATTACTGGTATCTGAATGGCACAATATTACTTGTATCTGAATGGCACAATATTACTGGGCTCTGACTGGCACAATATTCCTGGGCTCTGACTGGCACAATATTACTGGGCTCTGACTGGCACAATATTAGAGGCATCTGAATGGCATAATATTACTGGGCTCTGACTGGCACAATATTCCTGGGCTCTGACTGGCACAATATTACTGGGCTCTGACTGGCACAATATTACTGGGCTCTGACTGGCACAATATTCCTTGACTCTGACTGGCACAATATTACTGGTATCTGAATGGCACAATATTACTTGTATCTGAATGGAGTAGTATGTAGGCACATAAGATGTCAAACTATTTTTGACAGGTGCCCCGCCCCTTTTGTGTAAGCCACGCCCACGGGAGTCACATAAGACGGCAAACTATTTTTGACAGGTGCCCACCCCTTTTGTGTAAACCACGCCCACTGCGCGTTATAACCACGCCCCCTGCGCATCATGACATACCAACCGCCCTTTTATGGGGGTACCCGCCCCTTTTGTGTAAACCACTCCCACTGCGCATTATAACCACGCCCCCCTGCGCATCGTGACGTATCGGGCGCCATTTTATGGGGGGTGCCAGCCCCTTTTGTGTAAATCACACCCACTGCGCGTTATAACCACGCCCCATGCGCATCATTACGTATCAACCGCCATTTTAGGGACACTACCGATATTTTAGACCCCATTTTAATAATCCCACGCCCCCATGGCGTAATATAACCGCGCCCCCCTGTAAACCACAACCCTGGTGATAACCCCTACGGTTATAAGTGGAACTACAATTTTTCTAAATAAAAGAGAGCGTCCCTGGGTGGGATAAGTGGAACTACAACTTGTTATGTAACTGCGGACAAGTTTAGACATGTGCGCAAGCCCCTGGAGTTGTCCAGACATGTCCTAAGACACTGACTTATTAACGGCGGACATGTCTTAAAGCCCGGGCGTGGCCCAGACATGTCCTAAGACCGGTGTTTATTAAAGACTAGACTAAAAATAAGACAGTGACAAAGTGTATCATAGAAAAGATTTTTATTAGAAAAAAATTACAAAACAATAGAAATTTCATAGTCCAAACAATAAAATCAAACAATACACAGCAAAGGGTATATACACAGACAATGTTGTATTCAGAGGGTATATGCAATAGAATCAAGGAATACACAGACAATGTGATATACAGAATAAATACAGATTATAAATTCAGCCATCCAGCAGGATGCATCATTGTACGTGGGCGTCTCTAAGGCAACAAATAACCATGCAGGGTAGTTAACCTTGGGGAGCTAAAAGGCACATTTTGTATTGTGTGTCTTTTTTTAATTAAGTGGGGTGTTATGGCCGGCGTTGCTCTGTCAAGATGATCAATTTTCAATTGCTCCAAATAGTCTCTATTTGAAGTGTTACCCACAATTGTAGAAGGTATATTCAGGTCGGCCATAGCCTTAAGAAAAGTCTCCCAACCCAGAGGTAGTTTACGCCTTGTAATGCTGTGACTCTGTGTAACACCACGTACCAGGTCAAGTATATTGGACCCTGGTACAACTGTGTTTTTGTAAACAAATTCACCTTTATCAGTCCAAGCGGCTGTGTCTTTAGAGTGAGACATTCTGCTCAGCAACAATTCAGCATTTTTTTTATAGCGGACATTCACATTATTAATCACTTCACGATATACAGGATCTGAAGTATCAGAGACTACAGCAGTATGAGGAGACTCATCAGTTTGTTTTAATGAATTGGTGTCTCCAGGCGGTAAGAAAAGGGTCAATCCCAGCTTTTCGCTTTCACCCTGTTTAGCCTGTATCAAGTATTTTTGTAATATAGTGGTATACCTCCTTATCTTCTCAGCATCCGATACGCTGCTGTTTTGAAGAACAGCCATAACTTCAGTGTCTAGGCCCTGTTTGACAGCGTCATGAGCGGTCTCAGACGTCTGACTTGTTCGCTGTATGAGGTCCAGCTCCTGTTTGGACACTAAATATTTTTTCTCAGCGTTTGCCATTAACGGTTAGTCAAAAGGCCGGTCAACAGAGGTATAGCAAAACCCAAAAGAGAGCCAATAAATCCTCCAGACTGTTTAACCAGCTGCTTTTTCTTAATTAAAGAGGTTTTTTTGCGGCTCAGGGCTTTTATATTTTTACGCCACTTTTTAAGTTTTTCTATTTGGTGCGGTGATAAAGGTATCTTACCTTTAAGGGTGTTAAGAGCTATTTCACATATTGCCGTGACCAAATCGTGAGATGCAGAGCATAAAATATCTTTTTTCTGAGACAGTGACGCCCTTATTAGACTTTTTAAAGTAGACCAATTGCGACGTATACGCATAGACATCCTTACATATACAGGTACTCAACCGTGAATGATCTGTTAAGACTGAACTAATGCCTTTTAGAGTTTTGTTTTTTATAAATATAAACAGCAGGCAGATCAGGTAGAAAGATGCCGGTTCTTAAACGGAACTCTTCGGGGGTTGTAGACCTTAAATCTACCAACAGATAGCCGTAAGGTTTGTGGGTGGCATTTTCAAAATCTAAAAAAATCTGTGCTTTACCAGGGTACATTTGGCGGGCCAGAGTAGTGATCTGTAGTTTATCTCTTGGGTTCTTAAAAAGCACCATATATTTAGTGTTTAAAGCTATAGTGCGACTTTTTTTACCTTGGCAGAACACGTTTTGCACCAGATACATGATACTCAGATTTCTGTGATGCACATACTTGGTGAATGCTTTCTCAATCTCCGAGCTCTCACTGGCAGCATCCATTAAGTCATCAACAATAGTCAAATTTACTCTGTTAGGAGGGAACAAATCATCATCATTAAATGTCAAGGGTAAACATTCTATAAAACGAATATTTAGAATTGTGCACAATAAGTCATCATAAAGCACTTGCCAGCAGGCATAAAACCAAACAATGTTATCAGGGTTGTGCGACAATAAAGCGTCAGCATTCTGTAAAACCTGTTTAACAAAAAAACTTTTCCCAGAGTTCGAGGGTCCGGCTAATATACATGAAAAAGGATGCTGTAAACGAGTATCCATGGTAAATAATCAGTAGCCAAAAGGGAGGGTGGTAAAGTGGTTGACCAAATATCTTTTAGTATATACACACTTCTGTGTTTTTTGCAGCGGTCGTGTCTCTATTTGCCAAAGGGGCTTATTTCTGACTATGGATGACTGACGTACAACAATACGTTTCTGTTCTTCAGGTTCAGGATGCAGGGGATAGTCCAAAACCAGGTCTTTTAAACTGTCAAAGTTAATCAGTTGCACTGTGCTGGCCTGTAGCGTTATGCCTTTCACCTTTAGAGATGTTTAACAGTCGAGAGTTTGTAACCATAAGTCTTGGGCCCTGCGGATACAAACTCTGTAATGTGTGTGTCACTGGGTATTTCACTAGTCAGCTCACCCAGATAGTCCCCTAGAGGTGGATTCCAGTCACCTGCTTTACTGACAAAAATAACAGAGTCAGTGTCGTGGTAGAGGCACCTCTCATTAAGGCGAATTAAAACATCATACAGTTCAAGTCGTGCATAGGCTGTGGTAAAACAAGCAATAAAGATATTGGTATTGCGTGACACAGTGTGACAATCCTCTGCGTACTTCCAACTGACCATGGCTGTTTCATCATTTATGAATGACAAAGAAGACACATCATATTGTGGTAAGAATGCATAGCCAAAAAGCTCATCAGGATCAGAAACAAGGCTGGTGTTTTGCAAATTAGGTTTCTGTCCGAATTTACCCCATAATGAGTTTAGAAATAATTTAGCAATTTGTCTTTTTGCAGGGTTTACTTCTATTTGCGGCGGCCTTAGCAACACCCCTTCTTTAGCGTGATAGGCTTTTATGTATTGCTGTCTTTTTTCATCGGTTGTACACCACGCAGGATAACCGGAGGCCTCCTGTTTATCCCTAAGGTGCACTTTAATGTATTTTTCAAATAACTTGATGGAAGATTTTGAAAAATGCCAGATCTCAAAGATTTTACCCAGTCTGTAGCCCATAGTCAGTGCCTTCTGTATTTCAATGGTGCACCAAGTACCTGTCAAAGAACGATCCTCCTCATTATGTTCGCAAGGCACCTTTAGGGTATTGGCGGTACATGTGCGACATAATGGGAACATAAGTTTGCCATTCATTTTAACCGGTAGAACGGGGAAAAATAACCCTCTGGGTGGGTAGACTTTTACTGTAGCAAGACCAAAATAGCTATCAAATGACTGAAAATTATCATAAATGATTACAGGATGGCCAATGGGATATCTTTTTGTTTTGTTGATGTAGGGATATAGACTGGTAAAATCATAATACTGTATGGTCTCACCCGGAGCTGCTTTGTGGTACAATTTGATAGCATTTGTGCGGCCCCCGTAAAGGGCGTCACGGGGGTTCAATGCTTGGGGGAAATCTTTCTCAAGAAGAAAAACCTGTATATCCTTGTCAGTTTCTAACATGTTTGACCACTCGTGCTCCCAGATCTCCCGGACCACATAGCCCTGTCTTTTTAGAAAATGAGTTCTAACACAGGTTTTGTGGTGTAACTGTGCATAGGTGGTGTTTGTTACAGGATTAAAAGCCTTTTCATTATAACAAGACGTACAGCCATGGTAGAAACAACCCTGGAATTCAAAAGCTGTAGGCTGACCGTTAATAAGAGCGTATCCATCCAAAAAATAGTTACCAACAGCCTTTTCACCACCCTGTAGGGCATGCTGAATGGTTATCCCCTCCTTGTGTGCAACATACATTAACCATTGTATAGATTTTGTTGAGAAGCGTTTCTGTTTTTTATGGTAATTGTCTGTGGGTAAAAGCGCTATGGTGTCTTTTGGCAAGAACTTTAATCGGTACATGGCCATGCACACCGATGCTAGTGTCGTGAGACTAAATGGATCAATATTGTCTATAACTATTTCAGGACCATCAGGCCCCTTAACAATTTTTTTGGTCTTGGTCATATCCAACACACTTTGTCTGTAGCATACACAGGCCTGCTTTGACATCGTCTATACAATATTTTTTTAGTTCAGCTTGAAAATTGAATTCACAATGATGGTTCTCTTGATACCAGATTGTAAATTCCTTTTTATCATCACACATCATTTGCTCATAACCATAATGATCCATCGAAGGCATAGGGCCAATGTAGTTCTGATTCTGAGCGGTGTTAAAAAAATGGGGACAATAGCCTTTACAGCCTTTGAATCCCAGAGCCTGCGGCAACTTACTTAGCTTCATGGGTAGAAAGTTTAAAGAATCAATAAATCTGATGCCTATATTACGCCATGGGGGCGTGGGATTATTAAAATGGGGTCTAAAATATCGGTAGTGTCCCTAAAATGGTGGTTGATACGTCATGATGCGCAGGGGGCGTGGTTATAATGCGCAGTGGGTGTGATTTACACAAAAGGGGCTGGCACCCCCCATAAAATGGCGCCTGATACGTCACGATGCGCAGGGGGGGTGGTTATAATGCGCAGTGGGCGTGGTTTACACAAAAGGGGCGGGCACCCCCATAAAATGGCGGTTGGTATGTCATGATGCGCAGGGGGCGTGGTTATAACGCGCAGTGGGCGTGGTTTACACAAAAGGGGTGGGGCACCTGTAAAAAATAGTTTGGCGTCTTATGTGACTCCAGTGGGCGTGGCTTACACAAAAGGGGCGGGGCACCTGTCAAAAATAGTTTGACATCTTATGTGCCTACATACTAATGAATGGCACAATATTACTGGGCTCTGACATGCACAATATTACTGGGCTCTGACTGGCACAATATTCCTGGGCTCTGACTGGCACAATATTACTGGGCTCTGACTGGCACAAGATTCCTGGTATCTGAATGGCACAATATTACTTGTATCTGAATGGCACAATATTACTGGGCTCTGACTGACACAATATTACTGGGCTCTGACTGGCACAATATTCCTGGTATCTGAATGGCACAATATTACTTGTATCTGAATGGCACAATATTACTGGGCTCTGACTGGCACAATATTCCTGGTATCTGACTGGCACAATATTACTGGGCTCTTACTGGCACAATATTACTGGGCTCTGACTGGCACAATATTTCTGGGCTCTGACTGGCACAATATTACAGGCATCTGACTGGCACAATATTCCTGGTATCTGACTGGCACTATATTACTGGGCTCTGACTGGCACAATATTACTGGGCTCTGACTGACACAATATCCCTGGGCTCTGACTGGCACAATATTACTGGGCTTTGACTGGCACAAGATTACTGGGCTCTGACTGGCACAATATTACTGGGCTCTAACTGGCACAATATTACTGGGCTCTGACTGGCACAATATTCCTGGGCTCTGACTGGCACAATATTACTGGTATCTGAATGGCACAATATTACTTGTATCTGAATGGCACAATATTACTGGGCTCTGACTGGCACAATATTACTGGGCTCTGACTGGCACAATATTCCTGGTATCTGAATGGCACAATATTAATGGGCTCTGACTGGCACAATATTACTGGGCTCTGACTGGCACAATATTCCTGGTATCTGACTGGCACAATATTACTGGGCTCTTACTGGCACAATATTACTGGGCTCTGACTGGCACAATATTCCTGGTATCTGACTGACACAATATTCTTGGTATCTAACTGGCACAATATTACTGGGCTCTGATGGCACAATATTCCTGGTATCTGACTGGCACAATATTCCTGGTATCTGACTGGCACAATATTACTGAGCTCTGACTGGCACAATATTACTGGTATCTGACTGGCACAATATTACTGGTATTTGACTGGCACAATATTCCTGGTATCTATAATTGTACAATTGTCACCTCATGGGGCTCCTGTGTGTTGCATAATTAATGGCAGTCCCATGTGTGCATAATTATGGGACGCTTGTGTGTGGCATATTTATTGGGCCCCATGTGCGGCATAATTAAGGGACTCTTTTGTGTGGCGTAATTTAGGGACTCTTTTCTGTAGCATAATTATGGGGCACCTGTGTGTGTGTGGCATAGTCATGGGGCACCTGTGTGTGTGGTATAATTAATTGGGCAGAGGTGAGGCATAAATAGTGGGGCTCTGGTGTGGCATAATTTATGGGGCTCTGTTGTGCCATAATTTATGGGGCTCCTGTGTGTGGCATAGTTATGGGGCTCCTGTGTGTGGCATAGTTATGGGGCTCCTGTGTGTGGCATAGTTATGGGGCTCCTGTGTGTGGCATAGTTAATAGGCCATCTAGCTGGCATTACTAAGGAATCTGTTTGTCATTGTATTGGAGGAAATCCAGATGGGTGACACCATGAGTTTCCGCACCGGGTGACACCAACCCTAGTGACGCCCCTGAATTGACCTATTGTTATGAATGGGGACTCTATTTCGGTTTATAGAAAGCCAATAGCATTACATGGCTATTGGCTTTCTATAAACCGAAATAGAGTCCCCATTCATACGAATAGGGCCTATTCGTATGAATGGGGACACTCATCCACATTTTACTTTATTTTGCAGCCCTCTAGCCCTTTCCAGGACTTTTTTAGAGGCATTTTAGGGGCCAAAAGTTTGTGTCCCTATTGACTTCAATGGGGTTCAGGTTCGGGGTCTTTTTTCCAAAGTTCGGCCGAACCCGAACATCCAGGTGTCCGCTCAACTCTATTCCTAATGTGTAGCACTTTCCAGTTGTTTTGTCTTGTCACTTTTTGTGCCTTATCTGCCAGTAAAACTCTTTGTGTCTGTCTCAGATTTACCCTTTAGAAATAATCCCCAGTTTTGGCTTCCGGGAGAGGGCTTATGTGTTTCACAGTTCACTTAGCAGCAAGCTGAGCTGTGGGTGGTGTTCTACATGAATCTATCAGGGTATTTTGATAATCCCCTGATACCAGCGGACGTCTTTACAATGTCCTTTCACTCCCAATAAATCCGCTTTTATATTCTACTTTAATTCTAAAGGTGAGGCACATGTACCAATAATTTTGTCAGTAGGAAAATCATTTAAAAAAAGTTTCTTTGGCCCTCAGAAACTGATCTGAGGAGGCCAGCAAGACCCACCCTTTGTGAGGAGGTAAATAATCGGATAGCATGTGTCACAGACAGAGTTGCAGCATTGGGCAAGTCTGGGGGAGGGAGGGCGGAGAGGTAACATTAGGCAAGTCTAGGGGAGGGGGGAGAGGCAGCATTGGGCAAGTCTAGGGGAGGGAGGGGGGAGAGGTAACATTGGGCAAGTCTAGGGGAGAGGGGAGAGGCAGCAATGGGCACGTCTAGGTGAGGGAGCAGGGGAGAGGCAACTGGCTATGGGGGGGGGCAGATTGGCAAATAAAAGGAAATAAAAACAAGAAATACATTTTTTATCTCATTTTTATTAACTATGAAAAATAAATTTACATGTGAATATATTTAAGTTAAACTTTTTTTCTTATAGGGTGGTCTTATATTAAGGCTTTTAGTTTTTTTCCTAAAGTCTTATAATCAGGGTCGTCTTCGAGCAAATATGGTAATTGTACTGTGCCTTTCTTCCCTCAGGTAATAATGTATTTGTTAAAATATAAGACAAGGTTTTTTCAGAGTAAATGCTCTGAAAAAGACCCCTCGTCTTATATTCGAGGTCGTCTTATAGTCTGACCTAAAATCAAGGTCAGACTATAAGACTGGGATCCAGGTCCCCCGCAGAGCAATGTGCGCAGACTTCCTCCACTGCTGCCTGGCATGTCCGTCGGGACCTCTATAATGAAGCCGGGACCTTCCGGCTTCATCTTAAAAGTCCCGGCGGAAGTGCCGGGCAGCAACGAAAGATGTCTGTGCGTATCGTGCAGACATCCTCTGGCTACCCCCACTAGCTGTTTATTTCTTCAAAAGAAAAGAGCCTGAGTGTCTTATCCTGGTGGCAGCAGGAAAGAAGTATTACCTCTCGGGGCTTTTTCACGCAAGTTGCACTTTAAGTGCTTTATATTTTGTACGTGTATCCATTGTTTTTATTGCCTGGTTTGTGTTAGCCACTGCGCAATGGCTTTTTAATGTGTTTTTTAGATGGAAATGATTAAAACCGACTGACTACATATTCTGATGAGCCTGATTTCAATATCCGTTTGTGAGTGCACCCCTGTAGAGATTTACTATACATCCAATTATATTTAAACTGTGTTGCACTATTGTTGTTTTTTTGTTTCTCTTCCCGGTACATGCGCCCCTACTCCGTCTTGTTTTTCTATTGTCAAGTGCCCGAGGAGCACTTTTACGGGTGCTGCAGTGCCAGAGGAGGAGTATAATTTAATTACCATTTCACTTTATTCACTATTTTGTTCACTGTTTATATTTGGGTTAAGTGTCACACTTTCTTTCTTCATACCCCCACTAGCTGCCAGGAGATTTGGGCAGCCGGGGGATGTCTGCACGATAGCTCAGACATCCTCTATGCTGCCCGACACTTCCGTCTATTATGAGAGAGAGTGACAGACACAACGTGGGGGGAGGGGGAGAAAGTGACAGACACAACATTGGAGAGAGGGGGAGAGAGAGAGAGATAGACAATGCTGGGGGGAGGGAGGGGAAGAGAGAGACAACGTTGGAGGGAGGGGGAGCATTGGGAAAGTCTGGGGGGTAGAGGCAGCATTGGCAAATAAAAACAAGAAATGCATTTTTTTTATATCATAATTTTTTAATTAAATATGAAAAAGCACTTTACATGTGAATATATACAAGTTAAACTTTTTTTCTTATAGGATAGTCTTATATTCAGGCTTTTAGTTTTTTCCTAAAGGAATATCCAAAGTTTGGGGGGTCGTCTTATAATCAGGGTCGTCTCATATTCAAGCTAATACGGTACAAACCTGGACATACTATCTGGTGGCTGGGTACCTTCAGGTAAATACGTAATGTCAGCAACCTGATCCATTGTGAGATATATGGCATAATTAGTATCTTATATAAAAATAACAAACACTTTAAGTTGCTTATAACCAAATATGAACAATTGTTAATATATATATATATATATTAACCCAATGAGATATAAGTAATGGTATTCATATTATTTCATTAGCTTTATGTTAAAATTACTTGCTATAACTGGCATTAATGGTAGTCACACAATTACAACAAAACCACGTTGTGGGCAATAAAAATAGTACAGTCAGTATTCAGTTTGGCATAAGTGCCAAAATAAACAACACCTAAGCTAATTTATATATAGAGAGATAGATGATAGATAGATACAAACTACTTTTTACAAATAGAATTCTATGCCATTCTATCTTATACTACCTATACACTAAATAAATAAAAAACATAATTTGAGGATATATAAACCTGTGTCATTCTTGTCCACTGAGATTTTAACATGTTATACAACCCATCAAGCACAGAGACACTTTTAATATTCAGGAATTTGTACAGTAATAAAATAATATCTTTGTTTCATCATATGTGCAGTATTAAAATTTTATATTTCCACATAGATCAAATAAAAAAGGACAATCAATTTGTAAATAGAAAGATTACTGGCACAAAGCCGAATATACACGAACTTAACAGGGACTCTTCCCACTGAAATATTATTTTGGCTTAAACAGCAGTTAATGATCCCAAATGTAAGCAGATATTATTTGGCATATTAAACTGATACATGTGTTTTAAAGTCTGCTGTCTTCTCCCTTGTTTCCACATGCAAAATCTACTCGTTATACTCCTTACCTGATGCCGATTTTTATAATCAACACACAAACGCCTTGAACCTGGTTTTAAAGGGCTCAAAAAAATGTGAGTTTATTCCCTATCGAAGGATATATTCCAACATTGGAAGTTATACTACGCAATATTTGGTTTTATGTGTCTTTGTTTCCTACCTTCAAGTTTACCCACAGAATCAACACCAGTTGAGAGATAAGTGCATTTATGTAATTTTATATATTTATATAAGTTTCTTGCGCACCCTTTATTTCTATGCAAATTGTTAATTAGATTTCTCTAATAGTTAATATGCTGTTTTGTAGTAAACATCAAATCAATTAGGCTAAATGATGCAAATGAGATTGATAGCAGACTTCATGTCTTTAGTCAATCAATATCACACACATAGGTCAAGAGCCACAGGCAGGGTCATACCAAGGGTCAAGCATCAGATGTGCAGCTCTATTATTTGTTTTACTCATTGTCTCTGATGCACAGGTTCCATAAATTATATCCTTCCAATATTGGATAAAACTGACCTCTATAAGTTCACTAGCATGTGAATAAATCTCTGATTTAATGTTTCTATATTGGAGTAATTTATTTTTTCAATGATTACAAATTGTGATTTCTTGATGTCATTTTATTGTATTCAATCAATAACTTAGCTTTGGTAACAACACTGTGGTATATTGGATTGTCAATACTATGATAGTTTAACAGATTATAATTTCCTAAAAAAACAAAATTGCAGTACTTTTCTATATTGCTTATGCTGCTTTTTAGCATTTGTCTTGTTGTATGTTTAAATAACTTTATTGTTCCAAGGGCCAAGATTCTTGATGAATGAAATAATAGGTTCCCCCATTAGAAAATCTGGACCCAAATATCAAGATACCCAGTAAACTGAATGTGCCTCCACAGTTCAGACATCATAGCCAGTACCAAAACTAAAAGCAATTGAAACATGCCCGAAACGCACTGAACCAAAGCAGTAGGAGGATAAAAACTCATGTCTGGAGGAATTTGGCTGTTGCAAAAATTGCCAAAGTCTTCCCCCAAATAATAACAATTTTTTTATAGCCCCCATGGCCCTTAAAATAATAATTTGGGGCCAGGGCAAGTAGCCCCGACCCTCCCACCTATGATGAACTGGGCTGGGAGCTAGACAATTGCTCTCATCCCCAAATATAATTTATTGGGGGCTATGGCTATTTGCTATGATGACAGGCTGCTCACTGACCAAATGGCCCCCAGTCCCTTTATAACACATTCGGGGCCAGAGCTGCTTGCCTTGTCCCCCCATATAATAACATTAACCCCCCCCCCCCCCCCCAGATGTCCAGAGGCTGACCCAACTGCCTACGGAACCCCATCCAGTAAAACAAAAAAACCTGGGCTCCAAAGACTGCCCAAATGCCTCCCCTCCCCACAATAACATATATACCCTTCCCTGGGGTTTGGCCGAATGCCCCTAATCCACATAAAAATATTAACCCCCTCCATGTGGTTCGGGAGCTGGTCAAATAAAAAAATTCCTACCTACCCG
Source organism: Pelodytes ibericus (assembly GCA_036172795.1). Classification (NCBI taxonomy): domain Eukaryota; kingdom Metazoa; phylum Chordata; class Amphibia; order Anura; family Pelodytidae; genus Pelodytes; species Pelodytes ibericus. The sequence goes on along the minus strand of CM069861.1, from coordinate 156,791,698 downwards.
ATCTCTACTTGCCCAGGTAGGTATGTAAAAACATACCTGTGAAAAAGGGTGCCTTGTGAATGAAATTATACCTGTTCCTGATGACCAGTGACGATCCGCAAAGCTCTTAAGTCCTCATCTACAGCACAGGGAAAGGGGCCACCCCAAACAAAAATGTATCCACCTAATGCTAAAAATCGCTGGGAAAAGTTTTTAAAAAGCTTGGCCTTTTTATTAAGCATCTGTCCTCAGCGGAGAACTGATGCAGTAACGTATAGTAGAGCGAAGATTTCATTTAAAACTAAAAAGGCATCCTATATCCCAGCTCTAGCATTGGATGGTTTATTGTTTAAAATGAGATCCCAGTTCTGTTAGCAGGGATTACATTCTGTACCCAGTCTCCGCTGGGTGACGGATGCTTAGGGAAGGGGCTGTGCATTTTTTATTTATTTTTGATGACATGATTTGTTTTTTTGCATTAGGTGGATTAATAATTTTTTTGGGTGGCCCCTTTCCCTGGGCTGAAAATGAAGACTCGAGTCTTGCTCATGGCAAGCCCTGGCCCCTAATATATACTATGGGAGCTGGGAGCCATTAGGCCAACTCCTAGCAATGGTTATTGTACTACTGAAGCCCTGGCTCCCAATGTATATTATATACAGGGCTAGGAGCATTTGCTAAGTACCTCTTGATTCCAGGTTGATAAGGATGATTTGAAAGAGGTTCTTCAGCAGTTACTTCATACTTTTAGTTACAATACTAGGCATTAAACTAAACCTTAGCTTCTTAACCCTAGCACTTAAACTAAGCCAAGAGGAAATCTTTACTTTTCACTAGAAATAGTTTGCTTCCTGGTCATTCTACATGTGTTCTCTCCTTCCCCCATTCCAGCCAATGTCCAGTCTTTCCTCACCCCCTCCAGGATTTACCTGGTGAAACAAAAGGTCATCTCTCCCTAGTGACACCTGTTGGTAGGAATAATGCACTTCTTACAATGCAACATAGAACATTAGGTATCAAAGGAATGCAACAGTTAAAGGAGTTGTTTATCTAAAGGGAGCTACTTCATATCATTAATATGCACTTATAAAGTTGCATCTGTGACGTGAATCACTAATAAATGACTTTGCAAGCCATATCCAATACATCTATTTAGCTGGACTTTGGCTATTATGGAAAAAACTAGAGATGGGCAAAACGAAAGTTTTTCTTTTCGTTTTCGTCCATTCGGATGAAAAATTTATTTATTTCATCCAAAACGAATTTCGTCCATTGCTGCATTCGTTTCAGATGAAATTCGTTCATTATTTTCATTTCGTTGTTTTCATTCGTACGAATGGAAAATAATTCACCTATTGAAGAATTCGGTTAAAAGAGTCAATTAATATGAATTTCATACGAATTTCATTCATCCTCTGCCTTATGCAATTGAGCTGTTGAAATTCGTCTCTTACTTTAATCCGAATTCCCCAACCTTATACTATGTATTGAATGAACATAGGTGTAATGTTCATTCATACGAATTGAATGGTGAAATGAATGCAGCACTGGACGAAAATGGCCTCACTTCAATAGAATTTGGTTGAAAGAGTCGAAATTTTCGAATTTCATCCCTTACTTTATGCTATTGAGCTGTTGAAATTTGGCTCTAAGTGGTTGGGAAATTCGGATATAGAAGCTTATGGACATCATTTTGTTGAAATCAAACAGATAGAAACATAGAAAGTCAAATTTTAGTGGTGTAGATTTAAACCCAAAAGTGTGATTAAAATAATATAAATAAAAGTGTATAAAAATATTTGATATGCTGCATATTTAATAAAAAATAATAAAAAAACCTGCGGTTTATATAATATTCACAGTTGACCGATTCACACATTATTTGTTGGCTTTAAAGGGCCAGTAACCTATATTAAGGGTACTTTGTACTTAAGCTTGAAATTCCTGTCTCAAATCACTACAGTTTCTCTCGTGGAGTATACCCTTTAGTGACCCCTTAAGATATATGGTTCATGCATGCTTTGACAGTATCCCTGGGAGGTATATTGACAGCGCCACCAAGCATGCGCGGTTGCGCTCTCACACAACCAGGCAGCACTGCCATGTGCAGTATTCAGTCTCCAGCGTCCCAGACACCAGAGAACAGATGAAGAACATGGCATTGCTGTTTTTATTTCCGCTGTTTTGATGAATTCTACCTCTCTTACGAAAAGTGGAACAGCGGTAGAGCTCGATGGGACAGCGTGACAAACCTTCAAAATCAGAAATGTCCTGCGAAAATTGTTAGAGCATGTTACTGGTATATTATGCCATTCAGTCAGGGATACTCCTAAGGCATGCATTAACCCTTAAATAACCAGCGATTTTCCAGGGCTAATGACCAGAGGCGATTTTTCCATTTTGAAACGTGATTGATTAAACTTGGTTTTCCTCTCTCTCATTTAACGCACCCATACAAGTTATATATTATAATTTATTTTCTTTGGATGGATACCATGTACATATAAATGATCTACAATTTAGTATTCAAAAATACATATAAAAGGGGAGACATGTAAAGTTTGCTCTGGTCAGAATCACAGCACAGGCCTGCAGGAGTCAACTTTAATTAAATTAATACATGAAAAGAATATTAGTAATATAGTAAAATTGCAAAAAATAAAAATTATAAGAAAAAACTAAATGAGGGCCATAAACCTGGAAGGAAACGGATCACAGTAAAAAGCAACTGTGATCAGCAGGGGAAGGGTTAATTATTTTTTTAAACAGGAAATTAGTTTGTTTTTTTCCTTTCAGTGTCCTTTCACTGTCATGATTAAGTATTTTGATAATTATGGCTATGAAATTTAAACAATTTTTTTATATGTATTACACGTTTTTTTTTTTTTAAAGTTTAAAAAATTCACATCCATAATTATCAAAAGAGACGAATTCGAATTTCGTCTCAATTTCGTCTTAAGTTATTGTATGTAATGCTATTGGCATTACATAAACCGAAATAGAGGTGAAATAGGTCAATTCGGATGAATTTCGACTCTATTTCACATCTATTTCGGTTTATGGAATGCCAATAGCATTACATACAATAACTCAAGCCAAAATTGAGACAAAATTCGAATTCAACATATCAGAATGGCTGTCAGCATCTCAATGAAGCAATGGACGAATAATTTTGTTTATTTAGGATTCGTTCATTCGGATTTCGTTAGTTTATCATTTTCGTTATTTGGACGAATGGACGAAAAATGCTATTTTCGTTCGAAAATGCATTCGTCCGAAAACGAATGCACATGTCTAGAAATAGGAGACATATCTTGGATAGGGACACCAAATAAAAAGTTAATATGTGTCTGAATTAGCCAGAGTACGGGAATGTTCCATTCTTCTTCTGTGATTGGGGCAGTGCATAGTAACTTTGAGCACTTTTATTACTCACTGGCTCTGAATTTGCCTCCATTCTTCCTAGCTGGTTGGGCATACCAGCATCTACCAGGCACGCAAAAGTTGTCTGCAACATGGTAGATAACTATTATGTAGTAATATGTTTAATACAGTGTCCACTGTAATGAGGTTTCTCTAGTTAAATCTTCCATTAAAATGTGTAGTGAGATACTGCAGTGTGCTACTGTGTAATATATCTTCCAATGTCACTGAGTACGCTTTCCAAAAAATCATTAGTGCACACAGTCCAATAGATCAATATATCAAGCAAACACTGTAATGTTATAATGAATTGAGCAAATTAACTTTGTTTCCTGTTTCATTTTCCCTGCTTTATTTACTGTTTCAAAATGAGCTAGTAAATCCATTATTTGAGGCTGCTCTGTGTGTATAATTGAGATCTTAGAGGAAATAGTAAACAATCTGATGATCTTTGGAAAGAGGCTTTAGGGTTTATATTTACTGTTAAGAAAATGAATACAATGTATATATATATTTACCATGCAAAATCTATCATTAGTACTCTACTGTGTTTCAGAATTGGAGGGAAATTTCATAATCCTTACACTTTTTACTGTGATTGTACACATGTATTTGTATAATTGGTAATGTTATAGTGAGCACACATTTTGCATTGATGTAAAGATTCAGGCCTGTTAAGTCAAAGTGCTGTAACATAGGTAGAGTTCAATTTATGAGTAATTTAAAGACTATTATTTGATATTTTTTGGCCATAACTTTAGTGTCCATATTTTTTTTGTAAACGTGTCCGATTAAATAACTTTTTCCGATAAGACAAAATACAAATGTACATTTCTTTTATTATCATTAACGTTGTGGTAAAACCTTTGATCGCTGTTGATGAACTTCCAAGAGTAAACAGAGTTTGAGGAATGGATGATGTCTTGTTACACTGGAGCTCTGGTGTTTTGATTTTGTTTAACATCTAAACTCCTCATAGGTGTCTATTCCCTAAACCATAAACTGACAGGTAATAGTAAAAATCAGCCATTATATCTCGCCAGCGTGTCTATCTTTACAACTCTACTATTAATGGGTGATTTTGTCCGTTGATGACAGCTCACTGTTTAGTGAGTAGACCACACTGTCTAATGGGAGTCTGAAAACTACCAAGCAGACAATCTGATTTAAAGGAGAGAAATAACAGAATATATAATAGTATATTCGAACATCAAGCTCACAGACAATTTGGAATTATATTGCTGAAAGTAATAGGATTAAAAGGATAAAAGGATTTAAATGCTGTCTTATAAACTAGTTGACTATTATAAATGACACTCCAATCTTCAATATCCTTTGAAGTCTAGGGTGAAAGACCAGTCATATATTTTCCTCTTATGATCTCTTAAAGGGACAGTCTAGTCCCCAAACTCAATTTGGTGCAAGATGAAGATTACTGTTTGTATAGTGCACAGACTTTTATTCCAGTGTGATTTGATGCAGGCATTCTGCATAAATCACATTTTAATATTTGACTCAAGCCCTCCCCAGTGATTTCTCTAAATGTTTACTGCAGGTGCGGCAGCACTGATTATATAGACACTGAAGCTATAACGTTTATTTTTCATTAAGTCACTTCCTGTGCTCTTCAAATTAAACACATTAAGTGGACACTAAGTGACCTTGCTCTAGTAAGTAGGATCTCTTAACAGCGCAACACACTGTCTGATGACATCACTAAAGACATAGGAAATTCCATTCATTTGAACGAAATTATTCTCATTGTTTCCTGTAGCAAAAAAATAAAAGGAAATAAAACATGCGGGACATGTGAATTTTAAAGTACTTTGAAAGCACATTAACATACATTAATATTTGGAAGATGCATTTTTGACACTTTAAGTGACAGTCATCTGAATCACTGAAAATAATGCAACACTTCTTTACTACATTTGTATGCCGTGGCATCTACACACTTTCCATGGCACACTCCCCATTAATTCATAGTTGGATTTCTCAATAAATTATACAATGTATTCTTGTTTTCCCTCATTATCAATTTTCCCATATGCTGTCATTTTTCTAAAACATTCCAATCCTGCAACAGCTAGTAACTTCATTACCCTGAACTGAACTGCTTAACATACAGAGCACTATCTTGTGTTGTCTTCACCAGTCATTCTACCCATAGTTGTAGTCGTGATGGAGGCTGTACTGCATCACCAAGGAATTTTTTTTCCAGGAAATGGTTGTATCCTACATCATCGTAATCATTTTTTAAATCTATTCTACAAAAATAACACATCCTCAAATCTAATCTGTCCATTTTAAATCTTCATTTATCTCATTTAGCCACAAATTAATTTACTACTACTGCTGTAAACTATTCCAAGTATCTACTATTTATTATTTTATCATTTATTCCTTCTATATTATAATACTCCAAGTCAAATTTTAAATTGTTTAAATATTTTTCACCCATGATGTTTCACAGTGATGTACAATGGACACACACAATGTATAAATGGTAGGTAACAGATCTAGATATATGGAAATGTGGAGGATTCTGATTAGGCGAGCTTACAGTTGGGGAAAGGAAGGTGTAGACAATGAAGGGAGTGTAGTTAGTGCATTATTGATCAACTGAAAAAGTGAGGTTTTTATGTTTTATTAAAATCTTTAATATAAAGAAAAGTGTAATAGATTCATGCAGCAAATGATGGGAGCCCAACAGATGTTCTGTATGTAAAAGGAAGATGAGAGATGAAGGTAAGGAAAGCCTTAGTTCTTTAACTTTAGTTGTTAATGCAAATAAGAGATGCTGCCTGGTTTAAGTGCATGTGTAACTTATTAATACTGCCACTAGATGGCAGTATTGCATTTGTAAATAAAAACTTGTCTGTTTTCTTATACCCTCCAATTAGTTTTGGAGAAACCCTATTAAAAGGTAGTCAACATACAACTCCATAAATGGCTCTAACAGCATTTCCTAAACTGTCTTCTCTGCCCATTTATGTCCATTGCCTGATTTAAGCTAAAATTATAACTGGTAATGAACAGTGTGTTCCACCATTTCTAATAGTATCTCATTATAAAATGTTGCCTAAAATGTAACTACTTTACAAATAAAAAATATTGTCCTTTGAGGTTTTATAGCATGAAAGCATGAAAAAAAATCCATTATATTCATAGAAATAGTTTCATATGTCACCAATCAGTCTTTCAGATCCTTTTCTAATAGAGGGAATTTGAATGCAGTTCCTAAAACTTTTAATTAATTATGTTGATAAATTATCACTTGTATTACACATTATTAAATAATAAAAAAATAAAAACATTTTGAGAATACAACTTCTGACGGTAGAGGTTTTAAAACACAGATAATATCTGAATTGATTTATATTAAAAGTGCATGTGAACTTTTACTTTTCTTACAGTTTCATTTGTTTTTGCATTATGTTTGTACATAATAGACATTTAATTCTAGACATGTGTTGCCTTTACTGACCTTTGTAACTTGTTCTAGAACTAGTGTTGAAATCAAAACGTGTTTGACCCCTTGAGGACTAGTGATGGTCCTGGACATAATACCTATATACAGTTGATATAAAGGAGTTTAATAAAAAAAAATTTAATTAAATGATTATTTATAAAAATAAATATGGTATCAAAAGAAATCACCTTCTTTTTCATTGAAAAGCGTTTAACAAATAATTGGGTTGAAGTTAGCAATATGTAAATTCCAGTTAAATATACACAACGTATATAAAAAAAACAAAAAACAAAGATCTGTTCCTTAATTGCCCTAAAATTCACTCCATAATGAGTTTAATTAAAAACCTCACACACGTTCTACTGAGCCAAATAAATAACAATATGTGGGTCTATGTTAAATATATAAGGTACATAAGTATAACAAACATAAAATATCCATGTTGCAAATATGATCTTATATTTGTTTTTGTTAATTGTTATGCTGATTGCATAGTATATAGCAAGTGAATAGTTAGCTTGGATGTTATTCCTGAGTTAAGTAATAAACCCTTTCTCTAAACAAAACCAGTATATATCTGCCAAATAGTGGGCACTTTCAATTTTCACACAACAAGCAATGACTTTGAGCACAGTCCGAAGGGGCCTGGGTTCCAGAATTTCCCAAATTAAGATATAGACAATGACATGTAATATTCTTTATCATTAAGAAAAGCTGTCTTGGCTTCAGCACATTAATTGGATATGTCAGAAAGGGATATTGGTAGCAACTGATTCAAAGTGATTTATTTAAAAAAAAGATTGGTGTCATAAAATAATGATAATACATTCCATGCTTTATATTTTGCTATTTTCATGCCCCAAAAATGTAAGAATTAAATGTACAAAATTAGGTTTATTGCAATCCTACATATGCATATCATTTTGTATTGCAGTGCAAGAAAAAAAGTACAGTGGTTGCTCAACAGTAATAGATATGTAACTTATAGACAGAGATTTACTAGCTAGTGAAAAGTTGGAGTATTTTCGTCTGCATTAAATTGGGGCTCTACAGAACTCAACATTGCTTCTCATTGAACCTTATCATATAACATTAACCACCAGGGAGTTTAACACATTCTCTTTTACCATAAACACTTAATAGATTCATCCTCCCACTGGATTTAATTTTGGTTATTCTGCTTTAAAAATAAATCCATGTTTAAAATAGATTTTGAAAAGTTTGGCCCGCACTACCAATAGGCATTCATCTAGGCTCCGGCTCTGTGAGTTTTATTTTCTGGCCCCCACTCTGTGAAACAGCGCCTGATTCACTGGGGAGCCACAGGCAGCATCAAGTCTGTGTGTTAAACACACTCAGACCTCAGTCAGTGCTGCCTCATGCTCCCCACACTAATAATGATTCAGAGCATCGGTAACATGATGCACTGTGCATGAGGAGCAGAGCTGAGAGAGGTCCGAGTATGTTTAACACACAGAGCTGATGCTGCCTGTGGCTCCCCAAGTAAAAAGGGAGGGGACAGAGACAGCAGACATGGGGGTAGAGAAAAGAGACAGCAGGCATGAGGAGGAGATGAGAGAAAACATTGATGTGTGTATATGTTGCTGTGTGTTTGTGTTTTACACTGTGTGCTTGTTTTTGTGATTGGGTATATCTGTAGCTGTGTATGTATTCACATGACACAGTATGTGTAAATGACAGTATATGTGTATGTGACATTTAGGCATATGGATGACAGCCAATGTATGTGTGGCCTAGTGTGTATGTGTGTGATCACGCCACCAAAGGACTCTGGAGCAGTAGAAATGTGTGGAAAAGGCTAGGCTTCCACCTTTGTTGGAATCAGGGCCGGCCTTAAGTGTTCCGGCGCCCTGTGCGGGCTTCCCACGTGGCGCCCCCCCCCCTCTCTTTCACCCCCCTATGTTTGTGTATCTCTCCCTTCCCATGTTTGTCCCTTTCCTCTTCCTTGCCATGTCTGTCTCTCTCTCTCTCCCTCTGTTCTGTCTCTTTCCCCCGTCCCCTATTCTGTCTCTCTCCCCCCGTCCCCTGTTCTGTCTCTCTCCCCCCGTCCCCTGTTCTGTCTGTCTCTCCCCCCTAACCCCTGTTCTGTCTGTCTCTCTCTCCCCTCCCCCTGTTCTGTCTGTCTCTCCCCCCTAACCCCTGTTCTGTCTGTCTCTCTCTCCCCTCCCCCTGTTCTGTCTGAAAAGGTGGATCCAGGGAGGGGGCGGAGCTAACTGGCACAGCGGTGTAGCTCCGCCCCCACCCCGGGAAGCAGAGCACAGTCTGCATTACGGGGAGCCATGGGCAGCAAGAGAAGGTGCTGCTCGGGCTCCCCATGCTTAATGCAGGCATGGGGAGCCGAGCAGCACTATCTCATGCTGCCCGGGGCTCCCCGTGAAGCAGACTCTGCTCTGCTTCCCGGAGTGGGGGCGGAGCTTCACCGCTGTGCCGGTTAGCTCCGCCCCCTCCCTGGACGAAGCAGAGAATGCCGAGCAGAGGGCTGGTGAGGGGGGATCTTTTGATCTCCCCCAGCCAGTGCCACTACCGGCTTATTTTTTTTTAAACTTTTTTTTTTCTTTTTTACAGGGCGGGCGGGCGCCCCCTGGGGTGTTGCGCCCTGTGCGCTCGCACAGGTCGCACACCCCTAAGGCCGGCCCTGGTTGGAATGGTTTAGGAAAAGCCCTTTTCTATTCCTGCATGACTGTGTTCCAGTGCACAAAGCATTGCTGAATGAGATATGGGGGAATAAGGTGACTGGCCCACACAAAGCCCTTATCTCAACACCATAGAACAGGGGTGTCCAAGTTTGTTCTGCAGTGGGCCACTTCACCGTAAATCTATTTGTGCGTGGGCCGCATTCATGTTTCAATGAAAGTAAATGTATGTATTTATGTATACACATACATACATGTGTGGATATATATAAATATATATATATATATATATATATATATATATATATATATATATATATATAGAAATCCAAAACACACGCACTCACGGGGCTTATGCAAGAACAAGTCGATGCTTTACTTACTCATACAGGTGTGGAATTCACATGAGGATACAATCAACGTTTCGGTTATCAAGACTAGATAAAGGTCCACGGTGTGGACCGAAACGTCGATTGTATCCTCATATGAATTCCACACCTGTATGAGTAAGTAAAGCATCGACTTGTTCTTGCATAAGCCCCGTGAGTGCGTGTTTTTTGGATTTCTGTATACTTTAGCTACACAGCACCCGGGCCAGTGTCTGTTACGATTGCCCTTAGCTGAGTGCATCATATCTTGGATTTTTTTTTATATATATATATATATATATATATATATATATATATATATATGTAAATCACAGATTCCCCAGCAGCAATAAAAAAAAAACTCACATTAAATACACACACACAGTCACATTTCCACACACAGTTACACTTACATACATACATACATACACACACACACACACTCAAATACATACATAAAGTCAAATTTACACACACACACTGTGTCACACTTCCACACACACACACTGTGTCACACTTCCACACACACTGTGTCACACTTCCACACACACACTGTGCCACACTTCTACACACCCACACACACACTGTGCCACACTTCTACACACCCACACACACACTGTGCCACACTTCTACACACCCACACACACACTGTGTCACACTTCTACACACACTGTCTGTGTCACACTTCTACACACACTGTCTGTGTCACACTTCTACACACACTGTCTGTGTCACACTTCTACACACACTGTCTGTGTCACACTTCTACACACACTGTCTGTGTCACACTTCTACACACACTGTCTGTGTCACACTTCTACACACACTGTCTGTGTCACACTTCTACACACACTGTCTGTGTCACACTTCTACACACACTGTCTGTGTCACACTTCTACACACACTGTCTGTGTCACACTTCTACACACACTGTCTGTGTCACACTTACACACACACTGTCTGTGTCACACTTACACACACACTGTCTGTGTCACACTTACCCCCACACACACTGAATCACACAGGAAGACATTGCTTTTTTATTTTTAAAATGTAGTTTGTTCCCCCTCCCTGTTCGTTTACCTTTATTTGCCGGCTCCTATTCTTCATCTGAGCACCAGTATGTCACTGACACCCGGTGCTCCAACGGGGTCAGAGTGCGTGTGGGCGGAGCTTTCTCCAATGCGTGAGGGGAGAAAGATCAGTCCCCCTCATGCTCTGACTTTGTTAAAGCACCGGGTGTCAGTGACATCGCGGTGCGCATTTTTTGTTGGAACAGCTGAGAGGTGCGGCTACCGCTGCCACTCTCAAATGGGCCGCACCTCTCTGGCCGGCGGGCCGCATGTTGGACGCCCGTGCCATAGAACATCCTTGGGATGAATGGAGTTTGTGAGCCAGGCCTTCTTATCCAGCATCAGTGCCTGACCCCACAAATGCTCTGATGAATGGGAAAATTCACACAGAAACACTTGAAAATTATGTGAAAGCCTTCACAAAAGATTAAAAGCTACATTCAATGTCATAAAACTCCCTGTTGCACACAGAGCAGAACATCATCTTTAGCTCTGCAGCTGCCCCCACGCTCCCCCGACAAGGATGCATTGCTGTGCTATCAGGGTACAAACCACATGCAGACTCATCCAGTTTGTATCCAGTTGTTTTTTTGTTCCCTTTCTGTCTTTGCTTTCCTGTTTATGTTTTATTCAAGTTCATATCTCTTCCTTGTGTCCTGAGCCCTGTTAGGGGATATTCTGAATCCTCTCTGAACTCTGTTAGAGTCCACCCTCTCAGAACCCCTTAGAGGGTTACCCTGTTCTCTGTTTCTGTGTTTCCTTTGTTCACTGTTCTGATCCATTTCTGGTTTTACTTTCTGACTGTTATCAATTTCCATTCCGGGTTTTCTCTGTTTCCTTCTGCCCTTGTTTCTTTGTTTCTGTATAATTGTGCGCCACCGGTTTCCTTAGTTTGCTTTCTCCATTTCCCAGTCATTCCTGCTACAGATTTGTTTCTATGTGTTTGTGTAATTCAGTCTTTATTTTAAAGTTATGAACTTGCCTCATTGTGAGGTACTCTGATGCTGGCTGGCATGCTTATCCATCCATTGGCCAACTGGTGTAACTAAACCCTCACCATTTCATCTCAGAGTATTAGGCTAGGTTCTGTATTTATATCTGTATGTTTCTATGTTACTTATTCTCTTTTTATGAAACACCTGAAGATTCCAACTCCTCTGTCCTCTCCCCACATCCATTATGAAGCGTCTGAGGATTTCCACTCCTCACTCCATCCTTTGTGCTACTTATTCGTTAGCAATGTCCTCTGTTTGTTTTATGTTATGTCCGTCCTTGTGTTTTTCTTCTTTAGTTCTGTAGTATTGTCTTATGCTTTATCCTGCTCATGTATGTTTCAGTTCTGCCTTAGCTCCTGAGACTCTCCTGTAGCTCTGGATGCTCTATTATGTTTTCTGTCTTTGTTTCTGTTCTCTCTGTATTTTTACCGCTCTGCCTTAGCTTATCTGTTTCAGCCTGCAGCATCCTGTTTATCCTGTCCGTTATGTTCCATGCCTGCTCCAGGATGTCTGCAGGGTTTCTTCAGTTCATTTTCTGCATTTACTAGAGACAGCAGCTGCAACCACTGGAATGTACCTGATTGAACCTGGGGCCTCAAGCCTGTGACTCCAAATTCTGCCAATGAACATCTACAGGTGCTCAGGTTTCTATGTCATCAGGACCCCATCCCTGAAATGTGCCCATCCCCAGATAATGGAAGGGGGCGGACCACCTGGAAAATAAAACGATCATGGTTATAAGACGACACCCCCAATTTCTTAATTTATGAAAAAATGAAAGGGCTGAATATAAGGCGTAAATGAGGGCTAACCTTAAATATGCCTCAGTCCTTCCACTCTCTATTTGTGCTATGCATGTGTCAGTTATTGGCATTCTGGTCCTCTCACTTTTACACTTGTTTGAAAATCTAATTAACTGATGTGATATCCAATACTAACTATATGCAAACAGGGCAGGCCTTAAGTGTTCAGGCTCCCTGTGTGGGCTACTCCCATGGCACCCCCCCTTACCCTCATGTCTGTCTCTTTCCTCTTCCTTCATGTATCTGTCTCTCTCCCTTCCCATATATGTCTATCCTCTCCCCACCCCATGTCTGTCTGCCTGTCTCTCCTCCTGCCCCCATATCTGTTTTATCTCCTCCTCCTCAAATCTGTTATCTATTTCTCCCTTCCCATATCTATTTTCTCCCCCCATATCTGTCATCTCTCCTCCCCATCATATCAATTATCACTCCTTATACTCCCCACACCTTTTTCCCTCTCCCCATACCCTTTCCCCATATCTCATATCTATCCTTCATCTATATCTATTTCCCTCTCCCCATATCTCTGATCTCTCCTTCCCTTCCCCATATGTCTTTCCCTCTCCCCTCCTCCCCAACTCTGTTCTCTCCCCTTCTACCCCATCTCTGTTCTCCCCCTCCTCTCCATCTCTGTTTTCTTCCCCTCTTTTGTTATCTCCCCCATCTCTGTTCTCTCCCTCCTCCCCATCTCTATTCTCCCCCTCCTCCTCCCCTTCTCTCCTCCCCCTCATATCAATTATCAATCCTTCCCCTCCCCATACCTCTTTCCCTCTCCCCATACCCTCTCCCCATATCTCTCCTTCCCCTCCCCATATGTCTTTCCCCTCCCCATATGTCTTTCCCTCTCTCCTCCTCCCCATCTATGTTCTCTCCCCCTCCTACCCCATCTCTGCTTTATCCCCCTCCTCTCCATCTCTGTTTTCACCCCCTCTTCTGTTATCTCCCCCTCCCCCATCTCTGTTCTCCCCCTCCTCTCCATCTCTGTTTTCTCTCTCCTCTTCTGTTCTCACCTCTCCTATGTTCTCTCCCCCTCCTACCCCATCTCTGTTCTCTCCCCCTCCTACCCACATCTCCATTCCCCCCTTCCTCTTCATCTGTTTTCTCCCTCCTCCTCTGTTCTCTCCCCTTCCTCCCCATCTCTGTTCTCTCCCCTTCTTCTGTTCTCTCCCCCTCCTCGCCCCATCTCTGTTTTGTCCCCCCTCCTCCTTCTCATCTTGGTTCTCTTCCCCTCTTCTGTTCTCTGCCCTCCTCTCCCCATCTCTGATCTCATCCTCCTCCTCTGTTCTCTCCCCCTCCTACCCCATCTCTGTTTTCTCCCCCTCCTCTGTTCTCTCCATTTCTAAGCCATCTCTGTTTTCTACCTTCCCCTGTTCTCTCCCCAACTCTGTTCTCACCCCCTCCTCCTCTGTTCTCACCCCCTTTTCTGTTCTCACCCCTACTACTCTCATCTCTGTTTTCACCCCCTCCTCCTCTGTTCTCCCTCTCCCTTTTATGTGACGTGTGGGCAGCATAAGCTCCATGTGTTAAACACTCATGGAGCAGTAAGTGCTGCAAGGCATTGGATTTCCAATGTTTGACACATGGAGCTTATGCTGCCCGCTGATCCTCATGAAGCAGACACCCCTCTGCTTCACATGGTGGGGGCGGACCTTCACTTCTCACTTGGTGAGGTCTGCTCCCCCCCCCCTTCTTCCGATCTCCCCAGTCAGTGCCTCTACCTGCAAATTATTTTTTAAACTGGCGCCCCCTGGGGTGTTGCGCCCTGTCGGGTCGCATGGGTCGCACACCCCAAAGGCCAGTCCTGTATGCAAATATACCTCTCCTCCATTGATTTCTCTATGTTTTATTATCATATTCAACTCACTGCCCCTTTTGTGGATGTCCTAATACTATTTAAAATGTCATCTTTTGTACACATATTCATCTTTATCTAGGTAGGGTCATTGCCTTATTATGTATGCCTAGAATTTGCTTCTACCCATTCATAGAACGTAAGGCCATAAAAACCCATTATTAACCAATGTTTTCACTACTATAACTCTTTTCTGGCTGGCATCCCACAGACTCATCATAATTTCTATGCTGCCGTGCTCATCTTCTCATTCTCGCTCTGCTTTGTAAAGCCCTTTACTGGCTACCCATTCTTTTAAGGATCAATTTTAAATTACTGAATCAAACATACAAAGGTGTCCATGATATGGCCCACCATCCACCACTGCCCATGTCATAAAGTACTCCCCTACTTGGCCTTTTAACCTTCACATAGCCTAAATATCTCTCTTCCTCCCTCATTCCTCATCACGCTGACCACTCACATGTACAAGTCTTTTCTGGAGCTGGCCCATAACTCTGGAACTCTCTTCCACAGAATCCCCTGCTCTCTCCTTCATCTCCAGTCTTTAAAAAGTGACTTCCAATATTACTGACACTTTCATGCAATGCACCTTCTGGCCTTGTGTCCTGATGATAATTGTAATGATATGTATGTATTCTATAATGTTCTCAGTACACCCATCGCTGTATTTAGAACGATGCAAACAAGGCAAGTGCCTATGGCAGCACTTTGTATGCCTTTAAGGGACGGCACAAAAAAAATCTGCCCATTTAAGAAAAAAAAAACGAGAGAGAGAGAGAGATTATATGCTTAGCATTTAACCCTACAACATCACCATAAATGTCCTATGCTGTATTACTTACATCAAATGTTGTTTAGGTGACTTGTTAGCTTTAATGGCATCTATAATTATTTGTCATCATGAACAGCTAAATCCGTTTATTGGAAGAGTAACTGTTTAAAGTAATTTTACACAAACCTTACAAATCTTTCTTTTATTCTGTTTATTGGAGAAAAAAATAAATAATTAAAATATAACAAAGTTAATTACAGTCAAGAATTGATTAATGTTTATTATAACAGTGTCAACATTGGGTATATAAATGTTTTCTCTAAAGAAACTCCTAGGTTCATATTTATATTAAGAAAATAATATCTCCAGCAGTCAGCAATCTTTTCTCTGGTCATACGATATTCATATAGTAAAGAGGTTTTGACAATGATGGATATCCTCAGGAAATATCTTCTTGGTTGATTTTGTTTGTATTTCACGCTCCCAGTGTTTCCCTATAATTTCTTTTATATATAAAAGAATATATATATTGACCTTATTTTGACTCCTAAAAATGATTTCCGTGATTATTTCTATAAATATAGAAACATAGAATGTGTCGGCAAGTAAGAACCATTCTACCCATCTAGTATATATATATATATTTATACATGTGTGTGTGTGTGTGTATAAATATATATAAACACACACACACCAATCAGCCATAACATTAAGACCACCTGCCTAATATTTGGTAGGTCCCATTTTGATGCCAAAACAGCCCTGACCCATCGAGGCATGGACTCCACTAGACCTCTGTAGGTGTGTGCTGTGGTATCTGGCACCAAGTAGCAGATCCTTTATGTCTTGTAATTTGTGAGGTGAGGACTCCATGGATCAGACTTGTTCGTCCAGCACATGCCAGAGATGCTGCATTGGTTTGAGATCTGGGGAATTTGGAGGCCAAGTCAGCACCTTGAATTCGTTGTTGTGTTCCTCAAACCATTCCTGATCCATTTTTGCTTTGTGGCAGGGTGACCAATTCTACCATGGAATACCGTTTTCATGAAATGGATTACATGGTCTGCCACAATACTTAGGTAGGCGGTATGTGTCAAAGTAACGTCCACATGAATGACAGGACCCAAGGATTTCCAGCAGAACATTGGCTAAAGCATCACACTGCCTCCACCGGCTTACCACCTATTAGTGGTCATAATGTTATGGCTGGCTGCTGTGTGTGTATATATATATATGTGTGTGTGTGTGTGTAGTTATATATACATTTCCATATATATATATATATATATATATATATATATATATTTGTATGGGTTGAATATCCCTTATCCAAAATGCTTGAAGTATTTTGGATAATGGGTAATTTCGGCTAGCAGATCATTTTCACCAATAAGTTATATTGAAGCCTCTCAGCACTCATGAAGTACAGTAGTATCAATGCAAATACTGCACAGAGCAAATAAATCACTTTTACGGTGATGTTGCTATGATATGAGGAATCGTTGGGAAGCTACCATTGGCATGGTAAGGCCTCCACTTGTGCCATTGTATTACTCTTTTGTGTGATTTCAAGAGAAAAGATACTCAACCTGTTTATAGATACATATATATCTATACACAAATATTCAAACAGGAGTATAGCCGTATATAAGTACAAATAAGTGTGATGGGAATTTCAAACTTTAGACAAATGTAGCCCAGTTGGAAAAATTCTCCAATGTTGCTGAATTTTTCCAACTTTGCTACTTTGACCTACTTTATTTAGTAGACCGATATACACATGCTATAGATATATATATAACCCTTGACAAAGAGTCTTGATTAGAGCCCAAAACATTGATGTAACATTGATGTAATTTGCTAATAAAGATTGGATTTTTCTTCATCTGGAAACCCCGTGATTGTGTTTAATATTTGGGATTTTTGTATACTGGCATATAGACTATTTTGTGTTATTAGAAGGCTGGCTGCAGGACGATTGGACTTGTCTATACATATAAATATATATTTATATAATGTATTATATGTGTGAGTGTATATATACACATTAAGAAACACTCACCTAAAGGGATGCTGAAATACATACAAAGACACAAAGTAATCTGCATATACAACATGCTATCCAATGTCTTAAACCTACAGATTTAATATCTCATATTGTATGCACACACGTTATATATAGGTAGATCTTTATTTACACCTCTTTGCATACATATTTAAATCTTGGATGTCCTCATTGCATTATAACCTGCATATCTCTTTTGATTTAGTATATTTATGTTACTATACAACTGAGGTAAAATGGTGCAAAAGTGTTCTTTTCCCTTCCATTGTATTTAGTTGATGGTGAATTGCTGAACTCCGGTACCAATAGGCACATCAACTTCTTGAATCTGAAATATACAAAAAATGCATACAATGTGAGTGCGGTGTAATATGGATGCTTCAGGTAGAGCTAATGTAATATTAAATGACTTAAGTGCTTGCTGGGTATGTACTCTGCAAGGAAAGATGTGACCAACCATTCTAACCACACTGTAAACACCCATCTCAGGAAGATTTATTGCAACTATTTGAATAAAATAAAAGTGTGTATGGTCATCATGTGTTATGTTTGATGACATGATTTTATTGCATTTACTGGTATGAAACCCAGGTACAATGCATAATAAGTACAAACTATTATTGAGCTTAGGATGGTGAACAATGAAGAAAAAAGCTATTTAAATTACCAGACTCCCTTGCAAATGTAACAGCAAAAATCGAGAAACTGGTAACTTTCTCGTCACAGTGTTAATATTTTATTTTTTTATCAGAAGACATATTCATGTAGAACCCAAATGATTACCAGCTTTGCATTTAAGAAAATAACATCAGGGACAGGTGGAAAAGGGAACTATAAACTACAATTGGTGTCCCTCATTCCCTCTAGATTGGAAGCTTGTGAGCTGGAAACTCTATGTCATGAATCAGTGTGTTCTAGTTCATCTAACTTAGAATGTAGTCCCCCTCTATGCTCTGTACCCAGCACTACATAAAGTGCTATATAATGTTAATGTAATGTAAAGTCCAATACTGTAGGTAAGAGATGATAGTTCTTTACCATGAGGATGCTTTTACAGTGTTGCTATGCTAGTTTATCTGCAAGTCAGATCATTATAATGAATGCCTGCCTTAATATCTTGTGTACAAACAAAATGTCTCTCTTCTCCCACCATAACCTTTCACTTATTAATTGAAATGGCTTGTTATTGTCTCTTACAACCTATTTTAATGCAATTCACACACAGGTAAGAATGTATATTTCAGTTCAAATTGATAATATGATGTGGTATGACATTATTATTTCTGTATACACCAAAAATAACTGGTTAAGCAGCACTCTGGATAACTTTATTCTGTACATGCCAGTGGCAACGTTTCGACCTAGTGGTATATAGTAAACTGTATAGAAAACATCTTTTCTTTCATTTAAAGATTATATCAAGTGTATATGTAGAAATGCTTTAATTTAAGAATATGAGCAATGTACTTTATTGAATTCTCTTTGCTCCAAATAGCCCAATCAGGGGGCAGACATTTTGTTTAGAATCTTGGGGATCTAAATTTCAAGGGCACAAATACAGGTGATCATTTTGGAAAAATTAGGACTCCTGTTTTCTTCAGGATATTGATTGTGTTTGAAAGGGCAAATGACTGGTATATGATTCTAGACTATTCATGCCTAGTACTTCCTTCTTTCAAACCATCTAATATTTCAATATAGACATCCTGACCTTCTGACTCATTTGCCTGTATAAATTAACAGTGAGTAGGAAGAGGAAAATTCAGCTTTTAAAATTAATGACTTAAGATTTACTTAGGGTTTTCAACATGCTTGTCAAGCAACTGTGATATCGAGGAAGTGAAAAACCAAATTTAAAACATACTTTAGGTATCATGCTCCAAAAATAGACATCTTTCAGTTCCTATGCAAAGACTTACTATGACAGGTGTCTAGTTACCCAACAAAAATACAGTTTAACAGCCTGAAGCACACTTCATCTGATAGAGAGACAACATATTAACCATGGCGATACTTGATGATAGAAGAACTAAAAATCGTGAGAAGGAAATTAACTAATAGGTTTACAAGAAGGGGGAACAGAAAAGTGTTGGAGTTAAGAACTTTTAGGAACGCAAAGATAATGGTAACATCAGCAACTATAGGGTCTACGCAGGTAGTTCCAATCTGGCCTGAAATAGGGCCAGATTGGGTCTTCTAGCTGAATTGCATAATTTTCTTTTACCCATATTTTAGCTGGAGAATTGAACTTAAAAGTGTAGAGAAAAAAAAGCCTTTGTAAAATAAATTGATAAATGTTATATATTTATAAAATGAAATATATACATTTTTAAATTATCATTAAATATATATTGGTGTCGATTTACTTTGTTTATATGTGTTTTAACGTATTATAATCCTATTTTCAGTTTATTTTCATTTTTCTCTAATTTTTATGATTTCGTTTTTTTTACATTGGTCCATTTTCTGCCCATTTTGGCAGGATTAACTTCTGTGGGAGGAATTCAGCTATTTCTGCTTTAGCCAAAGTCCTCCTGAAAAGACGCCAAGGATACCATTTCCAAATTGTCCGATTTTATTTCAGATTCATGAGCACATTAGTGGTGTCTAAGTAGCCAAAATTTAAGGGCACTTTTGATCACCGATGTGATCTGAAGTGGGCCAAAACTTGGAGCTCCAATTTTCAAAAATAGTAGACCTGCGTAGGGATATATATTTATTTGCATAAGTGTGCAAATATGCTTGGCTCACCCCTTTGATTAAAAGTGCATGATACACAAATGTATACTAGCCTCTTTCATTTGGGTTTTTTAAAAAAAAATTATTTTGCATATTACTCTTACTGTACAGTGGAAAAATATCCCGTACAGACTATTTAAGTGTAGATCAGGGGTTCTTAATCTTAGGTTTCAGGTATTACTAAGCCATGGCTCCTGTGATAAAGACAAAAAACAGCATAATATCATATTTTGACCTAGATGCTAAATAATAGTGACACCTCTTGTGGGAATCCCATGTTATGCACAGGCTCTATGATTTAATACACCACAAGCATGTACAGTACTACCTGCCACTGGTGTCAGTACTAGACATTGAAAAGCGATATAGGATTAAATGTTTTATTATTGGTCACACATCCACTAGTACAAGCTATTCATTTTCACAGTATTTAGTGCGCTGTGCTTTGTATAAATAATGAGTTAAAGTTTCCATAGATCTTTTATCTTGATAAACAGCAGATCAATCTCTTGCATGTTTCCATTCCAATGAATTGCAGATTAGTCCACGGTGTAGGGGTTAAACATTGTTGTCATTTCCTTTGACTTGCATCATATGACCAGTGATTAATTGAAATCACCAGATGTTGCATACATTGTAGCGACATAGCTATTGATTGAAGTGACCCATCAGCAATAGGTTAACACCATGGCATCATATCCCATTTTCTCGTGTAATTTAAACATATGACTGTCAATTGTTTGTCTTCTTCAAGAACCATTGTATGTGTGTCACAACCCAAACGCCAACTAATTGAATGACAAGTATATCAGAGAGACAAGGCCTCTTTGTTCCCAGTATCATTTACAAACAAGTGGTCATAGACAAGTAGTTTGAGCATTGCCAAGACAAACAGAGTTAAATTAAACTCCCTCTGCCAACTGACTTTAAGCCCCACTGAGATATAGCACTTATTCTTATTAAACTAGTACAAGCACCTCTGATTCACCCTAATGTTTTTAATATAAGTACCACTGACAAATAAACCCCCTCTCTCCCTCCAAAAAATTTAATTAAAATATAGCTTGAATTGTTATTTTCAATGTGTTTACTTCTTCATTTTAATACACCCAATGCATTTTAGGTCTAGAGCAACATGGTATAAAATGAATATGAAATGTTGTAATGTTATGTATCCAAGACGTTAAAGCGGAGATGGCAAAATTAGACATTGAATGCTGTAGCCCTGCCCAACTCCTATGATATCTCTTTTTCAAATGCAAGCATTGTGTATTAGTGAGCAATTTGCTAAACATCATTATGAAAACCAAGTGTAACTGTGAACCTTGAACTCTGGACTCAGTGTTTAAGATTTGTAATATAAGGGACTGTATGACTATAATAAAATATTTGTGTATTTATTACACAATATCCCAAAATATGAGCCAACGTATATTCATATAAAACACCAGGAGTATTGATGCTCAAAGCTACAGTGTATTGGTTGTCATAAGCATTGCTGCGACAAATGGTGAGAAGTTAAGGTAGTTATTGAATAAAGTCAATTATGTGTAAAAATAGATACCCTCGGGGGTGTGGTTTGCTGATCATGCTCCCCAAGTCCCATGCTGGCCCCAAGTCATTAGTGCACCCGCTCTCAAGCAACCAAACAAAGCTAATATTATCAAATATTGTTCCCACAAACCATTTATTTTTCAATAAATTTGTGAACTTGTCCCAGAGAATGTCTAATAAAAAAAATCAGAAACTTGCTCAATCTATGAGTTTCTTCCCAAAATTAGATGTACGTGTGTTGGGGTCTAGCCTGCCAATGGAAATATCTGAAGCAATGCAGCTGTGCATGGAAAAATATTCTTCAAAAGACCTCATCATAATGGTTAAAAAAGACCACTCTCAGGGGGTGAACCGCAAATTTCTGGCTGTGCAGATGATCTGGAGACTAAAACGTCTGGCACAGTACCACGTGGTTCTCATGGAGGAAGTGGAACACCTGAAAACCAAGAATTGGCAACTTCACAATGCAATACGGAATTCTGGATCTCGTAGATCCACTCTCCGATGTACTGGAGACTGTTGTGGACTTACCTAGTTTTTTGCATAAATATTTCCAACTTCTTCTGCCCACCATACTAGACAATCTGTTAGCCCTGGAGCGTGCACACCATATATTAAGGGGTTTGAATGTTTTTCCTGCTACCCTTCGCACACCATCAAGAACATTAAGAAATGTAATATTCCTCCCCGACACTAAAGGTCCTCAGTTCCTGTATAACCATAAATCTCCATCCACTCCCCTCCATTAGGATAAATAAATTCACAAACCTAAGAGGAGAATTAAACCTGTTGTTATTCCAGGAAGTCCTTTTGTTCACTCCAGTGGAGAAAACAGAAATTGTTTGAAAAATGTAACAAATTAAACATTGCGCTATTAGGACTAACACAACCAACATCGATTTCCAGACCCATAAGACCAAGCAGATATCCTTGACCTATCGCTTGATATCATAAGAAATTATCCAACAGCGATAAAGTTAAAAACACTTCCACACTTAAACCAAAGCTAAACAACTTCCTACACTTTATGATGCTCCTATCATTGTATGCTGAAAAGTTATTTGACCGAGTAGGTTGGGGCTACATGTAAGAGGTCCTGAACTTCTATGGATTTGACGGTCCAGCCCTGTCACGGAAGCCTTGTGAATTTAACTGCTTGTTTATGTTGTGTTCATGTTGTGTGCACTATATAATTTTCCTCCCCTGTGTGATTGGTTAGCCATCCAATGGTGCCATGGTTTAAACGGATTAACTCTGTCTGGTCCTAATCCAATGATGCTTCTATTGTTTCATCAAAGTGTTATCTACATTTTCAGTTATGTATAAGTTATGTCATTTTGTACAAAAAATGTTCTTCTGTTTAAAACCTCTATACTGGTCTTGCCTGGTACTTGGGGTCTACAGTCGTGGATTGTATTGTGGGGTCCCAGGACGTGGTTCTGTACTAGTGATGGAGGTACCCTGTCCAGGTACCAAGGAGTCCATCACAAGTCCTCAGAGGCATCCAGAACCCTCAGCAAGAGTTTGCAGGAATCCCTCACAAACCATACCTATATGGAATTGAACCAGTCAGTAGTGCCCTCTCTGACCACCTTAGAATGCTATATTTGCCTTAACCCTGACATCAGAGGACTATGTATCGACAAAGACAAATACAAACTTAGTCTATTTGCTGATGATATCCAACAATTTTTTCCTTTTTATGGATTCAAAATTAATAACTAAATGTGAAGTCCTTAACATTTCCATCCTTGCCCATACTGAAAAACTTTTGGCTCTAAACTTTTGATTTATCATGGGAATCTTTATCTATGACCTCTCTTGCTATCAGAATTACCAAGACCGAGAGAAGAAAAAGAGATGGGACTCCTATAATATTGCCTAGCACGGCAGGATAAATACAGTTAATCCTGCAAAAACACTATAACTAAGACAAATGTGCCCTCTGTTTCATAATCCTGACTTTGCCCCTGGACTTGCTCCAGGCCAAATCAAATTATGGATCTTGTTGTGGATCACCCAAATAAAAGATATGCTTTCTGTGGATACACTCTTCACCTCTAAATGACAAATATAAAAACCCCCTAAATAAAAATTCCCATACCTGCAAGCGCATTGTTATATTCATTTTAAAACTTTCACTCCAAAAATTGGAGCTACCCAAATAAACCCCACAGATTTTAATAGGAGAATTTATAGTATGAGTTAGGGTCACTTGGGTGAAACTCGAATGGCCTTATGTCTTAGTCCATATGAATCTTTTTTGTGAGAGTAGTAATTTGCTATGCTAAGAGATTGAGAAGTTCTAAATTTGTGCACTTCTTGTATACTGAGTTGTAATCAGACAGACCATTTACTAAAGAAATACCTGATCCTGTTTCCTCTGATGTTCTCCTTCGCACTCAGTGAGAAATGTAACTCTGGGTTGGCTTCTGGATATGAATAGCCCATATTTCTGAAAAGCTTGAGAATCAAGGTAGTTCCTAAAGTTATATAAACATAGAAACAGAGTGGTTATAATTTAAATAACTATGACTATGTGTATATATATATTTATCTGTAGCAAACCTTTGGCTAAAATAGCCAAACAGGAAACCTTTTTCAACTAGGATATTTTACTAACTTTGCTTTTTTTATGTACAGCATTTTAGAGACATGTCTAAATAGGCCTTGACCCCTATGAAGTAAGAGGTCCCTGTGTGTTAAAACTACAGATAAATTATACATGTATACATTAAAGCTTTCATATTCACATACATTTATCAATAGCATTCACAATCAAAACAGCATATCTTAACCAAATCTAAGAATGAAATTGTATATTACATTTCTTTTTACCATTACCATTAAAAGCAATTTCCCATTACATTCCTCCCTTGTTGTACCTTAGCAAAGCCAAAAGCTCATCAGTTATCCTTAATTATGGGGTGCAAATGAATATTGTTCCCATACTCATTCTTCTGCAAAACAGCACATATAAGTAGATATATATAATGGTAATTTCTGGACCAAGGTTTCAAAAGCCATCTAATCATCAGGAACATTGCATTAGTTTCCATGGTGACTGGACTACTTTTAGAAGATTTTCCCTCAATTGACCTTTGTATACAAACCCCATAATTTCGTGTATTTAAAGTAGTATCAGTGTATGAAAGCTTTTGTAAATATTGCACGTATGATTTTAAAACTCATAACAAGTGCAGAAGTAGGAAGGTGGTCTAATGGATGATATAAGCTGTCCATAACAGAGGCACAATCTCTGTAGATGCAGACACATAGGAAGCTAATAAAATAGAGTTGAAGCACCTTTATGTGTAAGTGAAAATATACAAATTGATTAGACCATAATGGCAAATAGCGCAAGAGATTCAATACAGTTGATGGTCAGTATCACCATAGCCGAGCCTAAGCAGGTGCATGGGGTGTACTGCCTGCGAGTACGCAAAATAGCAGGGGTGCATTGGGAGCATAGTGCAGCATGAGGGGAGAAGTCTGTGCAGGCTGAATCCGCACAGATGTCACTGACAAGCTGTTTGGGCACAAAGATGACACTGACAAATTACCATACAGAACAGTGTTTTAATGGCATTGTTTTACCGGCTCTGCTAAACCTCCATACAAAGCATGGAGTTTCTTTTAGCGGGGGTGATGATTTTTTTTCGCTAATTTTCATTAATTGAGTTAGCGGTGGGCGTTGAATCATCAAAGCCAGTTAATTTACCACTAATACCAGTTTTTGCATTTACCTCATTGTCTTCTAAGTTTACACTTACAAACATTGAATACTCCCAAACTAAGGAAAAATATTTCAATATATTTTGCAGGTTTATTCATTAGCTTTTGTAGATGAGCAAAAGATTTTCAATTAAAAGCCGGATAAACGGTTTTTGTTTTACATTTTTCACAATATATTTTTTATTTTTTTTTATAATACATTATCTGATATGACCAAAATAATGCTATATAAAGAAAGCCCTTCTTTTCCTTAAAAATATATATATAATTTGTGTGGGTAGTACCGTAAATAAGAAAGAATAAAATCACAGCTAAACACAGACACCGCAGAAGTGTTAAAGCAGCTGTGGTTCTTACGTAAAACATGGATAAAACAGTCCGGCCATGAAGGGGTTAAATCCTTTTAACCCCTTAAAGAATTTATTTTCATTTTTTGCTGACCATTATCCTTTAATGAGCTTTCACCGTTTGTGCGGTTTTTCATAATGTATATTCTGTATATTGTTCTGTAATGATATATACATTATATGTACATGAAAAGAAATCCATCTATGTAGTGAATTCTCTACCGTATTTCAGTCTTCACGTTAAATAATGTTTAATGTGTGATGTTAAAACATTTGAGCTTTATTGCTTCAAACTTTGCTGCGCTACTTTCAGTCACTCAAAGGGTCTCAATATATTACAATATTGCCTGTAAAGTGTTCTGTTAAATAGGGCAGTGCCCCATAATGCATTGCTTTTCACTTGTTTTTCAGGATGATACGTGTGCAAATTTCATGTTGTAAACTGTCCAGCATTGCATTTAATTTGCATTCTACATATTGCTTGGTGAATTTCCATTAAAAGCTGCAGGTTCCAAATTACCTTTATCAGAAAGCGAAATATTCATGTTAAAAAAATATGATAGTTGTCAATTATTCTTTCATGTTCGAAACACCCATGTACATTATGGAAAGTCAATGTGAAATGAAAAGAGGTGAGTTTTGTTCAATACTTGTGGCCTAAGGTGTGAAGAAATTTCCATAACATACATATACAATCTACAGGGAGAGGAATACACTTCAATCCACCCTCTTCTGGCAATGAGTCTTATATTGCATTTTAAGAAATAAAATGTTAATTACTCAGTCAAAACTCTACATTAGTAAGTATGAGTCCCACAACTGAAATTAGTCCTTGGGCTGACGCGATCTGAAATAGAGGCATGATCACCAAATGCAGAGTTAGTAAAAAGACACATAGCACTAGGGCCAGTTCATTCCCATCCCAGATCTGAGTTCTCATTGAATTCAATGGTTTGGGAGGTGAATGTGTGTTATACTGAAGGCTTTTAAGTTGGTAGTTCGAATTCCACTCCTCTTACTAAATCAGGCTAGCTGTCAATGCATTTTAATATCGCTACAGTAAGTTCAAAGGTTTGAGGAACTGTGCCAAGTTTAGCTTCAACCGTGTGCCAAAGGACATTTTAGTGAATATCTGAGATTTAAACCTGAGAATTAGAGCCTCTTAGTTCTGCTTTACCAAACTTAGTCTTTAGTGAATAAATCCTATTATACTAATTAAGACTGACCTATGTCATGATACCGTACACAAATACCCAACTTGAAATGGTAAATCAGTTAATCAGTTAACAATGTGCTCTGTTATCAGAAGACTACAATTTTCAGATGCAGTTACTACTATATGTCTAATTTAAACATTCTGCTACGTGGCTGGAGTTGTGAAAGTTGATGAACTAACAGACTGGGTCAGGCCCCAACATTGCTCATAGTGGATATTTCAATATTTACTGAGGTCTGTGATAGACTATGTAATGATGTTCAATGGGCCTTCAAACAACTTGTCACAGACACTGGTGTCTTTGTATGGACAATTTGCCTATCTCTGCTAACATGTGATCAGTAATGTAATTGGGTGTACAGCTCGTTGAGTTTAAATATTTTTTGGGAAATGAGTCTGCTACCTCCAGAATGACTTATTTACTTAACCCGAGTGGGACCTGAAAATTCATGATACAGAAAAAAATAATCCAGCCAAACTTTTTTTTAATGCAATGTTGCTGACGGCCTCTGGAGGCAGAGTGGAACAGAGTGACGGACGTGACTGATCACTTCTAAAGATCTTGCCCACAACAGGGCAACGCTATATTGGAATGGCATGCTGCCTTCCAATATGGCATCTGTGATCACCCCGGAGAGCAATTACATAGCCCTGGGAGGTCAAATTTTGATGTTGCTCAATATCAATGCAGTGCAGAACCACTGCAGCTCAACATACGCAGCGATCTTTGATCTGTGAACTGTGCTAATGCTTGTTTCACCACATGACTTACCAGGTACGTCATCTATCACTAACTAACAGATTTCCCATGACATATCCGGTACGTACATTGTCGCAAGGTGTTAAAGGACAACAGTGGGCAAAAAATTAAGACATTTTGTAACTGAAAGGTTGTATCAAGTGTAGGCATTTAAATAGGATTGCTTTAATGAAAGAATGCAAATAAATGACCCTATTGAGCCCTCTGTGCCTGTATAGCTTTATCAGGGAGCTGACATTTACCTCAGAATCTTGGGTCAGATGTCTGCACCCTGATAGAGCTATATAAGCAAAGAGGGGTCAGTAAGGTGCTTTATTTGTTTAAGCAGACAGTGCAGAGGGGTAAAAGCTAATCATATTGTGCAATGTTTATGAGCAAGCTGATGTAGATTCATTCCATTACTTGAACTGGATCTTAGTCACAAACTTTGAGATAGTGGAAATTACTTCAATGTTCTCTGTACAAATAGTTCACCACTCAGATTGTCATAGAAGGTTCACACCAAAATTGTGCTCATTCACAGAGGATGCCAAAGGTGAGGTTGTTTTATATATATATATCAGAAATAATGAATTGATGGGATAGATTTACCGAAAGTGCAAACTGTGGGATACTTTGCACTTTGACTAATACACTGGTGCTCTTCTGTGGAGTACTATTCTACAGCTAAAGGAAGCACACACTAAACTAAAAAAAAAAAAAAAGTATTTTTTTATTGCACTGATATATTACAGTAACATTTTACCATATTGTCAATCTTTCTCAATAGATGGTCGTCTTTCCTTTCTAAAGTACACCTTCGATTTAACTGCATAGGCAGTATCTATGATGTAGATATGTCTCTCACCAGGATACCTGTACAATTATACTACATTATATACAATATCTTTTAAAACAAAAAACAACAAGAAAATTACCGGTAGTTACATCTGTTAACTGGGCTTTACCCAATGTATTAGACATTTTAACTATTAGAACTAATATGAGATAATTCAATCTAAAGAAAACTATAGTTTTTTTTTAACAGTGCAATGACCTTTATACATAATAAAATATTATTTTCACATAGTCTCTTTATTCTAGTATAAGGATCTCAGGTTACTGTCCTGCCAGCACTGATTGGACTTCACTGTGCTCTGGAAAGCCCTGTCAGGAGTTATGGGCAGCTATATATTGTATTGAAGCAACAATGCCAAGTATTGTAATTTTGCAACAATGTGACATGCTAGGTTAAATTTAGAGTTATGATCTATATCATAGTGTCTATAAAATTCCTAAAGCAGTACAACAATTCCCTACTTCCATTCAGCTCATGTACTTTTAAAGAATTTTAATACAAAATGAAAACATATATTTGAAATATGACTTGGGATTTTCAAATTTTAACAAATGAATATAATAGATAAGATTATTATTTATTAATATAAAATACTCAAAAATTATAAATGGGTTTCCTTTCTATGCTGTGTGCACAACTAAAACTGTTGCTTGGATACAATACCAGTTCTATTAGTTTATATCTGTAAGTTGAAAGTTATTGTTTAAACCATGCAAACTTTTAGGATATTCTCACATGAAGATTAAAGGGACTGTCTAGTGCCAAAATGTATCTTCCAAATATTAATGCATATTAATGTGCTTTCAAAGTACTTTAAAATACATGTCTTACATTTTGCATTGCTCAAAATATGAAATACTTACAGCTAGAAGAAATTGTGAAATTACAGCAGTTTGCAAGAAACAAGGACTGCCCACACAAGCGGAGTAAAAGTCATTTCCTTTTTTTTTTTTGTGCTGCAGGAACCAATGAGAATAATGCCATTCAAATGAATTGAATATCATGTGTCTCTAGTGATGTCATCAGACAATGTGTTGTTCAGACACTGTTAAGAGATCCTACTGTGTACAAGAGCAAGGTCACTCATAGGCCACTCAATAGACTCAATAGAATGAGGAGGACAGGAAGTGACTAAATGAAACAAAACTTTATATACTATGTGTCTATAGAATCAGTGCTTCTGCACCTGCAGTAAACTTGCAGAGTAATCACTGGGGAGGGCTTGAGTCAAATATTAAAACTGTGATTAATACAGAGTGCCTGCATCAAATCACACAGGGATAAAAGTATGTGCATTATACAAGCAGTGATCTTCATCCTGCACCAAAGTGAGTTTGGGGACTAGACTGTCCCTTTAATTATTGATTCATTCTTTTGAACAGATGCACTGCCACAGACAGAATCTTATAGTCATTCAAAGACTCTGGACTGGTGGGGATTCTTTGGAGGCCGTAGTAAGAAGCTGTTGGCTGGTATGTTATCATGAATGATGATAGCATGATGATACATTCCTGCTGCCCAAGACACTCTCCACAGTGTGCAGTTTGATGAGTTCCTAGAAAGGCTTACTAGCGGCAAAAATAGTTCTCATTTAACAGGTGCAAGGTAGTTTATTTTAAACAAGCTTGGACACCCCTGCTTTCCTGCTTGTGATTGGATCTTGTAATCCTCATAAGAGAAATGAAAACTGAATTAATACGGATCAGGTTAACAGAAATTAACATATCAGGTTTCCTGAAGATTTAGCAACAGTTTGAGATGATCTGTTTGGTTGTCCTTGATAGAGTGCAAACAAGGGTAGTAACTGAAAAATGTTTGTGATTGAAAAGCTATACATATACTACAGGGAAATGTAGATGATAGCCAAGTGAAACATTTCCCAGCTAGGGTTACAATTCAATTTATAAAAACTGAAGCATCAATCCCATTGTAGGTCAGGGGTAGGCATCCTTCAGCACTCCAAATGTTGGGGACTGCATCTTCAATAATTCTCTTGCACCCGAAATGCTGGGAAAACATCAAGGGAAATGTAGTCCCCAATATTTGGAGTGCCTAAGGTTGCCTACCATTTTTCTATGCGGTATATAATTATAGACCATACATAAACAAATGCATTTAGGTCTCTGCTGCTTTTTAGCTAGGGTATAAATCACTTAAAGCTTAGGAGTTACTCCTGTATTGTTAGTGGTTATATTATTTATGGCTTAATGCTGCTTTGAGGATGTATCAAGTGCACAAAGGGATGTCCAATAAGGAAAGCTTTGCACATTATGTACCAATATGTTTCATGTATCTGCTGTCTACGTCTCTTCTGCTATGGGCAGTTCCATCTCCTCCTTTCAGACTTTTCAAATTAGTTTTTCCAACAGTCCCAGAAACAGTTAGCTTTCTGAATTTGTTATATACTGCATAATTAGCTTTTAGATGTGGCACAATTAAAAAGTGGGCAGAAAATATCCTAACACAAGCAGAAAATAACCCAAGTAGGGAAATTGAACAAACATGAAGTGTATTTGAGCAAAGAGGACACAACTAACATCAATCCTTTTACTTTAGTCTCCAAATCATGTCCTTTATTTACAGAGACAGACTGTAAAAACAAGAATTCAATGTGAGCAACAACAAAATCTTTGTCTATACATTACTTGGCACAATAGAACATTATTTTGAATTTCACATGGTTATTAGATGGATTTAAATAAGCTACCCTAGTAACATAGTAACATAGTAACATAGTAATTTAGGTTGAAAAAAGACACAAGTCCATCAAGTTCAACCCTTCTACCTATCATTTCAGCGTTTTGATCCAAAAGAAGGCAAAAAAACCCCTAAGGAAGCTTTTTCGGATGTTGCCTCCTAGGGGGAAAAAAATTCCTTCTTGACTCCAAAAGGGCAATCAGATTTCTCCTTGGATCAAAAAGCTCTATTATTAATGCTCATTCTATTATTAATATCCCTGTATGTTCTGCTTTTCTAAAAAAACATCCAGACCATTTTTAAATGCATCTATTGTGGTTGATAGCACTACCTCTCTTGGCAGTGAGTTCCATAATTTTATTGTCGTTACCGTAAAGAATCCCTTCCTTTGCTGCCTATGAAATCTTTGCTCTTCCAGTCTCAGGGGGTGACCTCTTGTTCTTTGTACATTTCTATTAATGAACAGGTCCCTGGAGAGCTCCTTATATTGGCCCTGCACATATTTATATAATGTTATCATATCCCCTCTAAGACGGCTTTTTTCTAAAGTAAATAAATGCAATTTTTTAAGTCTCTCTTCATAACTAAGATCCACCAATCCCCTTATTAATTTTGTAGCTCTCCTTTGCACTTTTTCTAGTTCCTTAATATCCTTTTTAAGGACTGGTGCCCAGAATTGTACTGCATATTCAAGGTGAGGTCTTACCATTGATTTGTAAAGAGGAAAGATGATGTCCTCCTCCCGTGAATCTATACCTCGTTTTCTACATGCCAATATCTTATTGGCCCTTGCAGCTGCTGACTGGCATTGGGCACTGTTGCCAAGTTTGTTATCTACAGTGATTCCTAAATCCTTTTCGTTAGTAGTTTTTCCCAGGGAAATACCATTTAACGTATATGTTGCTTTGTTATTATTTTTCCCATAATGCATAACTTTACATTTGTCTATATTGAACCTCATTTGCCACTTTCTTGCCCAGTTCCCTACTCTGTACAAATCTTCCTGTAAAGAAAAAACATCAAGATTAGTCTTTATTACCTTACCTAATTTTGTGTCATCAGCAAACACTGAGACATGGCACTCAGCACAACGTGGGAGATCATTAATAAACAGATTAAAAAGAAGAGGTCCCAAAACAGACCCCTGAGGTACTACGCTCACTACCCTGGTCCAATTTGAAGCTTTACCATTTACAACACCCTCTGTGTTCTATCTTTTAGCCAATTTTCAATCCAAATACATACATTTGCCCCCAATCCTATTTCTCTCAATTTGTAGAGTAACCTTTTGTGTGGAACTGTATCAAATGCTTTAGCAAAATCCAAATAGATCACATCAACTGCCACACCTAGATCTATATTTTTGCTGACCTCTTCATAGAATGTTATTAAGTTTGTTTGACAAGACCTGTCTTTCACAAAACCATGTTGACTTTTACTAATTATATTCTGATTCAAGATGTATTCTTGAGTGTACACCTATAGCAATCCTTCAAATAATTTCCCCACTACAGATGTCAAGCTCACTGGCCTATAATTACCAGGCAGAGATTTTGATCCCTTTTTAAATATTGGAATGACATCTGCCTTTCGCCAGTCTGTTGGCACTATACCTGAACTGAACGAATCCCTAAAGATCGTAAATATTGGTCTGGCCAGAATTATGCTTAACTCTCTAAGGACCCTTGGGTGTATACCATCTGGCCCTGGGGCCTTGTCTATCTTAACAGAGTTTAATTGCATAAACACTTTTTCCTGTGTCAGCCAATCCCATGTTTGTGGTGACTGTTCCGTAACTTCCGGTAGCAGGGGCTCATCCATCTGTTCTTCCTTAGTATAAACCGAAGAAAAAAAATGTATTTAAAATGTCTGCTTTTTCTCTGTCCTCACTTACACTGCCTTTTTGCAGGCTTTGTTGGCATCTTTGTATTTTATAAATAATAATATTGATCCCTTGCTTTTATAATGTTTGAATGCCATTTTCTTGTTTTGCATTTCCTGTTTCACGGTACAGGTAAGCCACATTGGTTTTGATTTGTGTCTTTTGTATTTGTTTCCCAAAGGTATATATTGGGATGTGTACTTTTGTAATGTGTGCTTAAAGGCATTCCACTTGTCTTCTGTGCAGGGCCGATCCTAGGGTCACGGGCGCCTGGGTGCAGGTTTTCCTTTGGCGCCCAAGGGTGGGCGTGGCTATATTATGAACTCCTCCCCTTTAGACATTTCTGTTCCAGACATGCCCATTTCAATATTGGGGAGAGAGAAAACTGTATTTTAATGTAAAGGACCAACGTTTATTTTAAATAAAGATATATATTTTGCCATAATACTGTGTAGTGGTTTTATTTATTTCTATGATGCCCAGCCAGCAACATGGGAGACTTTTTGCTGGGTAGCAAAATTGAGTTTTAACTACCGTTCCCATGATTCCCCACCAGCCAAAGTCTCTCATTAGTCTGGCTGAGCATCATTGGAAAATAAGTTCACAAGGAGTGATAAATAATATTCCACCAAGTCAGTCACTCACGTGTCTCTCTCTCTCCCCATACCCTCATGTCTGTCTGTCTCTCCCCATACCCTCATGTCTGTCTGTCTCTCCCCGTACCCTCATGTCTATCTCTCCCCATACCCTTGTGTCTGTCTGTCTCTTCCCCATACCCTCATGTCTGTCTCTTTCTCCCCATTCCCTCATGTCCGTCTCTCTCTCCCCGTACCCTCATGTCTGTCTCTCTCTCCCCGTACCCTCATGTCTGTCTCTCTCTCCATTCATGCTCCATGTCGGTCTGTCTCTCTCCACTCATACCCCATGTCTGTCTCTCTCGCCACTCATACCCCATGTCTGTCTCTCTCTCGCCACTCATACCTCATGTCTGTCTCTCTCTCGCCACTCATACCCCATGTCTGTCTCTCTCTCTCTCCACTCATACCCCATGTCTGTCTCTCCCCTCATCCCTTATAACTTTTTCCATCTCTATCTTTCTGTTCTCCATGCTGGCCTCTTGTATACACAGTCATACATAAACACACACAGTCACACAAACACAATTACACACTTAGTCACCCACACAGACATACATTTACACAAACACCCTTATACACACTGTCACACACATACATAAATAAACACAGTCATACATAAATACACACAGTCACACAAACACAATTACACACTTAGTCACCCTCACAGACATACATTTACACAGACACCCTTATACACACATACATAAATACACACAGTCATACAAAAATACACACAGTCACACAAACACAGCCACCTTTACACACTTAGACATAGGATACACTTGCACACTTGACACTCATGTACACACACTTACACAGACAGTAACACACACATAGTTATACACATTGACACACACATACACACTTATACACATACACAAACATTTACACAGACAGTAACACACACATAGTTATACACATTGACACACTTATACACATTCACAGACACTTCCACACTTTCTTTCTTTTTTTATTTTATATTTTAACACCCCCCAAACCCCTCCAACTGTTATTACCTCCTCCTTCTTGTTAGTCCAAGCACAGAGCAACGGGGGAAAGCTCCGCCCCCGTCGCGTTCTGTGATTGGCTGCAGGGAGGAGGATGTTCTCTATGGTGTCTTGGCAGATACTCTAGAGAACGTCCTCCTCCCGGCAGCAGCCAATCACAGAACGCGACGGGGGCGGAGCTTGCACCCGTCGCGCTGTGCTTTCTTTAACAAGGAGGAGGACGGCAGGGAGAGAGCTCCCTGCTTCAGCGCCTCTCCTCCCGTGCGCCTGGGCGCGGTGCACCCCGTGCACCCGCCCAGGATCGGCCCTGCTTCTGTGTTTAGTCCAGAAAACAATCGTTCCCAGTCTAAATGTTCCATTGATGCCCTTAGTCCATCAAAGTTGGCCCTTCTAAAATTAAGTGTTTTGGTGGCGTAGTTACCAATTAGTTTTTTTGCATTAATCTCAAACGAAACCATGTTATGGTCACTATTGCCCAAGTGTTCTCTAACTTTGATGTTTGAGATAAGCTGCTCATTGTTTGTTATTACTAAATCCAGAATTTCTATTTTATTTAGTAGATTACTTTTCTTGCATTGTATTACATTTTGATTTATAGATGTTATGCTTCCAGCTTTTTTTTCATGACGTTAATACTTCTAGTCCATGTCTTACCTTTTAAGATGAACTTGCACAACAATGCAGTTTGGCCTATTTTGGATAGAAGAAACTCTAGGTAGCCAGTTTTTATTCATTCTTACAGGCACATATAGTTAGATTACAGGGTCACAGATGACATTTGAACATATATCAATAAATAAATATATATTTATACCTTCACACTAAAGTCCCCAAAATCAACAAGTAAAACAGAATCCAGACACGTTACACTGCTTTAAATTAGGACATGTCTGAAATACAATTAGTTTGTAACCTGTTGTATCGAGCTCCAACCAGAAAGGAATGGACCGTCTCTCCTAGAGACATCACTTGCAGCCTGGGGAAAAGAAAGGGAAAAAAGACACATTAAAGCAGGCCTATATTTGCCTAGGAATGACAGCTGCATATTAATCCAAAGAAATTCGGAACAATCAAACAGCCATTTTTCAGCAAAATGCACCCCTAGAGTCTTCATCAGAAAGCAAGGGAATAAACTTGAAACAGGATTGATTTCATCTTAAAGGGGTGGTTTCTTTGAAAGGATACCAACTGCAGTTGTCTTATTTGG
This sequence comes from Pelodytes ibericus, assembly GCA_036172795.1. Classification (NCBI taxonomy): domain Eukaryota; kingdom Metazoa; phylum Chordata; class Amphibia; order Anura; family Pelodytidae; genus Pelodytes; species Pelodytes ibericus. Next base: position 156,755,619 of record CM069861.1, on the reverse strand, counting down.
TTTTCAAAATTATAACAAAATTGTGCCATATTGTGTCAAAAAAGAGATAATATAACAGCTTTTAAACAAATTTTGTAATTAAGGGATCAATGGAAAACAAATTAAATTCTTATGCATAAGGTAAGGAATGCCATTGAATACTGAGCAGCTTCTAGTATTAACTTTATTTGACTTGCTTCTGCTAGAAATCCAATATACAGCTGTCTGGCTATTGTTCATTAATATGCAGGAGAGTTTAAGGAGAACATCTTGCACTCATTGACATAAAGAAACTGTTGTTTATGATTTCTGCACTATGTGTATTATCTACCCAGCCCGAGATGGACTTTTTTATGTAAACTACTAGCAAAATATTTGGACAGATCTGACCCATTCTAATAATTTATACATTTATTGGCTCCTACAGTTCTGAGCTGTCATTGTTGTATCACATTTGAAATCAGTAAAACGTATATAGAGATAATAGATAATTAACCCCTTCATGACGCATTGTGTTTGTGTCGCAGAATACGCAAGCACCAAAACGCTATTTTTCTTTTCGTTTTGATCATCGGCTGCAGTTACCCTGTCAGGCTGAGACCACTCAAAGTGGCCTCACCTGACAGACGAGATCCTGCTGCAAGTCCCTGCCGTGGGGTCCGAGCACAGAGCATCACGGGCCGCGATGAGCTGTTACATGCAGGACGATCTATGCCGTCGTACTTTCTACCGACTACAATGATACAATGTTTACCCAATGATAACACTTGCCATACTGATACAATTGCTTTACAATGATCATTCTTACCATAGCAATAACAAATCAACCCAATGGCAATCCTTACCACAAGGATACAATTGGGTTAAAATTATAACCTTTGCCACAAGGGTACAATGTTAGCCAATGATAACCCTTACCATAATGATACAATTGGGTTACAATGATAACCCTTAATGCAGTGATACAGTGTTAACCCAATGATACCCTTTACCACTTTGATAGAATGTTAACCCAATGATAACCTTTACCATGACGTTAAAATGTGGTGAAAATGGAATCTGTATTTTAATATGTCTTTCTGAACTTTAATTACATTAACTGAAGGTATTTTATGCCACAAAAATCTTCATACACCATTCTGTTCAAACAAACCTTCCTACACAAGCAAATACAGTGTAAACTGGTAAGAGACTGGAGTGCCAGCTATGGTAATTTGAAATGTACACATAATTTATTGGTTCAAGTGCCAAGGAAAACATTCTAATCAGTTGGTTTCCTCTCATTAAAAGTTAATTAGTTTGACATAAGCTTCCTGCATAGGAAAGTATGAGCTACTTAGAAATCATTAAGAAGGATACAAATTGCAATAACAGGGAAACCAAATAGATACACATACACATTATTTTTTCTTTACATATGACATACCCTGTACTTTGCCTGGAAGCCCTTCCTGTGCAAGATCCCAAAGATACTGAAACAGAACAGAATTGCAATGCATTATCTCTTTTGATCATTTTCTGCTTTCCCATTAAAATAAATAACAAAATGGCACAGGACAAATAAATAATAATTCACTATTTGTTTTAACTGGCTTTAGTTCATTGAAATGTATAGTATTTTTACAATTCCAATTTAAAAAAAAAAAAAAAACTTGCTTAACAAACTTCAATAGTTTAATACTGTTGCATTAATTCTGTGCAGTGTCCCTTTTCACAGTTGAAAAACTTTTAATATGTGTATGTTCCAAACTCAGTGCAACCAATGGGAGATGGGCAAGACATATTTTGCCTCTCCCATTACATCACAACATCCCATCATGCCCTAGGAAAATGTAAAATGATTTTGTAGGTGGGACTTAGCAAAAAGTACATATGCAAGGATATTAGCAAACAGGGATGTAATTTGTTCAAACGTGAGTAAGGCTTGTACCCCATTTCCAAAAAATGAGTCTCAAGGGACATATCTAATTAGCTTAATGAGAAATCCAAAACTTCTCCCAATTGATTGTTTCCAACTCAATATCTATCATTTTTAATTTGCTACATAAAAGCAACATATATTCTTAAGATTGCTAAACTGTTAGCTCTTCCATTCAGCTTTAATCTGTCATTTTTTTCATCAATAATTTATACAGGATGCACCTACTTTAAGCACTGTAGAATATGTCTAATAGAGCAATATAAATAATAATTTTGAATTATAAAATAGCTTTAAGACGTTCAAAGTTATCTTCTAAGATGATTTGCTTTCTACATACCCCAGTCGTTTGTTAAAATATTGATAAAATAGGTAGACAATGTCAATGATATGAAAGCAATACAACTAAGCTGCTTTAATACAACAGTACTTTTTTGGGAAATATGTCATATTCCAGCTACTTACTTATTTAACCAGTAACTAGATCATTTTAAGAATTACCCTCAATTAGTGTCATTTCAACACAGTTTCGCTTTTTTAGCCAGAGGTTATTTGTTTGATGAGCCACAGTATATATGGATTCATCTTATTTGCACACTTATTTTCTGAGAACAGCACCAATGACTATTTCAGCCATTCTCTAAGATTTTCTGGCTTACTCTCACTTTCAGTGTGGTAGATGCAATACTTTACAGATGCCTTGTGAACTGAGCAGAAAAGGAGACTATAACTACAAACTATATGCTGCTGAAGCACTTGACCTTTGCCAGATTTCACAACTAGATGTCACATTACAAGTTTGCTAAAATTACAAATGGAACCGCTAATGCTTTGAGGTTGAGGGAAGCAGATTTAGTATCTGCAGGCCTTTTACACATCTGTCCATCTTTATAGAATTTCCTTTACTTAATTCAACGTGAAGTTTGACTCAACCCCTAATATCTGTGTTTATCCAAGGAAAAAAAAGTCAGTTTTGTTTTTTCTTCAATTAACTAAATGATTCCTGACCTTTATTCCACTTATGTTCAAGCTTGTTAATGGCGCATTGTAACACACACACATTTCAAGTAAAACAAACAGAAGCATTTATTATATATTACTGTATAGGAGAAATAGGAAATGGAACAAGACAGGAAGATGAAGTACGTAGGAAATTGAACACAAAATAAAATGACACACAATATTAGGAAGTCGTCTTAAGTTACAAGTAAATGGCTTTCTTTCAGATAAATAATTAAAAGGGACTGATATTAGGAACAAAGTAATAGGGCAACAAAGGGAGACATAGATCTTACAATTAGGCTTTTAAGTAACAGAGGAGTATAATTAGCATTTATCATCACCATGTCAATTAAAAGACTGACAACCATGTCAAGACACCTATGCAGTACCATACTATTACATTCTGATTTATTTGGATGCCAATTTATGTAACATAAAGATTTAAGTTTTCCTATATGTTAATAAAATTCTACAAGTAGATGAGTTTGCATGACTTATGTTTCGGCCATTCGCAATACATATATATATATATATATATATATATATATATATATATTAAAAATCACATTTCAGGGTTTAACACTGCAAGGCTAGCATTATCTAAAATGTGGAGAACACAATATTCTGTTGATCTCAATATTGGAAATTAGGCCAGTGGCCACCTTGGTAACAGTTCTTCTCCTACAGCGTATATAGTTATGATTCCTTTAAGATAGTGCTTTTACTCTGTATTGTATCTGCAAAGGATGACATCACTGCAAGCTTTTAATAACAAGATCCTTATGTTATCTCTTAAACTTACATTTAAACCCATTATATACAGAATAGGAGATAGCAAGGGGTACTTAAATTAAAGTAGTATGTGCTTTTACAAAGATATTTTGAATCTAATTAGGCTGTTAATATCTGCTTCATTTCAATAATTCACAACTTTCAGTGTTGTGAATTACAATATTTAATATTACATGAACACTGTGCTTGCAATGGAACATGGATACAGGGATTTGATGAGTAAGGAAAAACATTTACAAATTTACAATCAATTTGCTTCGCCATAAAAAGGGTATAGAGTTTACTGTCTTTAAAAAATAAATGACCTATGGCTCTCTATAGTCTGTTTGTTATAATTAGCATACTGTCTTTTAAAGAGGGACAGTGTGTTTTCTGTTCATTAACAGTAATACTACCTTGGCATACAATCAGTCCCTATGATCTAAAAGCACTGTGGACGCCAAATTATCCTCTCTACTAGGACAAAATCAATTAACACCACTAGGGATGTCATTATTGTCACATTAAGTCACCTGATATTCTCAGTGGAATATCAAGTGATTTCTGGAATTTGTAATGCTAGAATCCTAGAACAAAACACAAAGAGTAAAAAGGGAATCATCGTATAGTTTATAATATTACAAGCAGGAGAAACAAATATACTAAAACAAAAACAGGTTTTCTGCTGATAGACACACACTACTATAAATCGAGTTATTTTATGGTGGCATAAATAAAATGGTTACACATTTAAATATTTAAAAAACAAAAACAGAATAAAGCATGTATTTTGTTGATCTGAAGGCTCAACAATTATTTAATTTCACACTACAGGATTATAAACTGTCCTCTTTCTGTATTTGTAAATTGGAAAGTGAAGGGCATAGACACATATAATGTGTATTTGCATCTCCAGGATTCTCAGATACAGTTTACAAAGCTTGGAAAATAAATACTGTACTACAAATGTAGTATTGCTGTTTTAATTGTGGACAAAACGCACACAATATCTATTGTATTTATTGTAACTCTTTCTAGCTAACTTGTTTAGGTCACTTTATGTCTTGTGATTACTTAATATACATTAATTTAAGGTTACATTTTATTATTTTAATATTTAATATCTGACTAGATAATAACTGGTCCCACACCCTGGCCATTCAGTTGCTCTTAGAGGCTGTTTCTTTTGCATTTTCCTTAATTTATATAGCAGATGGTGCAATGGTAAGACAGCTTCTTCATATACGTTGGGACAGACCATAGATTCCCCATCTACAAACTCTTTTATATTGCTATTAGCATTAATATGATCAAGACTGGCATGCTGAATGTGGTGTTCAAGACTGATGTTTTTAGGCCATCTCTGATGATCTTCATTTCATTACTGTGCTAGGTTTGGTCCTCTAGAATATACATTTTTTAAAAAATGATTTAAAAAATGAGCAAGCTGGAAAACACGGGGATTAACTTGTCAAATGTTTTAACTTTGGATATTTAGTGTAATATAAATAACTTTAAAATATTTTAAATTATTTTTAATTAAATATGCTAAAAAAATACAAATGTAATGCATATAGACACACAATGCTTTTCCGGTAGGTCTAGGAGTTATTTTTATCACCACACAGTCTACATTTTTTGTACATTTAATATCCCAGACTATCTGAGGCTTTATATCTGTGTCTCGCATAATGATGTCATTGTGTGCTGGCATCATCCACTTCCTTTTGATCAGAAGAACTATTTCAGTTTGTCCATTCTGGTTACATTGCAAATTTGAAGTACATATTGTAAAATTAAATTAATTTTGTGGGATTTAAATCTTTCAAAGCTAACTAGTAGTTGACATCATTCTGTTTCACAAAACAAACCCCACTGATTTACAAAACATAAATGTCTGATACCTGGGTGATGGCTACATCTGTGATGTATAATTATTTGTACTTGATTCCTCTATAAATAATACATACTTTGTTTATTCACACAGTGCAATAAGACAGCTACATTACATCAAAGTATCTTGCTTGCAAAACAATATGTGATTTTGTTTAAAGAGAAAAAACAAAATAAGTACATCTGACTTTTATATTTGTATCCTACTTCAGGGGGTATTTAATTAAGTCTATCCTGTCTAACATGATCTGATGTCATTATACAAGGATATGTTCTCTGTTAGCAGTGCTCTTACTGTCAGACTCCTCTGTGTATTTGAAACCATGGTAACAGAACAGTCAGCTAAAGCCAATGAGATAACGAGGTATTCTCATTGTAATTGTGCAGCGTGAGAGCATTAACTCCCATGGGTATTATATGACAGTCTCACAACTGCTAATAGAATTTACAAAACACACAAATATTAGTATGATGCCATTTGCAAAAAAGCCACAGGAAGGTGACTGATATGTTGATTAGGTTTTTTCCCCCACTTTATAAAAATTAAATGTGTACTGCAATGGCTTATTATTCAAATTGCCGTCAATACATCCAAGTCCTGCAATTTCAAGAAACTTGCGCTGATATCAGCCTCCAAGCTGCTGTCTTGCATTATAATTATGGTCTTAAATAGTTTACAGAATATGTTTAATAAGAAATGTTTGTTTTTTACTTTTAACAGTTTAATGTAGTTTCTGGATGAACAATTTACAAGCACTTATTATAATAATAGGAATTGCTATAGACGGTGTCTCATGAGTCTGGGACCATAGGAGAAAAATACATTTGATTATAAAATCTGTTTATACCTGTTTAAAGTGTCTGCCGTTGGGTAGTATGCACAGGTGAAGACAACTCCTATACTCAGTCAGAACACGTGTGATCACATCCACTGGAAATCACTAACATGCCTCCCCAATGCATTGTTTCAGATTGGCTATACATCAGTCTTATGGTTCCAGACTTATGGTTCACGATGTAGATTCTCAAGTCAATTTTAAAAGAAGAAAAACTACCCCAACTAGAGGACATAGTCTAAAATTAGAGGGGCAACAATTTTAAAGTAACATCAGGAAGTATGACTTTACTGAGAGGGTAGTGGATGTATGGAATAGGCTTCCAGCAGATCCTATCCTAGCTATAAGATAGGGAACTGGGGACTAATAAAAGTATTTAGAAAATTGGGCAGACTAGATGGACCGAATGGTTCTTATATGCCGACACATTCTAGGTTTCTATGTTTCTATGTTAAAACGAAAATGAGTAAAAGAAAATAAAAAGATTTTTTCACTTGAAGTTAAGAAACCTACCAGTAACTGAGTTTATTATTTTACAAGCCAATTAATACACTCCGCATCTTTTCCAATTCTTTTTTTTAGGTTGCCTTGGTTTAAAGGTAAAAAGCAGAATGGCGCAGGATAGTGGGTTCCTTTTAAAAAAAAATAAAACACAAAATAGTGCAATATGTAATAAACACAGGAGGGATCTGGTGATTAAGGTACTATATGCACTCACAAGTGTGGGCAAATAATATTCGCAGGATAGTGGGTTCCTTTTAAAAAAAAAATAAAACACAAAATAGTGCAATATGTAATAAACACAGGAGGGATCTGGTGATTAAGGTACTATATGCACTCACAAGTGTGGGCAAATAATATTCGCAGGATAGTGGGTTCCTTTTAAAAAAAAAATAAAACACAAAATAGTGCAATATGTAATAAACACAGGAGGGATCTGGTGATTAAGGTACTATATGCACTTACTCGCCTTGGTTTAAACCAGACTAAAAACTGAGTCAGGTTTTAACTTGTTACTTGTGGAAAGTATAAATGTGTCTATTAACAAAAAGAAAAAAAAGACCTACCATAGACCCAAACAAAAAAGGATTACATTGCAACAGATTATTGTTTTTTCCACAAGCAGAATGCTGTCTGCAGTGCCACATCCTTTAGACAACATGTCTAGAACTCTTAGTTCCTAAGAGCGCTAATCACATAGCAAGTGTATGAAAGTATAAAGTCCTAGTCAATTAGCAATACCAACGAGTAGAGAGTTCTAGCAATCCTGTTAGGTAGTTAGCAACCCTAGTTATAACTCTAATTTGCTGTAAACTAAACTTTTCCAAACTTGCTAAACTTGCTCCTTCTATGTAATATATATATATATATATATATATATATATATATATATATATATATATATATATAATATGCATTTATTAGTTACATTGTTCTTTGTAATGCTTTGTGACATCTGTGTCCCCAAAATTTACCTGGCTGAAGATCTCCATTGCTAAGTCGGCATGCAGTTTGTGGGGCTGGCAGGCTAAAAATAACAGAGCCGGTGGGTTCTTTTTCACTGTGAATACTGGTGGGTACTGGAAGATTTGTATGCTGCGGGTGGGAAGGTTTTTTTTATGCTGCCCCCTGCAAAGCACCGCCCTAGGCCACCCAAAATACACACCTGCGGTAAAGGGCAAATGTGGCCCAAATGGGAGAGATCATAAATAAACCACTGAGCAAATTCTAGTACCATGAATAGTTTTTTGCAATTTGCTAAACTCATGAGGATATTCAGATTTGAAGAGCTGAGCATTTGGTGGGTTCATAAAAGGAGTCTCCAATGAAGTTGAGTCTTGGTATGAGATGACAAAGAGAAACATGGTGCTGCTCAGAGAACAATGCATTCTCTGATTGCTACTACCAGCAGAAGACAAGTTGCCTTAAAAGTTATTCTTTCATAGATCCGGACATATATTAATACATTAATAGGCCTTACAGTAAAGCTATAGACCATAACAGCAGATGGGCCCTTCTAGTCTGCAAATATGAAAGCATAAATATATATATTTATGCACATCCCAGGTATTCTCAAACTCCTATACTGGCCTAGCATATATTATTCAGACTGGAAGGTTATATCAGGTTTTAACTGCTATTTTTTGTAAAAGAATATTTTCTTTTCTCATTTCATCCTCCACTCTCTAGCTCCTTTGTTGTATCAATGAAAACACTGCATTCTTCAACCTTAATTTCTTAAAGGACAACAAAACTTTTTTTTTTACCCAATAATTAAACTAATTAAGCATATTTTTGTTTTTGAAATTTTTTTATCTTTAACCCCTTCAGGGCAAGGGTTTTCTTTGTTTTGATGTCCGTTCTGGACAATAGATTTTTTTCTACTTTAGCTATGTATGGGTTTAAATCAAAGTGCAAGGTTGCTTTTTTAATGAATACCCATTTAAGGACAGACGGGGCTTTCTTTTGCAACCATTTTTGTTAAGATTTAACCCTTTGTGTAATGTATAACATTTAATAAAGAGTGTAAAAATGGTTTTTAAAAAGTTTTTTTTGGGGGGGGGGGGGTTATGTTATTTTTTTTATGGGACACGGTATATTTCTCTCCTCTCTCTCTCTGACACAAGATAAAAATGTGTCAGTGAGAGAGATGGAAAATTTTGACAATCAGTGTTCAAATAGCACTAATTGTCATTTACTGTATTTCTTTGCATTTATTGAATGTGATTGATTTTCACAGTGATCACATTATTAAATACAAAAAATAATGGTTGATCCTGGTCTGCCTAACTTTTAAGGCAATCAGGATCAGCTTACCCCAAATTTTGGGGAGGATTGGAAATGATTGTGATATGCCCAGTGCTGTATTTACCGCGAGGCATCCTAGGCGGATGCCTATGGCGGCAAATTTTGGGGGGCGGCAGCCCCCCAGCACTAGAAAAAAAAATAATCCGTCCCTTTAAAAAAAAAAAAAAAAAACCCCACCGCGCTTGCAGGCAGAGACGGAGGTGAGAAGGGATCGGAAGATCCCCCCTCACCATCGCTCTGCCTGCCAGGCTGCACGGGGAGCCGAACAGGCAGCACAGAGAAACCTCCGTGCTGCCTGTTCGGCTCCCCGTGCAGTGTGCCGACACGGAAGTGCCGACAGTCACGTGACGGGCGCGCTGACGTCATACGCGCGCCCGGTCACGTGACCTGTGGCAACAATCGCCGGGAACCCGAACAGGCAGCATGGAGGGACCATGCTGCCTGCCTGCCAGGGAAAGGTAAGTGCTGATGGGAGAGTGTGTGTGTGTGTGTGTGTGTGTGAGACTGAGTGTGATGGGAGTCAGAGTGTGTGTGATGGGAGACAGTGTGTGACTGAGTGTGATGGGAGTCAGAGTGTGTGATGGGAGACTGTGTGTGACTGAGTGTGATGGGAGTCAGAGTGTGTGATGGGAGACTGTGTGTGACTGAGTGTGATGGGAGTCAGAGTGTGTGTGATGGGAGACTGTGTGTGACTGAGTGTGATGGAAGTCAGAGTGTGTGTGATAGGAGACAGTGTGTGTGACTGAGTGTGATGGGAGTCAGTGTGTGTGATGGGAGACAGTGTGTGTGACTGAGTGTGATGGGAGTCAGTGTGTGTGATAGGAGACAGTGTGTGTGACTGAGTGTGATGGGAGTCAGTGTGTGTGATGGGAGACAGTGTGTGTGACTGAGTGTGATGGGAGTCAGAGTGTGTGTGATGGGAGACAGTGTGTGTGACTGAGTGTGATGGGAGTCAGTGTGTGTGATAGGAGACAGTGTGTGTGACTGAGTGTGATGGGAGTCAGAGTGTGTGTGATGGGAGACAGTGTGTGTGACTGAGTGTGATGGGAGTCAGAGTGTGTGTGATGGGAGACAGTGTGTGTGTGTGTGACTGAGTGTGATGGGAGTCAGAGTGTGTGATGGGAGACTGTGTGTGACTGAGTGTGATGGGAGTCAGAGTGTGTGTGATGGGAGACTGTGTGTGACTGAGTGTGATGGGAGTCAGTGTGTGTGATGGGAGACAGTGTGTGTGACTGAGTGTGATGGGAGTCAGTGTGTGATGGGAGACAGTGTGTGTGACTGAGTGTGATGGGAGTCAGAGTGTGTGTGATGGGAGACAGTGTGTGTGACAGTGTGATGGGAGTCAGAGTGTGCGTGATGGGAGTAGGAGTGTGTGACTGAGTGTGATGGGAGTAGGAGTGTGTGACTGAGTGTGATGGGAGTGTGAGCTTGATGTGAGTCTGAATGATGGGGCATGTCTTAGGTGTGTAACGTGGGTGTGCAGCTTGGGTAGGGGGGTGCCCGGATTTTGTCTGCCTAGGGCAGCACAAAATCAAGATACACCACTGGATATGCCCCATGACATATCACAATAATCCCTGCAATGGCTGAGACAGCCTTTCTCAGCTATTGCAGGCTAAGACAGCCCCTTTTCTGAGTGTTTCAGACTTGCCTCCATCATAGGCCATTCGAAACACCCCTCACCCGATTTGCCTTTTTTTTTTTTTTTTTGCTTTCCTTCATTTGTGAAGCTTCCAGGAAAGCGGAAAATAGCGTGAATCGCTGCAAAAATGCTGCGATTGTACTATTTTAAAGGCAGCCCATACATGTACGGCATTGTCGTAAGCAGGTTAAATGAAGGATTGCATCAAGTGTAAACATTTTAAATAGAAACACTTTCCACATAAAGCTGTTAGATCTTTTCCGGGTATGTTTTATCAAGCTTTATATATTTAACAAACCTTTAAATATAATGAGGGTCTGTCAAAACTCTCAACATGGCTGAGAATGATGGGGGTTGGAACCAGAAATCGGTTAGAAAGAAACAGATTGGCCAAATCGGACTTACTATTTTAATCCAAAATAAAAATGTTCCATATGATATAATATACGATATATGTGTATATATGTTAGATGTACGATACAGATGGTAACCCACATTAGATAAATTCAGCCTGGAGTGCATTTATAGCCTAGAATTATTGTATGGGTTCAATAAGATGACTCATAAAAAATGACCCAGACTAGAAGAAACCTGTGTATACATCTTATATACATCATTATAACACCGGTTACATTAAGCTTTCTTTTCCATACAACAACCATTAAGTAGTGTTTTATGGTCTCTCTAACTGCAAAGTAATGGCTTAACCACTTCAGTGCCAGACAATATATTCCAGAGTAGTGCGTTACATACCCCACTGACACTGATAAAGTTAAATAAAACACATTATAATCGCATGTTACGTAGATAGCTAGATAGACAGACGTGCTATTATTGCTGGTATTTAAAATGATACATAGGACACACAATGGGTTAAAAATATATATTTTTCCATCCAAAAACTTGGCAGTCGGTAATTGCTGCACATTTATATCTTTAAGCAGTATTGTCAGGTTGTTAAAAAAAAAACCTAGTGATTTCCAATGCATAATACAGAGTGGAGGATGACATGCTGACATGAAAACCATTTATTTCTCTATGCATAGTCTCTGATGTTGAAAGCAGAACTTACTGTATGCAAAGCATCCTGCTTGAACAAATGGTAAATACTGTCACATAACGGTGGCAATAAGATGCTCTGATTAATGGGAATTATGTTAAAATAGATTTAGAAGTTGTTGTAAATGTCTAATCACATTCAATGAGAGCTCTGAGCATTCATATCTTTTGAGTAGCATAACTCATGCATAAACAGAGGATGGGGAATCTCTGGCACTCTAGCTGCTGTGGACTAGAACACCCAAAATGTTATGGCATACCTCAGCATAATGGGAACTGTAGTCCATTGTAGTTGAAGTGCCACAGCTTGAGGAGCCTTGCTTTGGAACACAGAATTACTTACATTTGTGTAGTTCATGTTCTGCTGGTATGTTTCTATTTAGAGATGCAGATTGATGTGCAGAACGTAAAAGACTGAAAATAAGAACAAGATGAAGTCTCTACATAATCTGATTTATGCGGATAAAATGTTCTCAAGATCAATGACATAGTAATGCTGACAATGTGTAAGCTCAATTAAGAGTAGATAGATAGATAGCATGGGCATCCAGGGGAGATGCAAAAGAGGGACCCATGTCACCTTCTGGGAGTAAATTGACACCATCAGGCACTCACTGTACTATCTTGTGGGGTAGAATGTCGCCAGCGCATGGTCATCCACTGGCAATTGTATCCCCCAACCTTCTGCAGATGCCAAAAGTAGGTAAATAGTCAGGTAAATAGCTTGATAGACAATTTTAGCCAAAATGTTATCTTTTTAACTGTCTCAGAAGTGTAGATGGGGGTGGTGACAATGTTAAATGTTTTACATATTTCTTGTTGTAATCAATGCTCATTAGGCTTTTTGTAATGTGTGAAACCAGGAACATTCTAAACAGATGACTGGATATACACGCTTTTATATTCTAGTAATCTAATATCTATGGACAAATCTAAGACCAGGGTTTAGTGTGTGCTTTGTATGATTATACTAGTAACATGCATTAGATAAACATCCAGGCAGACACATACACTGATATGGTCACTGTCCAGCATGCATTTTAGTTTTCAATTAGCCATCAAATCAATGTTCCCCCCTCTAATGCCTGTTTAGAAAAACATTAGCATTTTTAACCACCAATGTCTAAAGTTTGAGAACTTTCCAGAAAAGTTTTTTTTTTTTTTTTTTAATTTCTTCTTCTTAAAGTTTATATCACATTGGACCATCTAGAGTAGGTTTACTGGGTGGCATGGCAGTAACTGAGAGAACAAAGGGAAAGATAATGACATTCATTCATCTGGCAGGGCATGTTTCAGGTTCCCTCTTGGAAAATGTACATCTTGCTCGAAAATCCCTTGAAAACATTGTCATGGTCTTAAAAGATTTCCAATATTAAAGTAGCTTCATCATGTTGATTGCTAGTCGCTTAGGAAAGTAATCACTTTGTTTCCCTTCTACATCTGTTACTGATGTAATAGATTACTTTACATATGCATTGCATTCAGATGATATGGCTTCTTTTTGAAAAGCACAATTATGCGGATCTTGCGTAAGAAGTTAAACTTCTTAAAATATATATTTTTTTTTTAACAGAGAAATGTACATTAGTATGACATTTGGATTATGTCCCACATATGCTATAACCATCTTATTGCAATGTTAATAATCTGGTCTCTACGTTTCACCAGAACTGCAGAGATGTTGATTCATATGTTGCAGTATCTGCATCTACCAAGGGAAAAATATATTCCTTGCAGATTGTAGTCATTTAAAATAAAATAAACATATAGGGATTTATTCCTGAAACAGAGAATTGCAAAGAATTGAGAAAGTAGATGAATGGTAGAATTATTTCTCCAACTTGGCCACTTTGGCTTTAAGTTTAAAATTCTCTATTATGAATAAAGTCGAACTATGATAATGCTAAAGGTTATTCATTTTCACTACATTGTCTTTGCAAACTTAGTAATACCATTCAGTTTATTGTCTTCTATATGTTATTTATTTCCACATGATGCAGATGCTTAAAGTAAGAATAGAGCCTGAGTTACTTCTCATAAGTTATAGATAAATCTTTGCTAATGTATGAAGATTTCGATGGTCCAAATAACTGACTAAGTACTGCTTGAAATGTGACACTGGCCAAGACAGGTAGGCAGCAATTTATAACAGAATGCACAGAACTAGTCTACAGGTTTGGACCATACTGCTATCCTGAAACTGACAAGTGAACTGCACATATCATTCACTAAGACCCGAGTTGGCAATAGTTTAGTAAAAATATCACTGTGTCTTACTCCACATGCTAGTAAACAGGGGACCTTTATCACAGATTTACAGTGTTACAGAGTTAACACACTTATTGGTACTAGCATCACTGTGAATATAGCAGGAATGTGACGTAATGTAGTGCTTGCTTATCATGCATGATACTTTACTATTATTTAATTACCTTATTACAACTTGACTAATGTGTGCATTTTGGCCAGTGGTGGGTAAGTTATGAAGGAACAACAGTTCAGAAACAGGACAATATTCATTGATGCAGATATTTCCTTTCTCTACACTTTTAATGTGTTTTATATTTATATATTATTGTATTTAAACAATTCCTTAAGAAAAGTATTTTCTTAATAATATAATATTATAAGGTATCAGACAATAAAACTTTTTTATTTCCTTCCTATTTCCCTTCACTCCCTTTCTTCTGCCATCCTCTCATTATTGCCCCCACGTGACTTACCATTTCACCCACAGCATCTGATTGCACCCACATAACTTGCCCCAGCACCCACATTGCACTGACTGAACGTGGCACAGAAACCAGCTTGCACCCATAGGTCTTGCCAAAGCATCCCCAAGTCTTGCCAAAGCTGCCATATTGCACCCACTGGTCTAGCCAAGCATCCAGAAGTCTTGCCAAAGCAGACAGATAGCATCTACAAAACAAGCCCAGCACCCAGATTGAAAACATAGAACTTGTACCCACAGAACTTGCCCCAGCACCGAGATTGCATCCACAGGAAATGCCCATTGTCCAAATTGCACACACAGGACTTGTCCAAGCGCCCAATGCTCACTATTAGGTTGTGAATCCCATTGCTAAAGGCCATTTATGGGCCTGGTTATTTATATATAAAAAATATCATGTATATTGTAATTTATTTCATGCAGTGATTGTATTCTGTTTACTAAGAAGGCATCAGCTACTGCTCATAATTTATTTACTGGATTTTCTATTTTATCTATACCCCTGTTTGTTTATAGCTCAAAAATGAACAAAATAAAAATTTAAAGGAGGAGTTGGTAAAAAAATAAAATCATTTATGTTTATAATGTGTTCGACTTGAATTATGGGTATCCAGCTTGGTTTCTAAATCTGTATTAAGCATGATTACTGCCGATCGACAATGCCTTTGGCTTTCACCATACCTAGATCTTGTTGGCCTGCCAAACTGAACTGTGTAGGTTGCAATGCGTGACTTCTGATCAATAGCAGGGTCATTTACAGATGACCCAAGCATGCTAGCCATCAGGTACTTGTGTGATTGCTCTAGTCTGTTGAAAAGCTGTCCTCTCTCTGCTCTTGATGGCTTCGGGCTCTGGAGTGAGGGCTGACCTGACAGCTGCTCGTCCTAGGGGAGAAATACAAAAAAACATTAAAGTTCCATGACTGCCCACATATCTTCTGCTATAACATTCATCTGGATTGCAATCTGGACCGCAAAGCATGATTTTGTACAGTCACAATAGGAAAAAATAATCTCTTAAGGATATGTGGAAAAAAACAACAACATATACCGCACAGGCTTCATGTTGTGCCATGCACATTGATTCTGCCGCTCAAAGATCAATCTCAAAAACGATCAAGGCATGTTATTCTAAATTCATATTTATAGCATCTGTTTTACATGTGGATTGTATTTAGATTGTAACCTAGATATCGTTTTGTGTAAAGTTCTGGCATTTTGCGCTGTCTATATCAATTGACTTTAAATGACTATTACATGTACAGATGGTTTTGAAAGGATAAAAATAAAAGCAAGAATTAAGCTAGAAATCATTAAGATTGAGATAAAATGCCATCCATACTCAAACAGAAACCAAATGCAGAGTCCTTGTGGCTTATAAAAAAAAAACATTCAGGCGTAAATTGTTAAAAACAATGTTTGTAGTCTCCAGAAAATTATAAACGACCTTTTAAATTCAGCCAATTAACACGGAAAAAGAAAACATATGAATCACGCGGAGAAAAAAAGAATTATAATTTTTTTTTGAAGGTTCACCAATAACAATAAACATCACTTTGTGCACAAAAAAAATGTTATTCTGAGCGAACGGTGATAATTCATTTTCTCAAATAAAAACGTTACTAATTGAAACAAACTTTGTAGTCTCTATTAATGCCATTTGTATATATGCCACTAGTTAAAAAACGACATTGAAAGCTGATGCTGATCTCAACAACACCACAGTTTCTCAGTTTTATGTACTTTTTAATTTCCTCTGTGGAAAATCTGGTCTTCATAAAATACTGCTAAAGAAAATGTGGAAAAAGTTGATTCATTCCATATTTACATTCCTGCTAGTACCTGGAAATGAACCAGTTCCAATCCAGAGCCAAACGAGAAGTAGAAGAAAACCTCATCATCCTATAGGCAGCTTTTGAACAAGAAAGAAAAAAGAAGGTCTGGGAAACATTTCACTTTGATGCTTTAAGGAAACAGAACTATACATATCATAGAATAGAGATGAAATAGGATTAAATACTCAACATCGAAGCCTATTCATGTTGGATGTAGTCCACATTAACATCCAGTTGATAGGTTTCACCAAATGTATAATTATGTCATATATCCTATATCATTAAGGGCTAAGTTGTCAATATTTGAGTTATTAAAACAAATTATTATATTAAATAACAAATATCATATGCACATTGTGTCTCCTGTTACTAACATCACCTGTGGCTTTATATGCAAATTCCAAATTTCCCATTGAGGGCAGTATAGAAGTTGTGTGATTGTAGATGCTGGAAGAAGATATGTTAATTATCATTGTAAACTCTACATGGTGTCTAATGTGGGTGCAGAATGACTTATTAATGCACAGGGTACTAACTTACATCTCTGGAATGATGCAACTGCATCTTCCTCTGATATGAATCACGGACATCCAGGGACCAATTCTGGTTACCTCTTTAAAATATTGTTATGGTCACAAACTGAGAATTAATAAAATGATATTGCATTGGTTTTATATTAAAAACTCGATTCTTCTAGTGTTCCCAAGTCTTAAATAAAATTATTTATTCCACAAAAATTAGAATATAGGAATTATGGCTTCTGATATAGAAAGGAGAAAGAAG